>JALDNG010000018.1:2597500-2932500 GCA_024349245.1 Neodontobutis hainanensis
TTTAAGGGGTTTAACAGATACAAATAACATATTCAGCACTTGCTGTGAAAACAAAAGTTAAATTAGAATAACTGAACGGCACAGTTACTGTACAAGGTTGTGGAGATGCAACGATTCATATTCATGAAGAGAATTGAACTGGAAATTAGATTCTTTATCACCCATAATGCACACTGGGCTGTTCTGGGATTGCCCTGCCATAAAACATTCTGGACAGAGACACACATAACATAAAATTTCTTATGAGTTAATTTAGATAGATAATACTGAATTACAATCTGTCAACTGCAAAAAAAGAATCACAGGCACTGTCTTCTACCCTCCCACAACAGTAAAGTGGATAGATACAGTAAATGAAATTTACAGGTTGGAAAGAATAACTTTTTCTCACTTTGTTTACAGATGAAGTTCACAAAACTATGGTCAAAATAATATTTCATTGCTGGTTCACTAAATGTGATCTTTTTCTTCCCGTCTTTTCATGTCATTTTATTTCTGTGTAAATTTAATTTTGGCTTTATACCTTTTTTTACCATAATGCATAAATTGTTACAAATAGTTAAGTAATATGTTAAAGAAATGTGTTGTGAATGACTGAAACAGTCATGTCACAGTGATCATGAGGCGTAATTAATGTACCTGATTTAATATTTTCTATATGTGGAAAATAAAAAAGTGAGTCAGTTCAACATGTTCTGTCTACACTGATACTTCACTGTTGTACAGATGCATTATGAAAGAACCGACCAACATATCTTTACTAAGATTTGTTTTGCTATCTACAGAAAAAAATACAGAAATATTTTGAATAATGAAAAAAAATAAAATAAAAAAGGAGAAGATAAATTGTTGTGGTCAAGACTTCACAAACCGAGCCATAACCAAGACCAAAATGTTTAGGAAATGAATCAGGACCAAACCAATGCTTAATACACTTCAGGTTTATTCTGACCACCACCAACAAACTCATGGAGCAATCTGACAACTCTTTCTATAATTCCCAGAAAGGATGTGATCTTAATCTGCCATTTATTCTGAATAGTGACTGTGTATGTAAGATCACAAGAGAGTTTTATATATAAAGTGCTCATCAGTGATCCCGATGTCCTTGTGTCACCACAATCTCTTTTGAGAGGAGTCTCTGTCGCTGGAGGAGTTTATGCATGCTGAACATTCATCGTTCTGATCAGATGTGCCCTTGTCCAGAGCTCTACACCAAGAATTGTAGCACACTTCTAACTGATTACACAAAATCAGCTTGATGATTGTGGTGTCCTTCACTTCTTCACAGCCTTCTTTTACAAAAACAGACCAGTTCTGAACATAATACGAGTCACTTTCTCGTATCATCCTTGACAAGTTCACCAAGTTCACTTAAAGTAATACTGTATATACTAACATACAAGTGCTGTGGCTTGCAAATCTCTAAACACTTTGGCTTTTATTTGCTAGGCCTAGTAACAATGGGGTAACTTTGGGTGTTTACTTTTTTGAAATGGGAAAGCCCCAGCCAAGCATCATGTAGTTCAACTAAAGCCTCATTGTTACTATGGTAACATGGAAGCAAAGGACAAAAAAAAAAGAAAAGAATAAGCCATAATTTATGGTTTGTTTGCAACTTAATTATATTGTTAAAAAAGAAAAGACTGGACTGTTGCGTGTCTAGTGGCAGACAAAGTATCTGGGTTACACATAGGAGCCAAATTGAGAAAAGCACATACACTGATTGTGCTCTGTTACGTGCATTTGGTGTGGTTTGTGCTTGAGTGGGACAACAGACACTGGTTTGTGTCGCAGAGTAGTGGAGGGCACAAGAATCTCCATGTGGCTCTCGAGTGTGTGGAATCTGCTGAGCTCACACAAGCCATGAACAAACCAAGGGACAGGGCAGGTCCACTCCCACTGGTTGTCATACGGGTGTGTGTTTTTGCAGAGGCACAAAAACAGAACTTTCATATGACGTCCAGTATCTACACGCAGCCTTATTTTTATTTAGAAACTGTCTTGTCTTGTAAAATTTAGTCATTTTTGATCTGCCATATTGTCAATCACACTAATAATTAGTGTCCATTTCACTGTTAATATTTGTGACACACACTTTCCCTTTGTTGATGGAAGCTTTGAACAGGAACTGATGACACATCTTCCTTTAATATGCTTCCCTCAGAGTTGGATTAACTTCCTGACATAAAAGAGAATTTGATAGACACACAAATATTTATATACAACATGAGCACATTGTCATATAAAAGGAAGTTTTGGTGAAGAAACGTTGGTAGGACACATGGCTCAGTGTGGCATGTTCTTATATTTTGTTTAACCAGATGAAAGATTACAAATCACTTTCAAGGAAGAACCAATCTTTGTAGACCAGCTATTTGCAATTAAGGGCTATGAGGTAGAAGAAGGGCTGGCTGGTATAGGCTGGGGGCTACAGATGTGTACCTAAAAGAACAGCCTGATACATATTCTCTGAATTTTTAATCTCACTATAATAAACATCCAACATATTCCCTCTGTGACTGGATTTGCATGTCTCTCCTGCTGATGCTGTTTGACACTGAGTGTTTAGCTGCGAGCGTTTCCGTCTACAACATGGAAGGAGCAGTCTCTGTGTGTTTATGTGTAACAGAGAGAGGGACGCCAAATGCTAGTTTATTAATAATCTACCCCTTTGTCTAAGGCCATAAGACATCTATGGTTGCAGGCTTGTCGACCAGAGGTTTCTATCCTTTTTCTTTCTCACAGACAGACATGGCAACTGACAACGCACTGAGCTCACATGCTGATATTTTATGAGTGAACATACGGTATGGAGAACAAAAACAACTACTCTGACCTAATATTCACATACAGTTGTTTGTCTTCATACTCTACATGATGTCATTTTAATTAAAAAGCTATTTTCATTGGAACGCTGGTTCTTGAGTTATTATATTATTGTAAAGTACCCTGATTTCCTTGTTCAAAAGCCAGAGCGGTGAAATGTAGACCAGACACAGATATATAATACACAAATACATACGTCATTACTGTTTGTGGACATTTCCAACAAATCAGCACCTGTCACACTCAGCTGGCCCGTGCTAATGTGACACGTAAGGCCACTTTTCTTTTCATTTCTTACATCACTGTCCTCTCTTGACCCCTGTCACTGCTGCTCTTGTTAAACACGGGTAGCGCTCTCATGCCTGTGCTCCATGGGGGCCCCTTTGATCAGAATAAAAATAAGTGTCAAATTGCCAGGCACCATGGTTACTCAGTGACATGAGCGACCGCTGGCCTCTGGACCCTTGTGATTGTCATGTGTATAGTTTTTCCCCCAGATTAACAAACCTGAAGGTCAGACCTAATAAATGTTTGATTTTTTTTTTCTAACCACCCTTTTAACAGTGCCAGTTTGCCAAGTTACTAAGTGAGTGGACTGCACCACTCTCCGAGGTGCAGCGGGGGTGTTGGGTTTCAAGCCACGGCGTTAAACCAGCTGCGAGGCAGAGGAAGGAAACAAAGCTTCCCTCTGTCCTCCATCCTTCCAGTTGAGGATGGGACAAACTGGCCATAGAATAGACATCCAAAAGAGGGGTTTCCATTACAATAGGGGCTTCAAGGGGAGGCCTGAAAACACAAATATCTCTCATCACAGCAGGGATTCAGATAAGAGCTGATCGTGATTAGAAGCAAGGCTTGATCAGTGTCATTTCTTCCCTGTGTAATTGTCTTATGATAACACTAGTTCCAGTGCAGTGTGACAATTTCAATCACACGCTGAAGAAAAAACAAGTTTTATCTCCCAGTCCAGTCTTTTCCTGCCCCTGGCCTCCGCCCCCCTGCTGACCCCCGGCCTGCGCTGGAACAAAAATTTGCATAATTCTTTCTTGTCTTTGAAAGACAAACGTACAACACAGAGCAGTGATTGACAAGAAGAAACGTTTATCTAGTGAATGTGGAAACTGATTTCAACACGGCAGGACTACATGATGCCCAACTCTGGGTATTTTGTTTGTGCTGTATTGATTGTGTGTGAACCCACAACAGTCACAAAGAAGTATGCCATTAAACAAATTCTGTGTATTTTATTTCACTGTATTACACCCATCGTACTTACAGGGGGAATGGAAATTCCTTGGATATAAAGATTTATTTCTGAGATTCTCGAATAGACCTGCCACAATAATTTGTTTATTGTGCTACACTGTGCACATTTACCTACTGCTAGCTTACTAACAAATCCTAAACATTAGCCAAACAGCAACAAGGGTTGTTCTATACGGAAACTAATAACTCGTAGAGAGCTGTAATGAATAACTCATAGTCTAATTTTTACATAACGTAAAGGAAGTTGATTGTGATGGGTGAGTCTAATTCAGGACGAATAAGGAGTCATTTCCCCGACCAGCCCCGTCTGGATTCGACAGGGTGCGGCCCTCCGGCTCATTGTCCGAGCCTGGAGTTGGTCAACCTCCAGCAGAAAGCAATGGCAAAAGGAATGTGGCATTGTAGAGTCTCTTCTAGTCTCTCATTGGACCCAATCACCAGCCGCTCTACCGAAAAGCCACCCACACATGCAGAGGGTTCAGGTTCCACCCCTGACCTGGCCTAGTCCGCCAGGCAAGGGACAGTGTCGTCGTTGTTAGGGCTGACGTCACTAAGAAGTTTGGGAGACGGCATACACAGGGAGAACAGACTAAATCAATAGGGCAGCACTCTGTCCTCGTTTAATACCACTCTATCCTTTAGCCAATTAATGACAGTGTGACATTTAAAGACTGCCATTTGGTATTAAAACACTAGTGTGGCCGGTGCCCAAAGGGATTTTAGAAACTGGCTGTGTAATCACAACGTCCCTGCTTTGACTCTGGTCATGAACTTTTGTTGCATGTTTTCCCTTGTCTCTTATATCCTCTCATTTCCTGCCACGGCTCTACTGTCTGCTGCACTCCTGAAGGGCAAAGTATCTTCGAAATGAAGACTAGACTTCTGGAATTTGTACTTAACTGAGTTTAGCTGTCTGAAAAACCGGGACAAGAATGCTTTGATTCAAATGTTGCAAAATAAATGTGTGTTTGTGTTAGACATTCTTTTTTGATAACCACCCCTGAAATCAAGTGCCTTTTAAGTGCCTGTATCAAGATACAGTGGCCAAACACACAGTAACAAAGTAAAAAACCAGCAATCAAGAATGTCATTAGATTGGGCCTAAAGACAGAAAGAATGTCTGTCTTGAAATACACTAATGTACGTAAGCATGTCACCAGTGGTTCTGGATTCATTTGTGAACGTTGGAGGGCATGTTTGGTTTCCACTGCTCACAGTTTCTGTCAATAAATGTGTTTTTTATTGCTTTGATTGATCCTCAGACCTGGAAGATGATTATAACCTACTAACAGTCTCCAGTCTTGGCCATTTAAACTTAAAGTTAAAGCCTTACCTGTTTTTTACTGAAATGTTTAACATAGATTTTTTTATATATTTTACATTTTCCAAATTAATAGCAGCAATAAAGGTCAAACTTCAAGTCATTTTTCACACATAAAAAATAGAACATACTTGGGATTACAAAGTAAGTTATGAGTTTGGACTATTACTTGTAATATTGGACTGCTTCATTGTAAAAGGAAAAGCATATACCAGAAGTGTAGCACTATGTATGCTCACATTGGTCAACCACTGTTGCACAACCCTCTGGAAGCCTACTCTTCTCTCGTAATAGAAAAGTCAAAAAGGGAAACACTCTGCTTTTCCGAATTGCAGAATGCAGCTTCTGACGCGCTCCCTCCACCCCGTCTTTGTCAGTTGGGCCATTTCCCTTAAAACACACAAACTCAACAATCGACAAAGAGCAAGGAAAGGAAAGGGGAGACTCCCAAACGTTCTCACACATTACTTTAGATTACAGCGCCCACACAGCAAATGCTTGTGTGTTGCAAGTGCAGCAAATGTCAAGCGGCAGGTCGGACTGGAGTGAATCACTGAGTGATACACACAATAACGTGCCGTGCGTTAACCAAACAAAACCATTAACAATACCTGGCTTTGTCACGGTGCATTCATAAAACCAACAGATCCCACAGCTACTATCAACAGCAAATACTTCACTTCTGTTACATTCTAGCACAGCTTTTTCAATAAGACTCAATGATAAGACCTTTTCTCGAGAAAAGGTCTTATCATTGAGTCCTATTTTGAGCTGCTACGTCTGTTCCTGGCCCGGGAAGCAAGAAGAGACAAAGAGGTGGAGGAATCCGTGGCCTAAAACAATGAGAGGAAACTGAGGTCTGTGGACTGTCCAAGACTTCCATGGACAGCAGCGGGTGTCCTAAAACATTCCACAGGCCGTCCTGCCTCCAATTGTTAGCGTAGGTGTGGTCACTGCCTCGAATGCATGGCAAATCAATGTGGGTCAAAAGTATGCTAATGTTTGGACTGTGATCCTGGTCACACTGAAGGCCATATACAAGTGTTTCCCTACGGGTCTACCATTTTAAACATTATTAAGAATAACACAATAATAACACATAAAACGGCAGGAAGTAGGGCTCAAGTGTAATAGCGACGCTGTTTAACATTTTACCATAGCCTTGAAATAATTAAAATATATAGTCTACAGGTATTTCCCACTGTGCAACCATCTTGTTTTGGTAGGCACAGATGTTTAATATTTACCTAGCCTGGCCTTAATGTGTTTAAAAAGCTATTGTGACGTCACAGCAGTGTAGAGGAATGCTGAAGTGAGGCTGGGAAACATGGAAGTTGTTTAGAGTATGAGCCAACAAGCAACTCCAGTGAAAATAAGTGGCAGCCAAAAATGTGTAAAAATAAACTCTGCTGCAGTGTTAGGTCATGATTCATATGGTATTTCAATATGTGCTCCCTGAGAAAAAAAATTACCCTGAATACCCAGCACTAGATTGTTAGGTTTGGAGGATGACTTTTAATGTGACAAACATGTATAATTAAGGAACCACAGAAGAAAACTCTTATGTGAAAGAGCAATAAAGGCAATGACCTAATATGAATGCAGGGATTACAGGCTCTCATTAAGCAACAAGTGTGCAACACTTGCCTTTTAATCAGATTTAAGGCCTCTCAGTTTGTGGGTTTTCTATCTAGGTAACACTGGAACATCCACTCACACATGGGCTCTCTGAAAAACATTTACCCACGCATCTCATCTCGCAGCAGTCAGTTTCATCTGACACCAGCGCTCTTCCTCTCCTGTAATTAGTGTTTAAAGACAGGCTTATGTAAGCAGCCAGCGGGTATATTAAGAAGCCTCCCTAAAACTTCACACTCTCCCAGTGTTGAGCTGGATTCTGTTTGTATCAAGGAGTTTCTTTAATGGAAAATGCACAAGCTGTTAAAAAGAAAATCAGACTTATGTGAACTAGTGTTGAAATTGTTAGACTAATTTGTGAAAGAGAGCTACTTCACAGCACTCAACAATGACAGATATATTTTTTTTTACTGGCAGGTAAACAAAATGTGACCTTTGGACCAGTGTGTTTGTGTTCTTTTCCGCGATGACGGCATCAGCTCCCATTTTCTTTACGTTGTGCCCTTAATCTTGGTCAGTTATTCTTTTTCGCACCTCCTCTACACTGTATCACTTTCGCCTACCTCACACATTCAGGGAGCCTACATCAGTGCGTAACCATGGCAACCTCGAGTGTTGAGTCTTTCTTAGTTTTGTGAAGAATGTGTTGCTGTTTCGAACCCTCTTTTCAAAGTCGGGGTTCAGATGTCACAAGAGAAACCAACTAAAGGTTCTATACATGCATATTTATGTAAGCACATGAATGATGTGCAGGATGTTTATGGAGAAATTTATAAGAACAAATTGTGGACAGTTCATTGACCACATAAAATGCATTTGATTCTGAGATAAGACCAAACAAAAAGCTGACCTCAAGTCAAGGTAGAGTGCATTTTAAACACCAAAGTCTTATCTGCTCAAACAGAAACTAAGTAACATAGGTTTGGTTTTTATCAGTGCATAATTTCACAGTCACGCCTGTTTTCAGCAGCTATAGCTCTACAAAAGATAGGAACTCTATCCTTCCAACAAAGATATAGTTCAGCCTGTTACTCTACGAAGACTTCGATAAGTTATGAGGACAACAACACAAGTTACAAGAGCTACACAACACAATCTAAAACCACATCCCCTGAGTCCAATTTACACAGCTAGTATGACGTTTTATGTCCGTAAGTAACCTCCTTAACCTGTGAAATCACGGTGTTAGTGTAAATTACAAGTCTGCATCGCTTTTGTCTCATTTTTCTGTGACATATGTCAAATTGTGTAGGTATTGCTCCAAATGAAATAAAAAATAAGAGTGTTGTTGAGGCTACAGCCTTCCCTCTGAGTTCCAGTTCTCAGTGTGAATCGTTCTGCCACAGCTCCATTAGGCCATCTGCAGAGACTGTCAGGGGTAAACACAGGAACAATTGCTTAATATTGCAGTGACAAATACCACACCTCAAGTGTTGTGCATGTCCTAAATGAATCTGTTGTCTTGTAAGTATGAAAAAGTATGTGTGGGCCAGAAAAACTAATTATTAATGTTTCAAGTTTTTTTATTGTTTTATTTATTTTTTCGCAATTGTCTCTTTACCTTTGTTGTGGCCCAATAAAAGTCAAAGTGCAGAGGCTCAGCCGAGTTTGACCTACACATTTCTAGCATCGCTGTCTTGTTGCTTTCATTACAGCAGCAACAATGAGCAAAACTAACTTTAATTATCCTGACGTGCCACTAACTACTAACTTTGTGTTGCAGCTCGATTCTTGCGAGATTTACATTCATTCATTCATTCATTCATTTTCTACCGCTTTGTCCCGTTAGGGGTCGCGGGTGACTGGAGCCTATCCCAGCAGCTTTGGGCCTGAGGCAGGGTACACGCTGGACAGTGGCCAGTTAGTCGCAGGGCTAACATATAGAGACAGACAGTGACGGACAACCATTCACTCTCCCATTCATTCACTAGGGATACTTTAGAGTTGCCAATTAACCTGTACATACATGTCTTTGGACGGTGGGAGAAGCCGGAGTACCCGGAGAGAACCCACAGTAACACACAGAGGACATGCAGACTCCTCACAGAAAGACCAGAGTCGGCTGAGAATGGTTGAGTTGGCCGGGTTTTTTAACTCACGACCTTCTTGCTGTGAGGCAGGAGTGCTAACCACTCTGACACGTGCACCCTGTATAGATTTATTTACAAACTCACTAAAATCAAACTTGACCTGCTCCAAGCAAAGTATTCACGGTCCGAACCCTGGCTTTACCGGCTCGTTGTGTCCAATGATGTGGCAGCTCTCACAGGTCTGAGCGTGTTTTAGGTTTGAAGATGTAGTGACTGTTTCACCGTTAAGAACATAAACAACATGGCGCTGCTCTGATTAAATAAAATTGTGGTTAAAAATCCAATCACCAACCAGGTATTTATTTTAAGTTCCTGCCCTTTTGCCCTCCCAGATGGTTCTGTGGAACAGACTATGTTCTGTGAGCTGTTCAATCTTGTGGAGTCTGGTTAACTATACAAGTGCCTAATGGTACATGGTTGGTTCATTAGGCTATTACAATAGTTTATAAAACAGGAAATTATGTAAAAAGCTGTCAAAAGATTTTTTTTTAACCTGTTGCTAACCCAAATCACAGACAATGAGTAGCCCATTCCTATCCAAATGAGACACTAGTCTAGTCATATTAAATATGTATACACAACATCAGTTTTCTTATTCAATTTAAGCAAGCATGGGTAATAGACAGCATTGGTAATATGGGAATTGAAGCCATCAAAGCCAGCACATCTGTGGCCGGGCTACATTAATGTACCAAAGAGGAGTGGAAAGAGACAGCCTCGGGGGTAAACATCAACGAAGAATGATGCAAAAGCACATCTGTTCGTTCAGAGGGGACCCTCTTCTCCTCAAGTGGATTTTAATTAATACCCCCAGTCCTGAGCTCAAGCTAGAAAACGAGAGCAGAAGCAACAAGTGGCCACAGTCAGACCAAACTGGGCCCCATAATGATAAAAAAATAAATATAAGCAACAGCAAATACGACACAAAGCCGTTTCCTGTTATGGTTTTGTTCAGCAATGTCAGATATGTGTTGTTTTCTGTACAACCACAATCCACATCAAGGTTCAGCGCTTAGGCAAATGTCCCAACGCTGAAACCCCTTTGTTTGTCCTCTCACCCACAGCAAATGTCCCGCCAGCTGACCCTGCCCACAGCCGGTCAGCGCTGCAGCAGAGACATGTGGGTGCAGCTGCCATGCTACACACAGAGCACCTTTTCTTAGAGGACATAATACACAATGCAATGTCTAAAATTGACTTTACTAAATTAAAAGTGATCATAAAGTTAGATGTTGGATCAATATGAAAATGAATAAACACAAGTTGCTACAACTCATTTTTCAAGTACAGGTTTGCACAAGGCATGAAGTTAAACTTTGAAGTACTTATTGATTGTTAATATATTACTATGCTGTGTAATTTCGAAACACTACCCTTGTTTGGAGAAGCAGAAATGAGTAGCTAACAACAGAAGTCCCAAACTATGTGCTGCTCGGAAAAGCACCATGATACACATGCTCTGTTTTGACTAAGTTCCTTATAAATATCCCACATAGTCTTTTAGAAGATACTACATTCCGTTTATCGCCCGTGTCTGTCAATATGCATGTTTTTTTTGTTAAAATTTTATGTATTTATATTTGAATCTTATGTTTTCACTTCATGGGCCCCTGAGCAGATGTACTTTTTACTCTGTATTAAGTTTCAACACAGCATCTTCTAACTTGATCGTTGCACTATTTTCTCTTTTTAACATTTATAACACTGTGTATTCAGGATCTTTTCAGAGATGTGTCAAACACGTTAAGGTGCATGTATTTAAACTCACCTTTTCAGAGTTACCGCGGAGCTTCTTCTCCACGTGACTGTGGATCTCGCCATCGCTCTCGCGCAACGGCACCTGCACAGGCACCGGTAGCGGAGTGGACTCTCTGGGGGTCCTGTCCTGTTCATCCTCATGTCCCTCCTCTTCCACGTCTCCCTCCAGAGCTTCATCTTCTTCTTCTTTGACGCTGCGCCTGTCATTTCCATTTTGTGTCCCGTCCACTTCTTGCACCGCGTCCCCCACTACTACCACCTCCTCTTCCTCCTCCACCTGCTCCTCCTCTGCCTCCTCTTCATCCAGCGGCACCGGGACTCCCTCGGTGGCGTATTCTCTTTTGCACTTCAGGCTGTGTTTCTTTAGCAACTGTTCCGTGTCCGGGTCCAGGACTATAAGCTCCAGGAGCCCCACTGTAGCGCGTATCCGGGACACGACTTGTTGGTGGCTCTCGTTCTCCACGTCCTCCCCGTTCACAAAGACGAGGCGGTCTCCAGCGCGCAGCCCCGAGCTCTCAGCCGGACTGTCGGGCTCTACCAGCCGGATAAACTGCCCCGTCTTCCCCTTCTCTCCGTGCAGGTGGAAACCGTAGCCATTGTCGCTCTTTTCCAGCATGCACAGCCTCGGACGCAAGTACTGGCTTTTACTCGGCATGGTGAACACAGGCTGTATGACCTGTTGCTCTTTTGCAGAAACACGAGGAGATGCTTCTCACGAGGGATGTGCGCTTAAATGAGTGGGAAGACTTTAAAACCAGCCCCTGCCTTCTCGCTCGTCCAGAAACAACTCTAATCCTGTTTGTGATGTCACTTAAAGTGAGCACAAAGTAAAGTACGGACAACACTGACCCGTGGCTTAGACCGATAGCAGCCAAAAACACTGGCAGCGAGCGACAGGAGTAGAAAGCGCCCCTCAGGAAGAGGGAGGTGCCTTCATGAAACGTCCCAGCTGCCACTTTGATGCAAAGTAGTGACAAATAAAGACGCGGTCCAGGAGCATAGCCTAAATTACAATGTTGAATACAGATTAATTGGTTAGTAATAATGTGTTTATTTAGGCCCACAAAGAATACTGAGTTGCACTTTTCTTTCTTCATTACAGCGATTCTGTCTTGCCAAAATACAAATTATTCTGACACTGCCATAACATTATGACAGGTAATGGTTTGGGCTTTAGGACCTCACAATAGGCTATATCGCAAATTTGGCCTATCATCATCGCAATATGTGTATTACAAAGAAGGACTTGTATCACAGTGACTTTTTTCTGTCAAAATAATCCAAAATTGTCCAAAGCTTTAGATCAAACAAAAAAGTCTAGGTTTAGACCTGATTTAGACCTGGTTCATTCCTACATTTAGGCCTAGCCTTAGTTTGGACCTGTTTAGACCTGGTTTAGACCTGTTATAATCTTTGATATGATTAAGCCCCAGCTTTGACAGGTGGAAGTTAGCCCAGAGCATTATATTTATTTTTTCCTGTGTAAAAGAGTCATTCAAATATCACAGGTAATATTATCGCAATATTTCAAATAGATATCATATATCGCACATTTTCCCAATATTGTGCAGAGGATGGCAAGGTCAGAGTGAAGTATATGATCAATAAGGGCCCCACTACCCAACTTCCAGCCAGCACACAGTGACACAATCATATAGGTTTATGAATACAATAATGTCAGCCCTAAGCCCATTTAACTGATATAAAAAAAGTGGTAAAATGGCTCGGAGCTGAACTGAAAGCCCAAGAGATTGGACATTTCCACTAAGACGGCTCCAGGCACTTGAGATCTGACAAGAGCACAGGTAAAGTATTAAGGGCAGCAGTGAGTGTGGAAATTAATGTAGAGTTAGTGAGATAATCAAGAAAGGAAAGACAAAAGAGAAAGTAGGGGCTTTGTGGCAGCTCAGAGAACATGCGAGAAGATGTGAGCGCACACTTACCATGGATCAAATTCACTAAATGAAGATTTATATGGTTTGATCTTTAAGAGCATGACATAGACTGTAGAGGCTACGTTTTCCCGCTTCATAAGTGTAAATGCGGTTAGTGCTGCCACACTGTGGCCCATTCTTCTAAAGACACCCACCCAAACAACACAACACACAAGACAAGGGACTGACCTCAATAAAGCACAACGTACATTACAAAAAATACTTTGTTTTATAGATACAGATAAGAGTGAATATGATTACAAAGCACTTTCCCATGGCTTTTTGTGATCACTTTGATGACCTGTGACAAGGGACAAATGAGACACTGACCGAGTTCGACAATCATAATGAACAGTGTACAAAGAAACAAATTCATGAAGCGGCACATATAATTCAGTACATGTCTTTACATGATCTAAATGCAGAATGTTAACCTGAAATTCTTCTCAAATGTACTAAAATGTCAAGAGGTTTACAAATGGCGGTATTTATTAATGCCAAAGATATCAACAGATGTTCTATTCTGAGAAGTCAGTTATTTCTCTTTGTACCCCTAGAGGGAGTTGTGAGCTATATAACACTGCTCACACTCACAAACAGAAGATCTCTTTGCCACAAAAACAATCAGAACATTTTTTACAAGTATGAGTTTTGTTAGTGCAGGGTGACATGACTGTCTTGTGTGTGGTAATGTCTGTCCAGTATGTGGCCACATGTACAACAGTACATTTAAATGTAGATCTCCTGAATTGAACATATAGAGACACACACAGGGCGAGTGCCCTCAAAACACTGGCTTTTATTCTATCTAACTGCAGTACACATGTGAACAGACCATTTTGAAGCTACAATCTGACTGAAAAATTCATAAAGTTAACGACTGTAAGGCCAAAAGGGGTTCAGTTCACAGCCTGGTAAAACTGGAGTGAAAAAACAAACTGCAGAGCAAAAGGCTACCCACTGAAACAGCCAAACTGATTGTATTAAACTTTCGACTGCGGTGGGTTTAGCATTTTGTTTGACAGTTTAATACAGCTGTCACCACAAAAGACCACAAAGTGCTTTTACACAACGTAAATTTAAATTCACATTTCTGAAAAGGGATGACAGCCAATTCAGATTCACTCTCAGGAGAAACTGCTGTCCACTTCTCAGAGCTGGGATTTACGGGTCGTACTTGTACTCTCTTTCTCCTCAGATTGTGTTTGTGCATCCTTTTTTGCGTGTTACTTTTTTTGCGTGGGCTACACAAGGCCACAGCAGCCAGCCTTCTGCTTCTGTGACTCGATGTAGTCGTGAATCTGAAACTTGGGCTCGTTGGGCTGCTGAGTGGCTCGGTGCTTCAGCTCCCTGACAGTGAAAACACACAGGAAGTTAGATGGAGGAGGTGGATGTGTGGGCTGGAGCACAGACAGGGTGAGCCGCTCAAGAAAATGAGAAGGAGTTATAAAAAAAGAACATGGCTGAGAAAATGTACTGAAATTGAATCAAAAACAGTTAGAGAATGAACATTTACCACATAATGTGGTAAAGTCCTATAAAGAAACAAAAATAAACAGTTCATATTTACTGCCATTTATTACAATGATGCCACTGAAAAAAAACAACTGTTTGTCACTAGAGCAAATAATGAATGGACTAAAAAGCAGTTTCTTTATCAAGCAGAAAAACAAGAAGCAAAACTGAAAAGCTGGGAAATTTGAATTTTATTGTTATTTACTAGAAATTAAAAGTTCACGCAGCAAGAGGCGCTTAATGTGGCATTTACAGTGGGGATGTTTTATTGTGACACTCCCAAATACTACATATAATAAGATTAATACTTATGTATTTGTAATTGGTTTGTTTGACTGGAATACTGTGTATGTTTTAGGAATATTGAGTGAATATGCCTTGACTAATTATGGACTATCTGTGTTTTAGTTGGGCACACTGCGGCTATGTAAGGTGGGTTATCTTTCATAGGGATGAAGATGATATTGAAAAACAAGACTTACTTTGCAATGGCGTGGAAGGCCAGCTCCACATTGACTCCAGTCTTGGCGCTGGTCTCCATAAATGGTACTCCATATTCCTAACAGTGAAAACAATTAGAGAAAATGTGTATGTGGGCGTTATAACAACACAGAAACAGCCAGACAGTCTACCTTTGCCAGCTTCTCTCCTTCTTCCGTCTTTACCACTCTCTCTGCGGCCAAGTCCGACTAGAAGACAGCAGATATTACAAGTCATTGCAGCAGGTCAAAGGTCAACGTGCCGTTAGCTACAGTAATGCTTGGCTGTGTCAGACTGATGCCATGTCCTGGAGGTCCTGCAGATGCCTCTAATTCTGTTACTTTCACACCTAACGGCTGTGTGACCCATATGACCCCAGTGAAGGCTGTACCCGTGCCCACAACCAGGGGGAGCTTTGTGATTTATTCATTATGACTGCTGGGAGATTTCTAAACATGCCGAGGGATGGTAGAGATACTGATGCAAAGACAGCTTGGAGCTATGTGTGTGTCCCAGTCACTGGCTGATGGGTAAACTTTATTATAGACACATAAAGGCATTGGTGCATAACGTAATTGGGATTGCAGTTTATAAATAGACCATCATTATATTTACTGCAGGAATTGTTTTTACAAATGTCTGTGTACAGAAAAGCATTGAACACATACAAATGCTATAACAAATAAGTGAGTAAATCCTTAGCATGCATGCTCAGTGGAACCACTTTCCTGACTGAGTGCGATAAGAGTCGTCTTCAAATTGTGCTAATAGACCGGTTATCCTCCTAATCTTTCTATGTAATGCGCACACGTGCACACGCGCGCACGCGCACAATAATAAAAAGAAGCAAAAAGGAAGCTTTGCTCACCTTGTTGCCGAGCAACATGATGGCCACATCCTTCTGGGCATAGTCGTGAATTTCAGTCAGCCAAGCCTTTGAAAAGTATAAAAGAGACAAAAAGAGGAGTAATCCTTATACACTGTGCAACATTACCTTCCTCCAATCAATCTCCTCCAACATCTTTAAAGTTTCATTAAACTGAAAACAGGTTGACAAAGCCCAAGGGACACATTAGAACCTGGGACTCTTGTGGAGGGCCGGGCCAACACGGGGAACTCACTTATGCACAATAAAAACACGTTTCTTTTGCCTTTAAAAAAGGTATTTAAATGTTTGGAGCATGTCGTAGTGGAATCAACTGATCACTGCAGAATATTGAAGAAAAAAACATATGCAGTGTTTAATTATCAATAAAATTTTAGTAAATGCTTGGTGGGACAGATTAAACAGCCCAACTGCATGTGGCCCCTGGGCCTTAGTTTGCTCACCGCTGACTAAGCATATACATTTGATTTATTATAAACAGAAAATTGTGTCTTATCAAATTCAGTTACTGCTCCTATTGTGTTGTGTTTTACTTTCTTCCACATTTATTTTTCACTGTGATATTATTTTGTATTTTGTCTGGCTTTCTGTTGGATGCGTTTCCCAGGAAGACAAGCTTTGATTTACAGTATATGTTGATTCTCTTGCTTTCATATATGATCATATGAAAGCTTTTTATGTTTCTGTGATCCCAGGGTATGATTATTTTAATATTGTACATTCAGAACAGCTATTGCCATTGAGAGTCATCATCATACCCTGATGTTGTCAAAAGATGGCTTGTTGGTGATATCATAAAGCAGGAGTAATGCTGTGAATAAAAAGAGAGAAGCAGTATTGATTACCTTTAGATAAACAATGAGAAGTGTACATATGCGGGTGGAGGTGCCTAACCTCCACAGTGCTTCCCCCCACAAACACACAAAGCATGAGGAAGTGAGGTATCAAAAAGCAAAGGTTACCCTGGGCATCTCTGTAGTAGGCGTGCGTTACACTGCGGAATCTCTCTTGGCCGGCTGTATCCCAGATCTGCACAGGACAAAAAAAAAAAAACACAATTGTGTCAAATCCAGCAGAAAGAAAGCAAACACTGTACAATCCCCACTGCAAATCCTGTACAGCTCAGGTCTAAAACCAGGGCAATGCCTTTATATGGTGGGCGAGGCTATTTAGGGATAGATCATAAGATTTTAGCATGTGTTACAGAAGCTGTGGATTTACAAGAGCCATGGCAGAGGAATCTAATTATAGTACCTCCCACTCAGTGTTGAATGAACAGGTTGTGATGATAGACGTCAGTTTGCTTTAGATTAACGGCAGGCTGACAAATAGCCCCACAGAGGCCTTTTTACAGTCTAGGTATATTTTCTAAATATATTTTTTACACAAAAGCCTGCAACTGTATTCAGAAATTAAATGCTTACCTGCAGTTTAACTTTGAGATTGTCCACGTCTACCACTTTATTCTGTAAAAACAAAAAGCCTTGGTAAGAGACTGACAGTTCTCCATATGCTTCCGAAACTCAAGTGTTATGAGATATAAATGACAAACCCCACAGCAGACAAACGCTCAGCATGAGGCAGAAGAAACAAGACGACTAAAAGTGGCTTTGAATGCTGGCAGAGAAAGTAATTTGCGACACCCACACCACAACAAGGTCTTGGGATTAGACTTAATTACACAACTGTGAGAAGCACGACTGGCAAAAGAACAACCAATTTCCTGCAGCCCTTTGGGGGTGCCCTATTATTTTGGTAAAAAAAAACAAACAGAGCAGCCTAGAAGAATTTAAAACACCCTTAGTAAAAAAAAAAAAAAAGTTGTAACATATTAATGTGACAACAAAAGATAGTACTATAATAATCCGGAGGGGAGATATATTTTTTGAGATGTAAAGGGTTATAATTCTTGAGTAAATGTTGCTTTTTAACAAGATTGCTCAAAGACAAAGGCAGAGATTCTTTTAAATTGCTGCATTTAGGTCCTGTGGTATTTCTATAATGACCAGATTCAACAACAACAAACAAGGTCACATATGTGTTTTCAGCAGAGAAGAGTGCAGCTGAGATGGAGGAAGTATGACTAATAAGTGCACTTCCTGGATCACATTTTAACTTATCTGTGACAGGTCATCACAAACCGCAAACAAGAGGAACTGCAGCTGCACATGTTACTGTTGCAAAGCCTTGTCACCTGCTGAATTCCCAGCCTCTGAATGGACATGGTTGAACCCCAGCATTAGTTGCCATGGGTTTCCGTTTTTTTCTCTACCCCAATTATGACGTGAGAGGAGCCTGCATGCTGAGTAACTGCTACAAGGAAGCATGCCCAAAATAGACCGGCCATGTTACAAGCTGCCACAACACAGCCTGCTTTTCTGCCTAACCATGCAGAGAGGACAACCTTGGCATGTTGAGGCCACTGAATTTGTTTTTCATAATGACAGGGGGAAAAAACAACAAAGAAGTAGGTCTTAACTAAAGCATTTGGCCCGAGGAGAAAAAGGGCACCACACAATATTTTATAGATGAATTCAAAGCCAATTCAGAGCATCATAATGAATTCTTTAGCACCTGTTGCATTCAGAAAAAAAACTCCATCTGTTTGTCAGACATCCATTATCTTGTCTCTTTTTAAAAGAAGACAATGCCTCTCTTCGCTAATGCAACACAATTTCCTCCTCCTGCTTGCCTTGCCATTAGTGTGAGTGCACATTGTTAAGCCTTAATTGGCGGGAAAACAGTGGTTTGCATTGGAAGCCTTCACTCCTAACAGTCTATTTTCATGTTGGTCCCGGTCGAGGCTGACGAGCGGGAGACATCTGCTCCCCGTTTTGTGTCAGTCATTATGTTTGTGAGGGAGCTTTAAGTGTCCAGGTAGGTGCTCGTCTGTCAGCGCTATGCTATGACTCCTCCAGGACCAAGTTGAGCTGCAGCCAATCTTTCCAGGAGACAGGGATGTGGGCAGGCATCTGCCAAGACATTTAAGAAGTCTTACGCACAGCCTCTAGCAGCACAAGGGGTCTGTGAACTTGACTGATTGCTAAGAATATCTGTACATTTGGTGCAATCATCACAGAGTGATGAAGTGTTCAGCGCAGAAAAAAAAGGTGATAATTGGGCCCAATGTCACTTACTTGGTCCTTTGTTAATATCCTTATACAGCTTTCCTATTGAAATACACTTTCCCATCAAAGCCATAAGGAATGCATTACAAATGACACTGAGATAATCAACAGAGTAATGGCTCATTGTGGGAGTCTGGGACTGCTTCTCACCCTAAAGTCTATTCCAACGGTGGCTATAAAGTTGCCTCCCAGAAATGCTCCATCTTTAAAGCGGACCAACACACACGTCTTCCCCACGGCTGAGTCTCCCAGCAGCATCACCTGAAGAGCACAGGCACAGGCAAAAGAGGTAAACAACTGGTCACACAATGAACACAAGGTTAACTCAATTGAACAATTTTGGACATGATGTGCTTCATTATTGCTTTCACTTCCCTAATGACTGACAAAAACATGTGGCACTCAGCCCTGAAGAGGGTTTAAGATGCTCAAAGTGTCAACCCCGTTATATTCAGACTAAAGTGAACACATAATTATTAAAAAAAAACAGGATGTGCAATTAAATCATCCAGTCTGTGAGTCTTTAAGTGAGTCATAATCCGCATTACAGTGCTTTTGAATCGATAGCAAACATTTGAACTTGTCAGCTTTGTCTATTGCTCTGCATAAAGCACCTGTCTGCCCTGGGCAGGTGTCTTTTATCAATGTTACACGAGTGTTAAGCAAGGGAGCAACAAGTACCTCACCCTCGGCAAATATTTGCATACCACTGAGGGCAGGCAATGCCAAATAGACATTTAAAGCCTCTGAGAGACCACTTAGAAATACTAATGAAACAAGGTCGATGCAGCCAGTGTCATTAGTAAACGCTGCTGCTGGTTAAGGCACTTTAGGCTTGAATACTGCTGCAACTACTGTTGTTTTTTTGGTCAAAATTTACAGTGAATTGACTGGACACCTGTTCCATCTGTGAGAAATACAAGAAAGAGCATACACACCTTGAAGGCAATATCATAATACTCGTTAATGGAAGCGCATCTCTCCAAGACATATTTTGACGTGCCGTTTTTAGTCTGCTTGTCCGTCAACGATGCCTTTCTTGTAGACATCGCAATGTAAAAAAAAGGCAAACAAAACCTCCCAAAGAATGCGCGCTGTGTTTTTTTTTTTTTTTTTTAGCGTCTGTCAGTCCCAGCCAGTGCCCAGAAGCAGTCCCTCTGCTCGCATACTGCGCGTGGTCGAAAGGAAAAACGAGCACCGTGAAAAGACCGATGAACAAATCACACCTTAGTATCGACAGCAGCGGCGACGGTGCAAACTTGAAAACAAACAAGAAGCAGCAAGAGCAGCAGCTGTGGCGTTAGATATGTACATCCAGTCACTCCGCCAGTCATTCAGGCAGTCCGTCTGTCAGAGGGGAGGCTCTGAGACACAGGCGGAAACATTTCTGGGATTTAGCAGCGCGGAACCCGTGCTTCCACGCGTGGGCAGATAATTAAGCGTGTGTGAGGACGTCCACACCTCTAGCAGCAGAGCCTCGCACTTCTGTGAGTCTCCGCGAACGTGTTCACAAACAAGAGGCGCTGTGCGGGTTCAAGCGCGCTGACTCATCCGCTACAGGTGGCATCTTTACTGTCAACTTTGACTTTTAACCCCGATATTCAAAACAGACGCCTAATAGCCTATAAAAACAATGGCTAGATTGATCTTATAGGCTATTCAAGCCAAGCAGCCCTTTAAAGATGCAGTAGGCAGACTTGACACTATTGATGGACAGCCATGTTGTTACTGCGTTTTGAAGAGAATCCTTACATTAATAATTTTGGCCATAGTTTTCCAGTGTCTTGCTTGTGTCTTGCTTGTTGTTTTCTTTTCAACCTCAATATGCTAAAAGGTTTCATTTGTTTACATAGTCAAAAATGCCTACCCAAACTTTACTCAGCATTACAAAATGATTCAGGATAATGCCTCCTAAAATCCTTTCCTATCCAAGCCACCCTTTGACAAGAACATATGTTTATTGCTTTAATCTAAAATGGTTTCATTCAGTTTCACAATCAAAATGTGAATGTGGCTCATTTTTCTCTGTTTGTCTCCCCCTAGTGCTTAAAAAAGACAAAAATTCAGTCATTCATCTCCTGAATAATGACACAAGGCTGGAGATTCTTTATGTGATATAACTGCCGACATGACATTTAACTAATGTGTCCAAAGCACCGAAGGCAACGTCTCACCCATTGGCTTAGACCTAGGCTAAGACAGAGAGGAAAGCCAGCATTGATTTATGACTCCTGCTTTAGAATGAACAGGAGATGAAAGGGAATATAAAAGGTGCAAATGTATTCCAAATCAGTCGCAGTAAACGGCAGAGAGGCAGAAGCAAACACAGGATTAATTTCCACCAGTTTAGGCATTAGGCTAGATCAAGCTCCACTGTCTCATACCTGCAGACAGCCACACAGAAATGCATCAAAGTGTGTTTGCAAGTGCTGTCTTATCCCTGATTTGAAATCCAAATGCAGCAGAGTGCTTTTAAAAACAGATGATTTTCCTTCTGTGTGTTATCAACAGAGAATTATGATGCCCCCAATAAAAACACATCACGTCATTTTGTTTTCTGTATGGCCTGTCTTATATGTTTAACACCCCTACACTGTGTAAAAAAGTCTGTCAAATTGGTTGGGCTTCTTTAGTTGCACGTTTTTACCTGTAAAGAGTATACAGCGGTAGGCTATAATTGAACCGTAAATTTTTAAAGAACAAAAAACTGTAAAGTTGTTGTGACATTATTATTAGTTTTGCTAATTAATTGAATGTTTATACCCTAAATTCGACCCCAGCCAAATGTGTCAAAACAATGACAATTCAGGTATTAAGATTAGCTATATGTAACCAGTTCATTTATTACATTATTATAATTACACAAAATGGTCTTTTTACATATCATTGTGTTGTATATACCTGGTGTTTTGAATTGCTGTGCTGTCTTGGTCCTCCAGCCACTCCTTCACTCCTACTGAGCAGTAGAAAATAAAACGAATGAATGATATTAATGGTGAGATATGTTTTTACACTCACACTTTTTATCTTCAGCTCTAAATCATTTAAGAGGTTGTAACATGTTTATATAATTTCAGGGGCAGCTGGTATTGATGGACTAGGTGGGCTATGCCCCTCTTGTCATGTCTCATGTTTCATTGTATTGTTAAACATGTACTAGATATAGTAACATAAAAGGTACATTTTAATGTTATTATATTTGTGGAAGATTATAAAACATAGTGTTTATAGTTTTGATGGCACCAATGTGATGGCTTATTTTTTACAGCCCAAGCACAGTGACACACACAGTGATTTTTTAAACTTACTACTACGCATTAAAAGCTGAAAAGCCCGAATGTAAACGCCATTTTATTGCCCTGTGATAAGGACAATATCGGTGAATAGGGAGCAATAAGCGGAAGACATCCATATTTTTACAGTTATTGGGCTAGATGTATTCAGCTCAGAGAGGTGAATTTGTTTGAAACCAAAGTAACTACTGTACTTCTAAGAGAGAGTAGAGGAAAAGTGACAAAAAGAACGGAATGTTTTCTTATAAATACATTCGCTTTAGCAAGATTTGTTGCATTCACTTAATAAAAAGTTATTGTGTCCAGTCTCTCTTGATATTATTTCTGCCTCAGTCTTTAGTTTCGTGATAAAACGTTGCAGATACAATGTAGATCATTCTTAAAGTTGTTTGTTTCACATAATCCTTAGTCATGTTGAGTACAAGTTTGTTTGATAAAGTGTTGTGTTGCTTCCACTTCATGTACCAAATGTGATTGTATTTATTAACCCACCCACCTAAAATCCCCACAAGCCCCCACTGTAATTATTAGATTAGATATTATTCATTGTCTTTACCACAGTCACCACTATTATGGCGTTACAAATATTTACTGTTGCTATTTGACTGTATTTTTTTGTAAATTGTGCCACTTTTTTAACAGTGTGCACGTCAAGCACAATAATGCACCCTCTGTGATCCTCACGGAGTGTTAAGGACCGTAATGAATGCAGTGAGAAGATGCTGCATCCCACACTGATTCGTGCTGCTGATTTTTTCACTCAGCCGAGAAACAGACTAGACTGGCTTCCTTGTTTTTTCAAGATAATGGTGCACAACAACAACCACAGCAGCATGACATGTCTTTCCCTATCGTCGCGACTGGGGTAAAGTCAACAGCCTTACAAGGAGGAGGAGGAGGAAGAGGAGGAGGAGGAGGAGGAGGAGGAGGAGGAGGAGAGTAGTTGGGTTAAGCATTGGAGATGGAAAAGCTCCTACTGTGAAACCAGAGTCAACTGTGGAGTGGGCATGGGATGGTATGAGATTCTGATGGTGTGATAACCCTGTGGTTGGTGTTTTTTTATAGTACCCTCATACTATAAAAAAATCATAGTATGCCGATATTGCAGATACAAATTAAGATGCTTTTTATTTCCTGGTGAATTGAACATTGTCAAATCTTTGGGTTGTTATAATAGTTAAATAATGCAGTACCATAGAATATCCAAGAAAGTCCAAGTACGTCCTATGTGCAGCTTCCAGGATGAGTAAGTGCGACTTTACCTACAGTATTTTCTGATAACATGCTGAATTCATCTTGCCATCAATTTTGACCAAGTTTTCCTGTGTCTTTGCTCACACATCCTCAACACATCAGTGACCCACCTCCATGTTTCACAGTAAGAATAGTGTACCTTTCATCATAGTGCTTGTTGACTCATCTCCAAATGTAACGTTTATGGTTTTACACATTTTGGTCTCATCACTCCAAACGACTTTGTTCCAGAGGTTTTGAGGTTTGTCTATGTGTTGTTTGGGGGATTGTAAGCAGGATGCTTTGTGGCATTTGCTTAGTAATGCTTACTCGACCATGCAGCCCATCTTTCTTCAAGTGCCTCCTTATTGTGCATCTCGAAACAGCCACACCACTGTACTTCAGCTTAAATTATTTGTGGGTTTTTCTTTGCATCCATAACAATTTTCCTGGCAGTTGTGGCTGAAATTTCTGCTGTTCTACCTGACCATGGTTTGGTTTCAAAATAATTCCACTTTTTTATTAAAGTTTGAACACTGCCGATTGGCATTCTCAATTCCTTGGATATCTTTTTATATTCCTTTCCTGTTTTAATCGGTTCACTTACCTTTCCCCTCAGATCCATTGACAATTCTTTTGCTTTTCCCGTGATCAGGGTCTGTCATGAGCCCAGAAACACACTGGTCTTTTATACACACACACTGATAGCAAGCAAACAGATCATAGGTGATCTGTTTGCTTGTTAGTAGCCATTCAAACACAATATATATATATATATATATATATATATATATATATATATATATAAATAAGGCAACATGACATTTTCACTGGTAAACTGGTATGCGATAAATAGGCCCAACACCATAGTAGGGGCAACATGCCCATATCATGATGCTTCTTTCATTGTCTTCACGGTGCACTGTGGCTTGAATTTTACTCTCATCAGTCCACAAAATATTCCTTCATATCTCTTTAGGCCAGTTGATGTGTTCTTTGGCAAATTGTAACCTCTTCTGCACATGCCTTTAAACAGAGGGACTTTGCGGGGGATTCTTGAAAATAAATTGGCTTCACATAGACGTCTTCTAACTGTCACAGTACTTACAAGTAACTCCAGACTGTCTTTGATCATCCTGGAGCTGATCATTGGCTGAGTCTTTGCCATTCTGGTTATTCTTTGATCCATTTTGATGGTTATCTTCCGTTTTCTTCCACGTCTCTCTGGTTTTGCATCTTCATTTTAAGGCATTGGAAATCATTTTAGCTGAACAGCCTATAACTTTTTGCACCTCTTTATAGGTTTTCCCCTACTCCAATTAACTTTTTAATCAAGTAAGCTGTTCTTCTGAACAATGTCATAAACAACTCATTTTCCTCAGGCTTTCAAATGCATGTTCAACAAGTGCTGGTGGCTTCATCCTTAAATAGGATCTACCTGATTCACACCTGTTTTTTCACAATTGATGACCTCAGTGATTGAATGCCACACTGCTATTTTTTTTAACACACCCCTCACAACTAATTGCCCAATTGTACAGCCTTAAGAGCGTGCATGAATGCTGGGTCTTGTTTGTTTTCTGAGAATCTACTGCACCTACTGGTAACTTGTTTGCCACTTAGCAATAAAAACTATACTAAAAACCTGGTTAGTCACATTGTACTGCTATTATTTTGAACAATACTGTATATACTGTATATGTGTGTCTATAATAATTTATAATAATATAATGGAATGTATTCTTGTTCTATCAATACATGCAGCAGTGCTGGTTTATTTTAATCTTGGTTTAGGCTGGTTCTGTGTTTCTAGGCTGTAGTCTCTTCCTCATTGCTTATCTCCCGAGGCCAGAGCTCTGTCTGATGCTTACTGTACATGTTCATGTGCTACTCAGTTTTCTATAATGTAACATGAAAGCTGGAGGCCAGCTGAATGTACAGTAATAGACTCAGCCCACATACAGTATGCTGCCCATCTTGCTTTTGATCTTTTTATTTACAATATTTGATCAGTGCATAGTGGCTTATTTGCTCACATTCAGAGTAATGTAAATGGTGCAAATGAGTTAAGAGCCGTGTAATAGAAGTCATTTCTTGTGGCTGAGAGTCATGAGTCACCCTACTGGGAATCTGATGACAACATCAGAGCTGAATGTAGGCATCAATTTGGCCCGGTCGCCATGGTTATTGTCTCCACAGGGGTTTGTGCGTCCAGCCTAAAGTTTCTTGGCAGCTGATTTTTTGCCTCCTCTGTTGACATTTATCACCCTTCCTCTCAGCGGGCGAGCATGCTCTTTCTGTCTTTCATCTGCAGCCACAATTTCATCTAGTCCACTTTACAGCGGGCCGCATTAGTTGTTTTGTTTATATATATACTTTAACTCACTTCTACTTTCATTTAAAATCTTTTATCCATTTATGATTTAGCTGTACATTTCAATGGAGAAGAAAGATGGCAACCTTTCAAACAATGCACTTCTTCGGTCAATGCATTCAAATAAATGTTTGCTTTGGTCAACTATGTGTCTTTAAGTGCACTTCAGAAAAAAGAGGTCTTATGTATGACAGAGGTATGACACACTTGGCAAAGTCGTTTAGCATTTAGCAAGCCAGTGTGGAATTAGTGTATTACTATTTCATGTGTTCTCATAAAATTTTCATGTCTGCAGGAAAAGGTTCTCAGGACAAGTGTTGTTGTGAGACAGCAACAAGACGTCTTATCTACAGGAACCACGCGGGATGTAGTAATGTGTAAACTGTGGAGCACAGGCCCTTCAGCTGAGCTACAGATGCTCAATTTGTTTCCATGGCAACTTTCTCAGAGGCGTAACAGTGGCATTTTATTCAGTTTCTGTAAAAAATCATTTACACTGCGACAAACACAGTTGTCCATTTACACAGGATTCCATTAATATGATTTAAACCAATGTATTAGATTTAAGGAAAATGTGTCCAAGACAGAAAGCAAAAGATAATCATGTTTTTGCACTCATCCATTTAACAGGATCTCAACACATGTGTTGAAAGGCTAAAAAAAATTACAGAACCATTAAATAATGTCATTAATAAATATTTTTGAAAGCGTTGAAAATGTACCAGAATTATTCTTGGATAATTCTACGCACATTTTTGGAGCTTTTCAAAAACTGATTATAGCTTTCAACAGTAATTGTCACCGAGGCTGAACATATGACTCATCGTGAGTGAAACACAAATCACTCACAAGAGATTGGGTTGCAACATACAATGCTTTCACAAATAATTAGGAATGATTAAGCCCCAACAGAATATTTATAAGCCAGTGTACACACAGGCTTTTCTTCATCCATAATATTACCTTGTGCAATGTCTTTGAGAAAACTGTTGGGTGTGGGCCACTGTCCATTATTGGTGTCTGTTCAGTCCAGATGTTCCATATGTACTGTCCAAATAAACCATCCTTGTGTCATCCGGGTTTAACAAAGCAAAGACAAGAGTATTATTTGAGTATTTTAGTGTACAATTTTGCAACATGGAACCATTCAGCACCCTGGAGAGCACCCGTTTACACAAACATGTCATGTGCTCAAAAAGGCTTCTGTACATCTCGACAAAAAGAATACGAGCCAAGAGAAGACTGTTTTAAGAACAGCACTGATGGTGGGGTGGGTGGGGGTCTGGCGCGTGTTAAAAGCCAAACTCTATGTGTTTTTATTGAGTCACCAGTTGGGTTGCATACTGTCAGCTTTTTCAGAAGCATACAGTGACATGCTCAAGTCCCCCCCTACTCAGATGAATGATGCAGAGCACGAGATGACTCACAGTCAGGCCGCTGCTGGTTATCTCTTTAGCGGCAGGGACAGAAACCGCTAAACCAAAATAAGTCTTCTTCAAAACACACTCAATAGAAGACAGTAAATACAACAGTAGTAGTCAGCAGTTTTTAATAGTTTAACTCAGTCCTGAAGGTGACAGATGACATACATGCATCCTCATGAATATTTTAGAAAAATAACATCTCTGTACTGTGCAAGGTAAACAAGGTCACTTAAAAACTTAGTGGGCATTGACAGACTGTACCATGTAAAACAATTGACAGTTCTAAAAAGAAAAAGATAAGGGTTTAATATGTTCTGAAAAGGCATTACTTGCAGTTATCAGGAAGTATTATCCCATCGTAAACAACCCAGATTTGTAAGGACACCTTACAATTGTTGATCATACAAAATTATAAGCCAAATATAGTGTCAAATGCATCGTCTTACAGTTTAAAGAAAAAGAAATATTGACGAAAACCCGAGTGAGACTTCTGCACGTGACTGATAAGGAGGTATAACATGAATCTGATATTTCTGACAGCTGGAAGCTTTGCATTATCAGTTGCAATTGAAATATTTCTCCTTCTTTATGTATTCTTAAAGCTTAATCAAGTACAAAACAGATGTAACCCATCTTCATGGGCGTCTGGACTTCAGTCTTTATCAGAAATGGGAGTTTGCTGCTTTATCATGTAACCACAGATTGTTTTGTCAGCTATAGAGCTATAGAGTGCAGCCACACTGCACCTATCTAGGCACTTCCCCTGATCAGAAGAGTGGCTTTGTTTGAAACCAAATAAGACAACCTAAAACATTGAAGCTAATTCAGACACCTCAACATACATTGTAAAACCACAAAAACTTAAAAAATGATATGTCACAGTTAACATATTTTAAAAATATAAAATCCTAGAGTATATCCCAGCCCCTGGACCACTTCCTTAAGGTTTCCTCATCCAGGTGTCTGATGTGTCTGTGCAACAAGGACAGTGCAGGTACATGCCTTAAAGAGGCAGCTGAAAAACTAAAGACAAATAATGTGACGTTAACATGTCCGACTT
The DNA here is from genome assembly GCA_024349245.1 of Neodontobutis hainanensis. Classification (NCBI taxonomy): domain Eukaryota; kingdom Metazoa; phylum Chordata; class Actinopteri; order Gobiiformes; family Odontobutidae; genus Neodontobutis; species Neodontobutis hainanensis. The sequence continues at coordinate 2,625,730 of JALDNG010000018.1, forward strand.
ACAGCGTAACAGCTGAATTTTGGGTAACGCTTCAGACTTACAGTAAAGTGCACTTTATCTGTCTGTTCCACATGTTTGGGAAATGCTTCAAAATAAGCACAATATGATTACAACGTTCCACTCTCCATTAAAATGAAGACAGAACACAGTTTTTTGTTGAGTTTTGGACAATTGCATCCATTTTCAGTCATAACAGAGAATTCTTGAGACAAACCTGCTGGTTCACAGTACAATACTAGATAAGCAACTGTGTAGCCATTCAGCAGACTATTGCACCACATCCTATGTGCAAAATGGCATGTCTGTTACGATGTCTCAGTGCAGAAGGATGTCTCGTCTTTTATGTGCCCTCTGGCTCTACGCAGATCTCAGGTTCACTAGGCCTCACAGCTGACTCAGAGTGAGTTCCAAGCTTTACCTCTGTGCGCCTATGTCCATGTCTGTCCTCTTTGGGCGCTACCTGATTCGCCCATCACTTTTCACTGGGCCCAGTTCAGACTTTGGGTCTGGGGACAGGGAACTCCATGATGTTTTGCAGCATAGTGTCAGTGCGGTGCAGGAAGAAGTCTGAGTGGTGCACACATCGCCTGTTATCCAAAAGCTCTCAACAAGGGTATCCAGCCATGTTTCAAGAGGCTGTCCCACTAACTGGGCATTTTGCTGAGCTTTGAGCATTGCAGGCTCCTGAGGAGGCAGCTTCAGCACCGAGCTCAGCTGATGAAAGCTCTGCTCCAAATACTGGTTACCAGGAGGTCCTGCAAGCAGCCAGCTGTCCTCTCCTGCAACACACAACAGAGGCACATGCCATTAGTAAAGCAGACAGTTGATTTTGCACTTTAAATTGTATGGAATAAATACAACAGACACCTCAATCTCACCTTTGCGCAGGGGCTCTTTATCTTTGAAGCTTAAGGGCATGACTAAGAACTGAACTTCTGCTATGCGCTCCCACTGCTTTAGCACTCGTACTGTCCAGGTCCCGGGCCGTAGTGGATGCTGTAGCGGTGGTTTGTACTGAGTGTACTCTGCATCCACATCTACAGTGATGTCATAAGACGCTGCCACCACAAGAGCCGGGTCAATCCAAACAATGGTGGCTGTGAGGTTGGGCCCTCGAGCCCATTTCTGCACTGCTATGGGTTCGTCCATAGGGCCAATGACGCCACCAAAGTTGCGAAAGATCCTTTCTTTTGGGTCCCACTCTGTGCTGATCTATCAAAGGAAATTACATTATAAATCCTGTATATGTATTCTACGTTACTGTATTTATAGGGGAGATAAATGAATATGAACAAGGCATGTTCTGTTATTCACATCGAATGGTTTAAATAAGGTTAATGCCAATTCCATAGATACTTAAAAGTAATTTAAAACCTTTCCTTAAACTGCACTTACCTCCAGGCTCTTGACCCTCTCAAACTCCTTTAGGTTGTTTTCAAAGACAAGTGTGGACTGTGGCACTGCCCACATCTCAAATGTCTCTCTGACCTTTGACCCTACAACCTGGACTTCCTGAAGTATCAGGTAACCTTGGAAGCGGTCGTAGTTAAAGTATAGGTGTATTGAGAGTGGATAGCCGACTGGCTCAAACCTGCAAACACCAGCACAACAAAAAATTATTAAATATTATCTTCACAATGATGTCCAGACACAGTTATGCTGTGTGCTGACCTGCAGGTGTCCATGTTGTTCCGACTGGATCTTAAAGTCTTCAAGCCAAGACGAAAGAATGATGTGTAGGCTGTAAGTGCCACGTCGCTGAGTGAGCCCACACCATCCAACTGCTCAAACAGGCTTTCCCAATATGCCTTTATTGCCACTGTGCCCGGAGCATACTGCCCATAGAGGTGAGTGTCCAGAATGTCTATGGCCTCCTGGTTTACTGTAGACTCAAACTTACGAGCAAAGAAGGTTGGACGGGCCAACTGCTATGGAAAAATAAAGACAAAGCAATACCTAAAAACTTAAGTAACTTAGAATGAAGCTTTTTATGTTCATAGTGTGGTTTTGCTCAACTTACCTGGATCCGAATGAGGTCTTGCGGTTTGAAATCATTGGGTGAGCATCCACACCAGTCAACAATGTGTTTGTACTGGCATTTACAGCCCAGCTTACGGTTCCAGTTGGTAACTCGCAGGTTATTGTCTACCAGAGTGTCACACATGTGGCTATTTCCCAGCACAGTGTGAAAGAAGGACTGGATGAATAAAAAAAAGACGAGATTTTTTGCTTGATCAAAACAGAATCTTTACATTACAATAACTCCCAGGTTTGAAAAAATTGTTAAAATCAGAGACTGGAAAATGCTTGTCACATCTTTAGAAGCACTAAACTCTTTTAAACTCTTTATATTTCTTTATTTATTTTTTTGTCTGGCTGCTCAGTTACTCCTTAAATTGACTTTATCTTCTCTTTTGAGTAGGCTGTAGACCCTGAGCTGCGGACAGATTTGTACATCAAACTGTCTCAGCTCCAGCAGATAAACACACTGCCTCCAGCTTTCTTACCTCAGCAGGAAGCAGAGCGTAGGAATAAAACTGCTTCAATCCTGTCACTAAACCGTCCTGGGAGTTGATGACGTACTCTACGAAGCGTCGAGTGAGAGCAAACCAGTCTGAGCCCCCGGAGACTTCGAGGCCTTCTGGGATATGCCGTTCGCCAAGACGCCACATGTGATTGTCGCACTCATGGAAAAGTCGATCAAGGCCTTGCTTCTTAATAAACCTTAAATGAAGTTATAAAGAAATATATAATTTTCCTCTTACTGTACTTTTTAAAATAGTTTTTATCAAGTATTTGAACATAGCACAGATCAAACATTTCCCCCCTTTTTTTCCTTAAACATAGTCTCTACCTCAGACACCAGAGAGAAGGGGCATCACCTCCAAACCATTTGGACATTATGGCTTTTCTGACCAGCATCAGTAAGAACTTAACAGTCTTTTTGTGTGTTCTCAAAGCTTCAGATACAAGTCCCAACAGACTGCCCTGTCACCAGACTGATCTCTCTGCATACTGCCAGAACATTTCAATCTCTCTACACTCCCAGAGACAAATGGTATCTAGTCCCTCTGAGTAGTTTACATTTAGGACAGTTTGGAGAAGCTCTTTGAGTGAACTTTCTGTGGATCTAGGAAAAGTAGTAAATGTAGTGTAAAATATTATATTACATTTATCTATATCCATTACAGATTGATATTCTAGAAGCCAGCAGCAGGAGGCCCTCCCACGATTCTCAGTCTATTGTCTACTATTTCAAGTTGTCCGTACAAAATTTAGTTTGTCGCCATTTCTTTTCTACATTGTAGATTCATACTGAAGACATCAGAACTACCTAAATGAAACCAAATGTGTTTTATATTTTTGATTCTTCAAAGTAGCCACCTTTTTCTTTGAAGACAGCTTTGCACACTGTTGGCATTCTCATTCAGATTCATGAGGTAGTCACCTGGAATGGTTTTCAATAAACGGGTATGCCTTGTCAAGAGTTAACGGGTGGAATTTCTTTCCTTCTTATTGTGTTTGAGACTATCAGTTGTGTTGTGAAAATCTAGGGTTGGTACACACATGACTAAAGTTATAATCCATATTATAGAAAAAGAACACTGTAAGCAAAGACAAACAACAGCCCTTCATTACTAAATCATGAAGTTCAGTCAATCCAGAAGATTTCAAGAATATTGAATGTATTTTCAAGTGCAGTCACATAAACCAACTCAGAATAGAGCCCACTAAAGTGCCTCAGAGAGTTGCAGACACATCTCAAAATCAACAGTTCCAAGGAAACCGTGTGAATCAGGCCTTTATGGTCAAAAAAAGCTGCCAAGAAACCACTACTAAGGAAGAAGAACAAGAAAAAAGGGAATTGTTTGGACCAAGAAACACAAGGAATGGGCAATAGACCAGTGGAAATCAGTTTTCCTGAAAATCAGATTTTTGAGATGGTTTGAAATGAGAGCGAAGGCAAATCAGCCAATAAGTGTTCAGCAACTCTGGAAACTCCTTCAAGACTGTTAGAAAACCATTCCAGGTGACTACCTCATGAAGCTGAATGAGAACGCCAAAAGGTGGCTACTTTTTTACAACACATTCTGGTTTGTTTAACACTTTTTTGTATACTACATAGTTCCATATGTGTTTCTTCATTGCTCTGATGTCTTCAATATGAATCTACAATGTAGAAGTAATAAAAAAAAATGAAAATAAAAACCATTGAATGAGAAGGTTTCCAAACTTCACTACATTCGTTTTTCCAAAAATGTTTTAGCAATATTTGCAAATAGTAAATTATCTTTATTTATAAGTGGAAATTCTTTGCCTTACCTTTCTAAGAAATGTATAGGTGAGAATGGTTTAAAAGTACCATACTGCTCTACTTTTGAAAAGAATGCATACACACCTGGCATTTTCTCGTCCATGGGACTTGAGGAAGTTCTTGTCCCTCTGTTGTGACAAAAATGCAACCAGTTCACTGTTGGTCCTGGAAAAAGACGTGTGGTGAGGCTGAATTAGTAAAAAGAAGTAGTTTTAAGTGTGTTCTTATAGACAGGAGTTGAAAGATATTACTCAACATTACTTCCCCAGTTCATTGGGAAAACTAAACACTTTTTTGGGCACAGGTTGCTATGTAAGATTTGACTATTACCTATTACCCCATGAATATATGTGTTATTTAGCTAAATATATAAAAATTCTAATTTGTTTGTAAAATTCAAGCCCTACTCTGAACCACCAACAGCAAGCATGCATTATAAGATGGACTTAACACCTAAACACTAACACAAAAAGTATCTAAAGGCGTCTAATGTTAACCAACCTAGTGGGGAAGTCTGTGGCACTGAGATTAATGAAAAAGTCCCATTTCCAGTCCAGCATAGAAAGCAGGTCCTGCATGCTGCGTAGGTAGGCCTTCAAAAGGCTGGCACCGCCCCAAATTGTGACCATGCGCCATGGTGTGGCTCGAACATTTGGATACTGCTGAGCAATCTGCAGAACCTCCCGATGCAAGTATCCTGAACGCTGGAGGGAAGAGTGTCAGGGATAAGCATTTGTCTCCCAGAATATTATATCTTTAGTTGATTTTTTTCCCCCAATCCTTCTACTTTATGCAATTACTCAGGCACTTCATAAATCTAATACATAATAATAATACAATGGAACAGCAATGGAAAAACATCCTTTAAAAACTGCCAGAAATGTTTGATTAAAGTCAGAGACAAGTAATATGTAATAAATTCAGGCATTTCTTATATTATACAATTTTTAAAACCTAATAAGATTCAAATAATCTGGTTAGCTTCACTTATGTTCAAATTAATTTACTGTTTAGAAAACATTTGGTGAACTAGTACAGTATATGTTATGGCATTAATATTTGAAATAATGTAAATACATTGCATTAGGCAGTAAATAGAAAAGCACTGATACAAAGAGAGCTGTGGTCTGGTGTGAAGGTGTCCTGGCAGACCTGTTTTAGAGGCTCCTCTAACACAAAGTCTTTTGCCTTAGAGATGGATGAGGTGAGGCTGAGAAAGAGCCCGGGTGTGTCTGTGGTGTGACTGTCCCAGTGACTTATTCGTCACTGCCTGCGCTGACTTGCACTGTGCCTTGGCAGCACAACAGACCAGTCTCAGAACTAAACAGGTGCACTGTTGAAACACACTGTCTGTGCTCTACACACCTGTGCTCTCCAGGACCAGACACATTTCTTTAGCCTTCCAGCAGCTCATGACAGCAGACTTTTCCTCTGCTAAATCCAGCCACTAAGAATAACCACTCTTCTCTCTATCCAGGCTAATCCCTTTAACCACACTGTGGGACCCGTGAGATAAGTTTAACCCTCATAATGCAAGAAGACCAAAGTAATCAGCTCGGTGGAAAAACTGGGAGAATATTTTGCATGCAATGGTACACTCTGACGGTGTACCATCCATCTCCAAATAAATAAAGTGATTTAAAATCTCATCAACATCTTACCTTGTCTACATGGATGTAGTAGTAGTGGTCTTTGTGGTATATAGCTTTAATTAGACGCTTGAGCTGTCGTACCGCGCGGCCATGTACCATCAAAACAAATGCCACTCTGACAGGGTTCTCCACCTTAAAAAAGCTGTTGTCCAGTTCACCAACAGCCTGCACTGGATTAGACACACCTGGTAATAAAGCAAAAAAAGAGACAGGTCTCATATGGGAACGCAAAGTAAAGAACTCTACTGCACCTTCAAATCAGAGAAACTGTTACAAAATGGATGTGGTCTTTCATTAGGTCATTATTAGATTTAGGGGGAAAACACAATTTTGCTGATTTCCTGTATAATCCGATACTACTCCAAAAACAAGTGCTAACATTTAAAGCCTCCTCACCGAGCTGTGGGCAGAACTGTGGGAGCGAGTTGGGCATGAGCTGTCCGGCCTGATGCTGACACATGATGTTAGCGATCTCCTGCCTGCACTGCTGTGACGCTGCTCGATGGAGAGCTGACAGTGCGTCCTTGCCTGTGATGTCACACTTGGGCACAAATTCACTGCTGGGGGCTTGATGCGCCCCATCCACACTGCCTGGTTCCCCAGGTAAGGCAGCGACAACAGGTAATCTGGCCCCCTCTGCTGCACCCCGTGTCTCTGTGAAGTTTTTGCTGCTGGATGGGTCATGTGGCTCTTGGGTGCTCTTCAGTCTGGTTCTCCCTCCTCGGCGGTTGTTCCCCCTCCTCAGTGCACTGGCTGCTGTTCCCCCTGTCCTCTCTAACCTGGCACTCCATCGTCCCTTGTTCCTCCCGGACAGAGAGTTCTGCTTCTCCCAAAGGGCACTGTCTCTTTTCAGATCCTGGTTGTTGTGGTCAGGCAGCTTGGAGCGGCGCGTTTTTCTCTATAAGACGAAAAATAAGAGAGAGAGAGAGAAAAAAATAAAAAACACATAGAGATTTATTTATTATCTTTTACAAACAAGTGTTGAAATGGTGACACAGCAGAAAAAACTTTCCACTAAGACAACTGGGTAAAGAGACCAAGAGACAATGTGGGTTCACATGCTTTCGTTTTTCACAGTACTCTCTTGTCGGCCTATTATTTAGCCAAGTCCATTTGTGAAGCTAAACTACAACAAAAACACTTTGCGACAAAACACTTAAAAAAATATATATTATTTTCCTTCTATTGAGAAAATGCGTCTGTTCCATGATACACAGAGAAAAGCAGTCCTCTCTGTGGTGAAATATGACCCTTTTAAAACATCTCTGCTTTAAACAAATACAAACTATGCTATGGTTTCTCTTTCACTGCAACTTGAGACATGAAATCCTGAAGGTATTTGTCACATGGCCATGATTCTAATGGCAAATGGCATTGATTTTATTTAGCACTTTTCCACCTAGTAGGTACTCCAAGCGCTTTTCCATTCACCCACCAGTGTTACAGCTGGAACAACACTGGAGCCAAGAACATAACAACAGTATGAACTGTGAAGAGAGCGGGAATCTAGCCGCCAACCTTCCGGCTATAGGACAACCGCTCTACCACTGAGCCTCTTTCAATGAGAATGGGAGTTGTGTAAAATTATGTCTATGTGTAATGTACAATACAATATAACAAACCCTGCTTCAAATATTCAAAACCATTTTAAGCACAAACATAAAATCAGTTTTACAGGCAGCCACACCACATCATTAAAAAAAAAAAAAAAAAGCAGCAGGCTTTCAAATCCTCGAAAGCCAGTAAAATAAACCTGGCCAAGCAGCATCATAGCTTTGGCACACGGAACACAAAGGGCCCTTCAAAATGTGTACTTGGAAATGAGGGGGAAAAAAGCAGCACAGTGAGTGGGCAGTGTGTGGTCTGCTTCCGTCAGATGATGTGGCAGAACGTGGGCTCTCCCTCTCAGGCTGCTGGCTCCCAACCGCTGCAGAAACAATGTGCAATGGCCGGTATTCTGTTAAATATAGACACATAAGAGGGGTGTATCTTTTGAGCCCAACATATTAATTTCCCTTATCATCCATTGTCCACAGCATTTCATTAACTCCATTGTGTCAAAAATATATTGCTTCAAAAGCGAGCCTGTCTTTCTCTTTACTTTCCAATTAGTGTTGTATGAAACCTTATTGTAGCTGCCATCTGCTGAAGTTGGAAGCAGCAGCAGTGAGCACTGAGTTTTTAAAGAGAGCGCAGTGGGTGATACCTGGCTAAGAGAGAAATATTCTGCAAATGTCTGGGTCCTCTTTTCCCCAAAAACCATCCCTTCCTTCTACAGAGACCTCTTGTAATTGGGGATTTTCTAATGGAAAACTGTGTGTAACTCATGAGCTCATTTAAACAGAATGTAAAGTTGGAAAACCCCAGAGGCATTAGACTAGGTAGGGGAGCTCTGACAGATAAAAATTAACTTGACAATGAGCTATTTGTTGGTGAAACATTACAATTCCTCTTTACCAACAGGTAGCGCTGGCAAAAGAAAAATATGGGGCTACAATAAAGCAAAACAAGACAAACCTGAACAAGGCACAGAAACATTTTGTCTCCATTTCAGAACTGTCTAAACGAGACTGAAGCCACTTCATTTCTCTTGCCCTGTCTCAGCCTCCAGGCACAGATGTGTGCACAATCTATACTAGAGTATTTTCACATCATGAAAGAGAATCAGGGCAATATTCACCTTCTGCTTGCATTCCTCCATCAGCATGCTTTGATTTAACATTTATGTTTACTCGAGACTTGATTAATTGTAGTATTTTAAGTATAGTATGTAGCTGAAGCAACTTTTACAATTGCATCACATCACTGTCTCTTCCCTTTTCTCGTTTTTTGCATCTAAATGAGTCCCGCTCTAAACAAAACGATACAATCTCTGTAAAGTACAATCACTGCCTGAATTATCTCCTATAAGTTTACACCAGCGTTTACAATAGTACCGCCACTACAAGTAACTAATCATTACAGATATTTAGCAGTGTGCAAAGTGTTGTCGTGACGAGTCGTAAAGTCTGACATGACAGGACTGGCCCGGCTGTAATAACTGTTTTGGCAAGCGGCACACGGCTATTCTGCTGCTAACTCAGCTAGCCCTGCCCAATTACTAGGAGAGAAGCTACAGTGTGTGCTAAATGCTAACATTACAAACATAAGTAAAACAGACAAAAAGTCAGACGCCCACCTCCGCCTCGCCTTCCTCCAAGCTCCGCAGGCTCCATACCACAAGACCCTGGATTAAGAGGATAGTCAGAGCAGCCGCTATGGCGAGTTTGTACCGACGGAGCAGCTTCTGAACGCGATCGCTGGCCACCATTTTTTCGACTCCACTAGAGGAGCGTGCATTCTCCACTGCGCGGTCACGCGGCACCGCACGCGCACCATCCTATAGCTGCTTCCTTCAAAGTTATTGCTAAACACCGCATAGTTTGTACGTGAAACTCCCTTTTATCTTTTCAGGTAACACATCCATTCAGCAATAAAAGGTGATTTTGCTAAAATGCACAAAACCACTGTGGCACAACAAACGACGCTAAAAAATACGAACATATGTGTGGCCCTTCACATGATTTCTCGTGGGCTTCTTTTACTCTTTTAGGTTTAAGTCTCCATTACAGCGTAGCATAGCCTCAAATAAATTACTATAAAACACCAATTTTCTACAGGCTATTTAAATAGGCTACACCCATCGTGGATCAATAGGCCTATTGAAGTCTCCTCTAAACATTCTGTCTCTGCTTATGTTTGCGCCATGATATTCAATAAACATTTGAAACGAATGAGTAGCCTGCAGTGAGCCGATAAACTTTTTACATTACAGCATTTATACCGCATTGGATTGAAGCAATGTTTAGTTCAATATGGCTTTATCTAGGCTAAAACAAACTATCTGGGTCAAAACGTGTAACCTAGGAAATTTGTAGCCTACATGCCAAAAAGTCTAAACTTTGATTAATAGCCTACATCATGTCTGTGAGAATAGCCTAGGGCCTAAACAACATATAAGCTATCAGAGTGAAATAACTTGTCATGCAGTGACAAAACATATACAAAAGCAAGACACGGTTTCCATAGTGATCATCCATGAATACTAATGGCACATTTTGGCTCCTTGTGCGCAGAGAAATCATCTCAAGATGGGACCCCTTGTCGTCTCCGGGACAACGGGACTTCAAACCAAGAATCCAGTGAATGAAGCCACAAGACTGGAAGCCATTAGAGTGTAGCCTAAAGGAAAAATAAAGTTATGTCTAGTTTTGCACATAATTTTGGCTACTATCGAAATAATGCACACTTGTATCTGAATGGGCTGTTGTAAGTGCTAATCCATTTAGCAAACAGTGGTGTTGTCCGGCCGACAGCGAGACAGCGGAGGCAACGTCACTCTGCCTCTGACACGGATTGGGAGAGGGCGTGAGTCTGAGTGCGCTCGTATGCGCTCATGTTTGGCCACAGCTTTAGAGTTTTTTATTTGACCGGCCAAGTGCGCGTGTGGACGATTACAAGACAGCGCTCAAAATGTGGAAGAGCCCCTGCAGTGCCCTTTGTTTTACTCATTCATAAATAAAATGAGCTCCCTAACGCGGCAACTCATGGGTTCAAGAGGATTTCTAAAGGGAACACTGGCAATTTACACGACAGCAATGTCCACCACTGCGAGTCCAACAGTTCCTTCCTCACTGCTTGCATCGGAACAGCTCACTGTGGTTGTTGCATCTTGTAAGTACTTGTTAATTATTTCTTCATTTGTAAAACAATTATATCTGATTTGTTATTGTTCAACTGTAGTGTGGTTTAGCTCTATCCACTATGCAGCTCTGATAAGAGTTGTGGCTTCATGCTTTATTTTTTTATGTGTTGAGAGAAGATAACAGCCTGTTCAATGGCTCTTTTAATTAATTTTAAGACAGAAAAGGGCTCCTGTTCACTTGAAGCCATTTATATTTTCTGACAGACACAGGAGACGAATCAGACCTTCAAAAATCAGTGAAAAGTATTCAAAGGACATTTATTCAGAAATTGTTATGGTAACGCAGTTGCTCTGTGACTTTTCCACTTCCACACAGTGTCTTCTCTGGGACTCTTTGTGGTCATCGTGGTAATGCTGGCCATAATTTACCGCAAGATTCCTCAGTGCTGTAAGCTGCGCTCCTATCAGGCTTCACGCTCAGATATGGTAAGATCAACAGCCCAGGAACAAGTGTGTTTTCTGCTGAGGTTTCTGCTTTCAGATCTGGATGTGCAGTTTTTTAGTGATTGACTCAGGACAGTTGTTGTGAGTGCATCTAGGCTCACATACAGCATGTGCACTCATTGTCGCACCATGTCATTGTCAGACATAATTTGCATAGCTGTGTGAAAGATGCCTAGAATAAACTAAAATCATCATTGTCAGTCATTGCCTCATTTGAATTAGCTGCTCCAGAAACGTCTACATGTAGTAACATATTATAATCAATCGCATTTTAAAAGCAGATCAATGAAGGCACCTGATCACCGGTTATCTTGATAAACATGATTCCTGCTTGAGAACCTGCAAAGTTGTTAGCTAAAGTTCAGGAGGAGGTAAAGATGTAAACACAACACAAGAGTAACATGGTGCTTCCTCTTTCTGACTGGTTTCTAACCTCCTTCCGTCCCAAGAATGAGTATTATCTTCAGATCGCAGGGACACGACTCATACCCCCATCCTTATAAACAGGAAGCTCTGGTTTTAGCTAAGAGATTCTGTTACCCTGTTTAAGGAAGCAACAGAGTATTTGGTAAAGACAGGCCTCTGGTTATAGCTGTGACCACAGAGAGTGAGAGATGATACATCAGTCAGGCTGTACAGTAAGCCACTTGTAACAGACTGTAAATACAGGGACAACACAGAGAACCTGTTGAGTGGCTTCACTTTTATTTATTTATTATGACTTCATGATGCTTTATGACATCTATGTTTTTCAAATACAGATATTTATATTTAAATGCTAGAAACCTAATTCTGTTTTGTTATTGTTAAAGAAAATAAAAGTTAGTCGTTCCACAAGGTGGACACAAACAAAGACAATGCACTTTCATTGTGCTTCAGTGAAACGTTTCATGTCTTGGACTTCATATAGTCACATACCTTTCCCTGCTTCATTTTGCACCATGAATAGTTGACAGACACCACTGTGGGTGCTGGGGACGCCAGAGTACAATGGTGCTTCTTTAGGTTGTGGCTGTGAAAAAAGCACACTGCTGCTGGGGTCCTCCCCCGACTTCAACACTGATTTTACACGGTTGTGCTCTTTCACACTAGCTGAATCAGTGGTGAGAGACAAAAGGACAACTCTCCTTTTTCTCTTTACCAAGCACTTTTTGGCCCCTTGAAAGTACAAACCAGCGAGGGAAAGTGCCCTTTGACATCACCTTTTTAGTGTTGTCTCCCTCTCTGACATCTTGAGAGAGTCACGGTAAAGGCAGCTTGAGTGTGCCACGCTAAGTGTGAGTGATGTCATTGGTAAAAAGGCCTGGAAAATTAATAGGTCTGATGGTTTCATGCTAGTCAGTGTTGCGCCACACTAAATTCTCACTTGAGTTGTCTTATGTCTGACAAAATATGAAAAAGTTCTAGCTTTGCTGTGGCCCCTACATGCCTTATCTTTATGCTGAATTTAAACCTCAGCCATGTGACAAATTGAGTAAGTTGTAATGCCAGACCCCAAATGATATATGGGGTCGTACGAGGTCGTAATGTGTATTGGAGTGTGCTTGTTAAGAGGTACCTGCAGTAGTTACAAGAAGAGCAGAAAGACGCAATAAAGACCACACGGTGTGGTATGTTGCCTAGGGACCCTGATGACACAGTGGTACGCTCCATTGTTCTTCAGACAAAGAACACTCATTTAGACTGAAGGCAATTACCTAGTTTTCTGGCAATCTTTTTTAAGATTCCGGCACCTCATACAGTGAGACACTGACAGGCCTTGTTTTAGAGGGGTCACAATATGGATGGAAATCAGAGGGTGGTCTGCCTGTTGATTAGGTAATCTAAAGAACCGCTGAACCAGACGGTAACTTAAGTGATTAGGGGAGGCATGAAAATGAGTTAATTTGCTTAACTGAATGAATCTTTAACTAATTGTAACACAGGGAGTCAAGTATTCATAAGTGTCTGTGTCAAAATATAATGTGATGCTGTTAATGAGGAATCATGCTTGGCGCTCTCAGACACACTTCTTACAGTGAATACTGCTGCTTTTATAGGCTGCTCCTCCTCAGTACTACAGCAGCAGACAGACACTGGTGGGATCTCCCTGTGACCAGACTCACATCACAGAAGACAACATCCAGGTAGGAAAACCTAAAATGTCCTGCTGTAGGGAATATAGCAGAACATGCAGTACCTTCTCTTAGTAAACTTTGTACAATGGATACTTTTGTTGTCATTGTTGCCACAGATAAAAGTGTGGTAACACATAGGTAACATTCATTTGTAGTTGGATCATGTATTAACGACAGATTCTATTTAAGTGATTAGCTTTAAGTTAGCTGTAAATAAACGCTTGTATCCACAGTTGCTAAAAATGTCCTATTGTTTGGCTCAGCAGGCAGGTCAGCTGTTCTACGTTGGCCTTCCCTCAAGCTACAGTTTGCCCACTCTGGAGGCCCCCATGCCTAGACTTCCCTCCTATGAGAGTGTCCGAAAGAAGGACCGCCAGAGGCAGATCCACATGATGATTGCAGACCGCTTTGGCCTCAATGGATCCATTGTGACTGAGGTGGGCTAAATCTGTAAGGAGGACATTGTTGCAGCAAATGATACTTAGAGTAAGGAAAATGTGCTACTCCATATAGTGCTCCATAAGTTGTGCTAATCCTTTAGTTAAGCCACCCTATTATTGGAGCCTCTCTTAATTAGTTTTCACAAAAAATGGTTCATGTCATCAATACACTGTGATACAATATTGTAACAAGAGCCTCTTCAGAGATTAGAGTGCATTCACTGCAGTAAACAGTGTGTGCTATCAGCCTGTCTGATGCGCACTGCTGAATTGCGCTTGTGTCCGTAAGGTTTTGCTGTGTTGATCTTTCTCTAGGCCTTTGACTCGAACAACGCTCCAGCAAACAATGTAATGAGAAAAGGCACATCAAACATAATTAAAGCCTGCATCCTCAGTGCAAACAGTGCTTGAGAATGAAGCTCCAGCAGACTTTCTTCTTTGACCTCCCATCTTTTTTCTTTAACTAAACAGTGTTATAGGGTGTGATTACCCATCTGACCCACATGCACAGTGTTTTTCAGCACTCTCACAAATCGTTAAAGCACCTCTTACCCCCTTTTTCGCCCTTTGTCAGGACAGTTCATTGGTCGAACTCTTAATTTTCCTTGTCTCTCCAGCAGCCTGAGGCGGGGTGGCAGTTAAACTTTGTGACCGAGAGTGTCACAAAGTGGGCTATGTGTATCACCGCTTCTGTTGAGGGTTCCTAACTTCAGTCCTGCATGATACATTTAAATTTCTAAAGAAGTAAAGTCTTTATTTCAGGGAAAACATAGGGACAGAGAGAGGGGCAATGACTGAGAGCAAGCAGGAACGAGATGAGATTCAAATCTGGTCCTTTTTGCATTCTATACTATGTTACAAGATGAGGCACTAAAGCTCTGGATCTTAAATCAATGATTGTCCACACAACAAAGGATTAATTTGCCTGTTATGATTTTAATTGGATGTAAAATTCCTAACAGCAACCTGACAAAAAGAGGATAACAAGTATAAAAAATAATATAACTGCGTAACTGTCTTTTATGTCTTTTTACAGCCTCCTCCATCATATGAAGAAAGTATCCGCCAGTCTGTGGAGCCACCATACATAATCTACTCATCTTCCACTGGACTAAATATTCAAAGTGACACACCTCGTCCAGTCAACTGTGACACTGCTGGAAGTGTCTTACCTGTGTGACTTAAAATCACACACCTTCCATACAGACTGATGAAACTTGAGTCTTAGCCGAGGAATAACCAAAGAGAAGCCTCCGAGTCTTCACTTAACCTTTGTGATAAATTGTGAAAATAAGATGTGCAGTCCATTTGAAAGGCACGCTTGAAAACACTGGAATAAAGAAGAGACTGAGGTGGCTGGCACATCTTAAAATTAATAGAAAAGCAAACATTTAAAATATAAATAATGTCCTGTGTATCTGTCTTGTTTGATCTTTTGAAACTTTTAGAAAACTTGAAAAGGCACTACACTGCTACAGTGCTAATGTGAGAGACGTTTAAATAAAATAGAAAGGTTTCACACATGTAATTCTAGCCACATTTACATTTAATCAGACTTTACTTGCATCTGTCAAGGAGTCCACCTACTGTGATTTTTATTATCCCTGTCTAATCAACTGTGACCATAAACATGTTGAGAGTCTTTGTTATGCAGAATGTAAAATATATCTGGTATGTTATTTTTATGTGGTAATTCTATAAGCCTATTTTGTGCAACAATTAATGCACAACTGCCATATTAATTGCTGCACTACATATTTATGAGACAGTCTTTGTCATCTCTTTGTGAAAATGTGTAATAAATGCATTTTGTATTCTTTTTTTAATAGACAGTGTTTACTATGTAATGGACAGTAGGCTAACTAGTAGGAATCTAACAGAAAAATATTGAGATAATTACATTCAGCAGACTCTTATACCAAATGATTGTACATTAAAACACAAAACACATCAACAAGAGTAAAGCTTAATTAAATAATAGTAATAATGCGTACTACTTATATATCGCTTTTTAAGATACCCAAAGACACTTTACATAGTTCCATTTTCATTCACTCCACAGTCACACACTGGTGGTGGTAAGCTATATTTGTTGCCCTGGTGCAAACTGAATTCAACAATGTCAAAAAACAGTCAAAACATTTCACTTGTAAAATGTAGTTACATAAAATGTCAGAATATTGTAATTACATTTCAAATATGGCGGGGCTCTTTACGAAAGAAGTAGAAGAAGAAGAGTCGTCACTGACGGAAAAACACGAGAGAGTCCCCGACTAGCCGAAAGCAAAGTCTGGTATGTAAACAAGGTCAGACACTGCTGCTGGAGCCCGTGGGCAGACTTTGTGGGGCAGCCAGCAAGACAAGGACCAAACTACTCAGTCAGGCATCCAAAAGTAAAGGTAAAGGGTATGTATTTGCGCTATTTTCCAGACTGGCTGTTAAATAGTCTACAGTAGTCTACAGTTGTCGTCGTCGTGGAAACTACAGTGAAGGAAGTCTATTAGTCTACAGTCTATGAAGTCTAATATACCTACAGTTTTGTTACGCTAGGTATCTAAACATGCATGAAAGTCACCAGTAATATTTGATATCTGACGCATTATCACTAACGCTAGACAAACGTGCGTTTTCCTCCTGCGCATTAACTCTTAAGTGGGTCGCTCTCTCTGAGAAAATGCATTGTCATGTTTTCCCACGACACAAATGAATCATTTACGACGAATTTAACGCAAAATACAACTGCAGTCATTTATTTAACCGTCATCCGACTTGGACATGGGATTGTGCATATTGTTGAGGAAGCATAGAAAACTGCAGCATAGATAACTTGCATTGCATTCATTTCTACTGACCTTACTCAGTGCCAGCATAAAAATTGTCACTCTTTTCAGCTCCCCTGCCAAATATAAACAGAATGAGCTCATTTATTTTTAACTTGAGGATAGAGATAAGGACAAAGACAAACAAAAGGTTGATGAAGAACACAGGGCAGGGTCTGTCACATTTCATTGCTTGGTCCAGTTAATGATGAGTGAAGTTTTGGGCTGATAGGAAAGTCTGATCTGTATGCTGTGATAATTTGTATCTATCTGATATGTATATGTAGTGATAATGTGTAGGTCACACTTAAATGTTGTTGGTGTGAGATTATGTAGGCATACAGTTTCCATTACATGCATAAATATTTCCCAGGCATGCTGGTCTTTTTGGAGAAACAATGACAGCATTATGGTGTGTTCTTTTGGTGTCACCTTCAAAAACGCTGTCAGAGGTTTAAATATTCTGGTGATACATTTGGTCCGGTGATTTTGTAACTACTGTTTGATTCATTCCCAGGGCTGTACTTCACACCAGCCAAGATGATGCAGTGTTTTCATTTTATGGTTGAACCGGCAAAGAACTTAACGGCCAAGATAAAGGTAATATATTTCCTACCTGAAAACATTGTGTTTGCTGTGCAGACCTGTGTCAACAGACCCCTGTTCACTGCACAAGGTTACCGTTACACTCAAGTAGGCAGTATGACAACATTCATAACTTATTTCCTTGGGGAGCGCTGTGTGGAGTGTTGAATTAAAACTGAGGGTTCTGGGATAAAGGGAGCACTTTTGTTTCTTTTGACAAGAGCAGAGCCACGTTGTGCATTTTGATTAACCTTGTTACCTTCCAAAGCACCATGAGGCAACACAGATCTTTTTGTGAAATAAGTTCAACATATTCTTCATCAACAGGAATCACACAAGAAGGCAAAAACAGAGAAGAGGGAACTTCTGGATGAGGATCAATTATTTATTGTGGAGTTAGCAAAAGATCTCAACCGAGTGTGTCAGGTACAACCAAGAAAAACGCCTCAATTTACCAGTCACAGTATATTGCTATAATAATGCTATACACATACTACTATTTAGCATTATCAATCGATTACTTCCCTCACAGATATTCAGCCAGTAAACCACTTTATCCACATTACAGAGTTCAGAGGTGCTGGAGCACATTTGGAACCACGATGACACCTGGTCTACCCTCCTCTGCAGAATCACTGTCTTAGAGTGGGGAAACATACTGGAGAGAAAAGTACTTGTCTGAAGTCACAAACCCCTTCAACACAATGCAAAACTAAGCTTTCTCAAATTGTTATGATAACATACCTTTGCTTTGTTTGCGTTAAGAGGCCCATGCAGAGTAATGGCTGGCCAGAGTTGGATGACAACAAGGAGTATGATGTGGACAATGAGCAGCATGTTCAGCAAGCCAAGGCGGCGATTCTTAACTGGATCAAAGACCTGAAGGCTCAGCCTGAGGTATTAGTTCAGTGACACTGACATTATTTCTAACAAAAAACAAAATTTTGATTTACATGGGTCACATTATAGCAAAGTGTGTGGCCTGGTGAACCTGTGGCCAAGGTTTTAGAGGATCTGAAATCAGCATGGCGTTGGGGCCGTGTGCCCAATCTGCTTTCTGCCATGGAGCTGGTCATGTGGACTCTTCTGCTGCAAAATCCAGAGAAGGTATGGGACAAAGCTTTATTTATTTTAATTGTCAGGTAAACTTTTGTTATTTTAGCTGAGAGTTAAACCAATTCTGTTTTAGGATAACTTACCTCAACAGTGGCTTCTATGGAAACAGAAGACACAGAAGATAGGTCTGATAATTAATAAATATTTAGTGCATCCTTGAAATCTTTTACATTCCACTAATTTTTCTACCTCCTTTTCAGGTGCCATTCCCTATGTTCCTCAGCTAGGTAATAAATACACACTACATTGTTTTGAATCCCATCAAATATGTCAGTAATTTGACCTTATTGTATCTTTTGACTTTTACAGTGTGGGATTGGATCACAGATGTTGCAGGTAAAACTTGTATTTCATTTTATTTAAGGAAATAAACATGTTAAAAGTATTAACACAAATATTTGTCCCTGTAGTGGACATAACTCTAGATTCGGACTCTGCCAACCCTGACTTACTAATTACTGGTGATGACAAACGTATGCGCTGTGGCTTTGAGAGGAAAGATGTTCCCAACTTCCACCAGCGCTTTGATGGTTGGTGGTGCGCTGTCGGGGTTGAAGGTTTCCGCTCTGGTCGCCACTTCTGGGAGGTTGAAGTGGGCGAGCGTGACTGGCGACTGGGCGTGGCTAAAGAATCTGCCCTGAGAAAAGGGTTTAAGTCCCTTAACACAAATACAGGTTATCTGACGCTGCGTCTGGAAAGAGGCACTGAGCTGAAAGCCCTAACAGTGCCCTTTACCGCCCTGCCTCCTGGTCTGATCTCACGCAAAGTGGGCATCTACCTCGACTATGATAATGGCCAGTTGTCCTTTTATGATGTAGACAAGCGCTTTCACATTTACACATACAATGAGTGCTTCACTGAGAATCTGTTTCCGTTGTTTGGTACAGTGGAGATTGTCAAGGATCTAGTGATCAAGTCCCCACTGGCTAAGACCCAGTGCCTCTGCCCCACATCCTGCCTTTGGGCTTGAGATTCATTGTTGCTCTCAAGTAAACTACATATATTTATCAAGTATAATTGAGCACGTTGTTTAAAAGTCTGTGAAGAGAATCAAATACGTTGATGTACAAGACCATCATTATGCAATATATAAAAATGAAATTTAGGCTAGGCTATATACATAAAAAATAGCTCTGCTTTGTGACCATTCTATGCTGCTACTTTAATGTGAATTTGCTCTGTCGAGTTAAAGCACTTACTCTGCACTGTACATTGAGTTGTCATGTTATGCCCATTAGTATTATTATTATTACTAAAGTGAAGGCCTATGTGCAATGCAAATCATGAAATTTCTATTGAAAAAACAATAAATGAAAGATTAACTCATTTTTGTCTGGTCATTTCTTTTAAAAAAAAGTGCATTTGTCCAACATTTTTTTTCTAGTCTCATTTTTTTTTCATTTCATTTTATTTCATTAAATAAACAAATACAATACACCATAAATGAATGAAAAAGAGCAAAAAAAAATGCATAAACTTATGTCTGCCCCCTAATCACAAAAGCTGCATCACTTCTTTTTTTCTTTTTCACATTTTTGTGGTTCTGAATCTAGATGTAAAATCTCAGTTCCTTTTAAATCATTATTGCTTTCTCTTTTTGTAAATCTTTTTTGAATGTTGGTGCTTAGTGCTTTCAAGTGAGCTTTAAACATGATTTTCAAAATAAAATCGAATTCATTTAATTTAATTATTTTTAACTCTAAAATATAAATATTGAATCCTGTGGCAACTACTAATTGAATTGATATATTTTTAAAGGCACTTCCCCAAACTTTAACATAATAGGCCAGATTGGAACAATCAAGGAGTTATAAAATATATACAATGTTTTTTTTATTTAATAAAATAATAAATAAATAAAAACAGCAAAAGTCTGATATTAAGCTACAACAGTGGAGCTCAAAGAACAGATTCTGAACTGCTTTACAAATGTCACAGTTGTATTTAGATGTCTGTGAAGGTTAGGTCATCCAGTTCATACAGGGTTAAAGCAAAAGAATCTGGACTCAGTTTTCAAGGTGAAGACGTTTCGTCTCTAATTAAACCAGGCTGTTCAGGTCTCACAGTTGTTGGTCATGAAAGGGAAGTGTGACTCGTGATCGGCTCCAGGATTGGCTCTTCTGTGCTGATACATTCTCTTGTAAAGCTCAGTCCAGTCACATGACCCTAATGAGTGTGCACTCCCAAATGGCTTCAGACTTTCAGACTTCCTGTTTGTCTCAGGTGAGTCCACAGTGATATCACTCACAGGTAAAGGCTGTAGCAGAGTGTGTTTTTAAATAAGCATGTCAGCATGCTTTTTTAAATTATACTCTGTCTACGTGTCTCTCTGGATATTATAAGGAAAGAATTCTTATAGCAAATACTCACAACTTTCTGATTACACGATAAATCCATTGACCTGATTGTCTGTTCCTAAATGTTTCAAGTGTGAACAAAAAGGTGGAATATCATTTATGGAAATTTAAATTAAGTTGCTTCTTGTTCACACTTGAGCTTCTGTGTTTCTCAATTTAATAAATAAATGCGACGAAAGATGCTTTTCACAAATCTGATCACAGATTTACCACTAACTCAATGGTAGAGCGATCATCCTTCAACCAGAAGGTAGGCGGTTCGATTTCCACTCTCCCTATTGTTCATGCTGTCCTTGGGCAAGACACTAAACCCCCCTTGCCACCAGTGGTGTTCCAGCTGTAACACTGATGAATAGAAGTCAGTTGCTTTAGCTACAAGTGTCAGCTAAATGTAAATAAAGGAACCTGTGGGACTTGATTCTATAACCTCCTGAGTTCCTAACATGAACTCCGGCTCTTCACCAAAGGGACAACAAAAGCATGCCTCAATTTTGATCAAATGGAGTTCATTTATCAGGACTTTGTTTCCTATAATCTCCGACTGCTCTCGCCTGCACGGACTACCGCTGAGTGCATGATGGGAATGTATGTCTCGTCAGTGTGAACAATGACAACTGACTGGACCTGAGTCAATCTATTCTAGACAAATAGCCTCCTACAAACCGGTGAAAACTGTTCAGGCTTTTATTTATGTATGGAGAACACATTAATAAAATCAACTTAATAAGATGCTTTCAAAGCCTACTCAACAATTACAGCTGTATAATCAGCTGTGTCATAAATAGAGGTGCATTCATAAACTAGGATTTAATCAGTAAATATACAACACACACAGGATCTGTACTTCGGACAAGTTCCTGTCATCTTGAACACACACCTATTTTTATAGTTAAGCCCCACCCACACATTTAGGCCCCACCCATAATGCATAATCCACAAAATGAAATCAAACCCTCAATTAACCTCAATTAACCCTAAATTGTATTTACAAAGTTTTGAAAATTAACGTACTAGTCTGTTAATGTCAATTTTATATCAATATTTACCTATAAAAAGAGCAGTAAGGTACAGAGCAGTACGTTACACAGAATCATAAATAATAGCAAAGCTCACAACACATAATAAACCATTGGAAATCCCTGACAACATAAATACAACAACATTATATATCTACTTTTAAAACTAAAAGCTAGCAGCTTGCCATTTGATTTAATGTAGTCTCACAGATGTTTTTTTTATTTTCTAATTATTGCATTATTCCCTTGTGTTTGTCCATGTGAGAAAGTTTAGACCCAGATTCTGATGTAAATAAATGAGTTTGTAGAAGTTCCTTGAATATACTTTAAAAGATTAATACATTTTGATTTAAACAAACTGTGGTTATTTCTGTTAGAGGGCTCCAGGTGAGGTCTCGACAGGTTAGACCTCCAGGTGAGGTTAATTTATTAAATAATTCCGTGGGACTTGAACCAAACACCTCTCTCTTCTTTTGGTCACTGACTGTAGACTTAAGTTTGACTCTAGAACACACTGAGAGTAAATGCGTGAGATTACAGTTAAGCGGGTCTTCCTCACAAAGAGTATGTTAGAAGTGAGCCTTAGACTGACATCTACAGTTTAATAGCCCGAGGAACATGTTACTTTCAAAATGGCATCAACGTCAACTGAAGAACATAAACCTGAATAAATCAAGTAAATCAAAGTTAATATTCACAAAACTAGATTAATCAAGACTCAACATTGGGCTGAATGAAGTGAGGGAAAGGTGTTAATGTAATGTGGACAATTCTGACTGAACACCTCACACTTCTCTTCTTTTGTCACAAAACTATGAAGAACAATTGTTTTTGTGTCAACAGGATGTCAGAGTTCAACATCTGTCTGTTGTTTTTACAGCTTGTATGTGCTTTCCAGGTTGTTTTCATCAAACTATTTTTTTTTTTGTTCTTTGTATTTCAATTCCTTCAATGTTTAATGAAGCATCTTTAGTCTAGCTCTGCCTAGCCTGATTTTGCTTTAAAATTAAACTTTCTTGGTTTAATTTTTGTACAGCTCTGCCAGACATGTTTTGTCTGTTTTATATAAAATATGCCATCATTTTCACGTAATGTAGGTGTTCCTTCAACGGAATAGTTGGTGGTTGTCTATATCACCAACTCATGAATCGTTTTTGTTCAAAGTTGGCTGAGTTCCCGTTGAGCACGGCGGCAATGATGTCATCGGTCCGCGACGACTGTGTTGCTTTTATGGTTTCTTGAAAGAGAAACAAACAATGACAGCTACTTTAAAACACGCGTTAAAAGCGCATTTTGGTTTTAACGGCTTCAGATCGAAACTACAGGAAGATGTTGTTGAGGCAGTGGTCAGAGGTGAGTCAGAGTTCAGCTTATGGCTTTGTTGAATGCTACGTTATTACGCGTAACGTTAGTTCTTGCTAATTTGCTGTTAGCTGTTGTGCAGCGTTCTAAGTTTCTAAGTAAATTTTCACACAAACTGGAAAATAAAGAATTGCATTTAAATTCAAGGCTCACTGCTCGACTTGTTAAATAGATATACTATGTGTTTGTAGGTGACCAGGATGTGTTTGTGTGTATGCCCACTGGAGCTGGAAAGTCTCTCTGCTACCAGCTTCCTGCTGTTCTGGCTGAAGGTATCACATTGGTTATATCACCACTAATAGCTCTCATCCAGGTTAGTCCTTCATAGATAAAACATTCACATTACGCTTTAAGACATATACAATAATATCTGGTCTTTATGTCCTCCAGGACCAAGTAGACCGCCTCAAAAGCTTGAATATACCTGCCTGCTCCATCAACTCCAAACTCCCAGCTGGAGAGCGGCGAATGATCCTGGCCGACTTGGAGAGCAGCAGTCCAAAGCTGAAGCTGCTGTACATTACTCCTGAAATGGTTGCCTCTCCCTCTTTCCAGCCGTGCCTTTCAGGTCTCTGCTCCCGTGGCCTGCTGTCTTACCTGGCTGTGGATGAGGCTCACTGCGTCTCCCAGTGGGGACATGACTTCAGACCAGATTACCTCAAACTGGGGGAACTGCGCACTCAGTTACCTGGGGTAGCCTGCGTGGCTCTGACTGCAACAGCAGCTAAGAATGTACAAGAGGACATTGTGCAGTCCCTGCAACTACGGCTGCCTCTATTTTTTACTACACCTGTTTTCCGCAGTAACTTGCACTATGACGTAATCTTCAGGGAACTGCTGCCAAACCCTTACGTGCACCTCTATGATTTCATCAAAAAAGCTCTAGCACTGGCCAGTGGGTCTAGTGGACAGGTTGGTAGACTGCACTGTTGAATATTTACAGTTTTTTAATATTTTCCATAATATAACACAAGTAAATTAATAGAAATGAGTAAATTCTGTATTTTGCAATAAAGGCAAATAACAATTTTAGCATGACCTTGAGGCAGGGGCCTGTTTGGAGTAAATGCTTATCTGCTGTAGATATCTTTTTTTTATATGAACAGGGCTGTGGGATTATATACTGCCGGACCAGAGAAGGATGTGAAACAATTGCCCACCAGTTAACCAAGCTAGGAGTTCTAGCTAAACCTTATCATGCAGGTAAATGTCTTATTTTGCATTCATTTGTTTTCAAATTTTTAAATTGTCTTTATTTTGAAAGGATTAAAATCCGGAGATCGCACAGAGATTCAGAATGAATGGATGCAGGGTAAATTGCTGGTTATTGTAGCAACTATCAGCTTTGGGATGGGTGTAGACAAGGCCAGTGTCAGGTGAGACTAACATTACAAGATTGTGAATAATTGTCTTCTTCTTAGCACTGTATACATTGTTCAAAATCTCTCCAACAGATTTGTAGCTCATTGGAACCTTGCCAAGTCCCTGGCCAGTTACTACCAAGAGTCTGGCCGAGCAGGCAGAGATGGACTGCCTTCTTCCTGTCGCACCTACTACTCTGCCAAAGATAAAGAACAAATCAGCTTTCTCATTCAGCAAGAAGTGACTCGCAAACAGGTCAGCATACTGACACTGAAATCTAAAAAGAATCCAATAAAACTAGGTCGGCAGCAGTTTTTGTGAATATTTCATAAATAATGTATGCAGAAAAAACGAGGCTCTATTAAGGAGACAGATAAAGCTGCCATGAAGGACTTTGACGCCATGGTGAAGTTCTGTGAGCAAGAAGGGTATGAATGATGCACACACATACATTATTATTTTTTTATTCCTGTAAAGAAAATGCTTAGTACAGTTTAATTATTTAGTTATCAGTATACATTTTTTTTTGTACTTAAGTTGACATGCAGTTTAATTTCTGTTCAACAGAGGGCACAATTTATCAGCCTTTTTGTTTTGTTGCGTTTCAAGAAACACTTTCAGTGGGCAGGTTTGAATGAAGGCAGGCTTTAGTCTGTGTGCCAAGTGTAATTCCTGACATATGACTAATCCATACTATTAAAAACCTTCAAGTAGAACCAGTTTTACAAATCATACATTAATATATAACCTACTTCTGTCAGTCTGCACAGTTTAACACGCCCATTCCCTTTTATTACATGTTTGTGCTTCTTACAAACACTGGTTTGGTTCCACTTCAGGTCCGAGTCAGTATTGTTGTTCTTTATGTGGGATCCCAGGGATGCTTTAAACATTGTTGACACCTAAAAGCCTGTAACTCTGGATGGTAGGTGTTGTTTGCAGCTAGGAGAAGATTCTTTTCTGCATTTGCCAGCTGCTTTGTTTTTCAAAGGCTTGGTCCCTGCAGTGCAACTGAACACACCCAGAAGGAGATGGCATTGCTCATACATGTGTCAGTTTACCAAGAAACTCCAGGGAGAGCTACAAAACATGGCCTGTTTTGTGTGACACTTTCTCAGCAACCACTTGATCAGGGGTCCAGGAAGTTTCTTCCTAAATTTTTCTTTTTTCTTAAATATTTGATCCTTTCGCCCTGGCTTTACGGCAGCAACAGCAGGTCACACAAGACATCACCATCATGAACAAAGCTAACACTGTAGTAAAGAAAAAGGTAAAATCAAACCTCATTAACCTTTTTAAAAGACACAATAATTAAAAGTAGTTGAGACTTACACATGAAGGTCAGTATGATTAAGAAACCTGCCAGATCTATGCCATTGGCATTGGGCAGATGCTGTAACTTGAGCCATATCTTGTTGAGGAGGTTAAGCGACTCTTCTCTGGCATCCATCCTGCTCAAACACATTACATATATAAAATATGCAACCTTTTAGTCAAGCTCTTTCTGACATGCAGTATGCTATCAACACATGTGGTCAACTTTATTTAAGCAAAGTGGGAGTGGCTCTTGGAGAGTGAAAGGCAGTTTGAAGTACACTAATTTAAAGCATGTTGTTTTTCAAACTAAGTATGTGTGTGTCAGGCAGGGCATGCGATACAAGCATAGTGTTTTACAGATTAATGGTAAAAAAACAAGTATTGATTTTTTTTTTTTTTTTATCAGTTGTGTTTGTGTTCAAGAGCAAACCAAGACTGTTGCATATGATATAATAGTTGTTAGATAACTCCCTTTATGAAAACAGATTGGCACTGGGTGTGACAGTTAGTGGTGCCTGTATAATCCTGCGCACAAAGGTGTGTGTTCAGATAAATGCCACAAGCCAAATTAAAAAAAAATAAAATAAAAAAGTTAATTCTGCATAGTGATTTGTATATGCTATTCCATAAAATGATAATACAGGTTCTTTTATTTATATATATATATATATATATATATATATATATATACACTTTTTTTTTGTTATTTCAAACCTCATTAATTTTGCTTTAGGCTTTTTTTTTTTGCTGATTAACGAGAGTTTAAAGACCATATAAAGACCATATTTCAAACATCTTTGCGCTGTCCCATGTATTAGTTGTTTAGACTCACACACACCTCATATTTCTTCTGAACAACTTTCTCTTAAACCTTATTTCACACGCTTTAAAGGCTCTTACCTGTCAGAGTCTTTGTTGTTTCCCACTCTCTGAATAGTTTGGTGCAAATGTAGAAAAGGGAAGCAAAATAGTCTTGGATTCTGATGAGATCAACAGACGTGAAGTCCTTTCTTCACAGAATTTGTTGTTGGTTGTTGATGTACGTCAGGCAGAGGAGTCCCCAGACGCTGCTTGAGATTAGCAGTCGAACTAGATTAGGTCTAGGAGGGATAATTGTCCAGATGACAGGCAGCACATGCACAAGAAAATAAATCTTTTCTTTTGTATTTAGCAAAAGACCATTCTGTTTCTTTCTACTGTTGTTTTCCTTTATGTAACAATCTTGTGTGTTAAGACAATCTTCTTTAAGTCAATCTTTTTTTTTCTTTCCATAATTTCTGCAGCCTCCAAAGCTGTTTTAACTCTGCCAGTGCTGTGTGGGAGTGACTTTTCACAGACTCTTTGTGTTACCCCACCTCTTTTGTGAACGCTCCCCTCTGGTTTGTGTTTCCATTTGCAGTTAGGTAGTTGGTTAGCATGTTGTTACGGTAGTTTAAAAAAATATATAAATTGTGTTAAAACAGTGTTAATCTTAAACAGGTGATTTCTAAAAACGGAGAAGCAATCTCTAAGCATGCTTTAGTTTATGGGATGTCTACCTCTCTGTGTTTTCATCCATCCTAATGCATCCATGATGTTAGTGAATGAGGTTCATTACCTATAAGTGTCAGTATTATAAGTTTCATGTGAGTTTAATTTTGCAGCAGATAACGGTTCAGCTTGTTTAATAACCTGTGTATTGATCATGGACGCACATCTAAGTGTTATGCAATAACCACAGGATAAATGTGTTTGCTAGTTTCCACTATGTAAACCAATTCTGTCAATAACCTGTGTGAACTGTGTTATGTAACAATCCCTCTCCTTCTGTTCAACAGCTGTCGTCATGCTACCATCTCAAAATATTTTGGGGACCAAGCGCCAAACTGTGCCGGTGCTTGTGACTTTTGTTCCAACCCAAAAGTCGTACGGGCTCAGCTAGCTCGAGCGGCCGTTCTCAGCACTAAGACTTACGCGCAGAGTAATAAACCCTCTGGACCGTTTGGATTTCTTGCAGGTCAATATGAAGGAGGCAAGAAGGGCTACGGCTTTGAAAGGTTGAAAGTTCTATAAAAAGGAGTTAACTTGGAGTTTTTATTACAAATGTTGTTCCGGGTTGGTTAACGCAGTGACATTTTACTTTGTAGGCACGATGATGACAATGAAAGCGGCAACAGTGGAGAAGACTCTTCAAAGAGGAAAAAGGAGTTTTCTGACCTCTACAACAAACAGATGAAACTGCGGAAGGTACAAAGAACATTTTAGGAGGTACATTTACTGTAAGGCAGCTGTGTGCAGAAAGGAGGAGGGGCTGCTGGGGCCCCCTGTATTTGAGGCAAATGGTAAATCACTGCCACATGTTGAACTGAGCTGGCACAGACCTGAGTAACAAGTTTAACTACTTCTCGTGAGGTTCAGGTTCAAGTAGAGCAAACTGTTCCCAACGTTTAATAAATAAAAATGGGAACAAAACGTTTTTTTTTTTTTTTTTTTTTTTTACTTTTTTGATGGAATATTTTTTTACTCTCACAAAAACAAAGTAAGAACAGATTGAATACACTGCTGTTACAATAATGATAGGTATTTCTGAAGTTTGAAGTATGTAATAATGTAATTTGTTGTGTAAATGCAAACCTACTGTATGTCAGCAGCAATAAAACTGGTGTATTTAGATGTAGATAAAGAAAAACAACACTAAACTGGTCATATTAGTACACGTGTCTATGCTCTTGGTTCTAGGGCTGTGTCACTCAGACTGGGGATTTTGCTCCACCAGGTAAATTCAATACAAGACCACACAAATAAAATACTGCCCCTGTTGTGTGTGATTGCTTTTCCTTTATGGTTTCTCTGTGTAGACAAGAACTGTCCACTGAAAGATGCGAGCAGCCAGAAGATTCCCAAGCTCAGTGTAAAGGTACACAACTTACACATTCCTCATACCTGCTCCAGTAATTAACACGTCTTCAGGAGTTCAGTGAGTCATGGCGAGAATATGGCTGGTGGCAGAACCAGTGTGTTTCCACAGTGCAGTCGAGCACTGTTCATGTAAAGGGAAAGGTGTACTCACAGCAGAGAAAAATAAAAGCTGACAGCTGGATTGTTTCAGGCTTTCTATAGATGGAACACTTTTTGTGCTTTTAAAATGTTGTGATGGGTTTATCTTGGTTTGTCAAATGTAGAAGTGTTATGTTATAAAAAATACTTTTTGCCTTCGTCAACATAATTTCTGCTGTTTCAGGCCAGAGAGCACTGCTTGAATCTCCTGCAAGAGGCACTGAATGGTCACCAGGGGGCAGACAACAGTTTTTAGTGAGCTTCCTGTCTTTTGATTAGACACTATGCAGAATATATTTAGTTAATTCTCACAACAGATAACTAGTATAATGATTTTGCTTAATTAACTTCTCCAATTCTTAGCTGTGATTCACTGTCCTTAGCTGTGGATTTGGAACATGAGGTCTTCAAGAGCAGCAAGACTTCCAATATTTACAAAGCTTCTGTCCTGAAGAAGGTAACAACTGCCTCCTCACCACGGCGCTGTTCAGATTTAAAGTTCTGGGAAAACATAGAACTTACTTTTATATTTTAATATGAAGGTATCTGAGATGAAGAAAACACCCTCTGCTTCAAAAGGAGGAGAAAGTAAAGATGAGAGATGCGTCAACACTGAGACCAAAGAAGGCAAGTCCAAAGAGGAGACACCCGCCTCTTCTTCATTCTCCTCTTCTGAAGACATACAGGACTTCACATCTGCAGCTGAGATTTATTCAGTATGATTTACCAAAACAAATGATCGCATTTAGCTGAAACGTTCTTGCTGCAGAGTTAATTTGTATTTGTTTTTCTCTCCAGATGAAGCGCAAGAGAGTAGGGGCTGGTCAGAGGGGCTCGTCCAATCCCTTTCAGACGGCTAAGGAACTACTAAAGACTTCTCTGTGGCAAACTGAGGATGACACGTGGACAGGCGACTGTGGCCTTTGCAATGACATTTCCGGAAACTCCACAGATTCATCCATGGGGTCAAAGAGAGAAACAAATATGGATCCGTCTTTAGCTGCCACTTCATCCATCCAAGCCAGAGCTAACACCACCGCTGCCTCCTTAAACAGCCCGACAAAGCAGGGAAAAGCTTTAAGCAAGAAGCAGCAGAAGCTAGCAGATGCAGCGAAGAATTCCCGAAGTATTTCTCACTACTTTGCAAAGAAAGAAACAAAAAGCACAGAACCAGATACAGCTACAAAAAGTACTGTATCAAACACTGTTACAGATGACTTAACTCAGCCACACTCACCTGTCCTTGTGGAGGACATGGAATTTGAGATTCATAGAAATGATGATAAAAAATGTATAGTCATACTGGATGAGGAAATGGAGGAAATTTATGAAGAGAAGAAGCTGAACCAAGAATCATCTGAGCACAATGTGCTTCCACAGTAAGACAGCTAACAAATGTTTTAAAAAAGCTGCTCAACAACTTTTCCTTAATGTACTTAATTTTTTATTTCTGTCTTAGACAAAACGTGACAGATGAACCTGTGAATGCTCTGCAAACATTAGAGGTAAGTACAGTTGTGCTAATAAGCTCTTTTTTTTGGGCCATTTTTCAGAGAATATAAATGATAACTTAAAAAACTTTTTTTTTATCAGCCATATTAATTGGTAGCGGGTGAAGCCATTCATTTTCAAACCACTGTGTTTACTCTTTTTAAATCATGACAACAGAAACTACCCAAATGGCCCTGATCAAAAGTTTACATCTCCCAGTTCTTAACGCCGTGTATTGCCATTTACTTTAACATTAATGACAGCTTAAAGTCTTTTGTGGTAGTTGTGGATGAGGCTTTTTATTTTCTCAGATGGTAAAGATGCCCATTCTTTTTGGCACAAAGCCTCCAGTTCCTGTAAATTCTTGGGCTGTTTTGCATGAACTGGACGTTTGAGATCTCTCCAGAGTGGCTCAATGATATTGAGGTCAGGAAACTGAGGTGACCAGTTCAGAACCTTCACTTTATGTTGCTGTAGCCAAAGACAGGTCGACTTGGCCTTGTGCTTTGGATTGTTGTCATGTTGTCAACCAGGTGAAGATGGTTACCTTTAGGAGCCCTTCAAACCTGTTTGTGTCAATTGTATGCATGTTATTAGGTCAAAATTACCAACTTTTGATCAGGGTCTTTTGGGAAGTTTCTATTGTCATTATGATTTTAAAAAGACTAAACACAGTTGTTTGACAGTAAATGGCTTCATCCAAACCCTATCTATGAGTGGAAAAAAGGGTTTTGTGTTATCATTCATATTCTCTGAAAAATGGCCAAAAAAGCACAAAGTCTGCAAGGGTAGACACACAACTGTGTAAGTATGCTATTTCTGAAAGCAACGTGATCATTAACAAATACCATTTATCTTGTCCAGGTAATGGGTGAAATTAAGGCAAAGGGAGAAAGCTCACCTTTGGCAAAACGCAGTCGACCGGCAGCAGACGTGAACAAAAGAGTAACATTTAACCCAAATGTTGAGAAGAGAGCAGTGCAAACTCTTGGTGAGCCTCCTAAACCAGTGACACTAAAAGAAGCAGCTGATATTGTGGTCCGCTGTCTAGACCCGTTTTACACTCAAGGAAGGTTTGCTACTAAGGTAATAGAAACATAACACCTGAGTAATGCATTAGAAGTAGCTATATTCTGAGACATTATGTTGTGTTATTTAGGAGCTGTTTAAGTCCTTTGCCCGCTTTTTATCTCACCTACTCACAGAAGGCATGAGCAAGGGAAGAGGACAAAGTAAGATTAATTCAGTCGTGTTTATTATTTTGGATAGTGAGTATTTTTAATTATTATTTATTTTACAGTTAAAGCAGATGCCAAGGCTCTTATTAAGAAGTTCTTTAACAAAGTCCAGCGTTGTGAGAGTGAAGCAGACTGGAAGCATCTTAGAAGACCCCACTACTGTAAAAATGCAGAAAACAAGGAATAACATGAAGAGAAACGTAGCTATGATATCTTCTTTTATTTTATTTTTTTGGTCAGTGCGTAAATTCCCACTGTTACAATGATGGTCAGCTCGCACCACACATCCACTGACCAGCCCCATGGTTGGGTTGCTGCTAGAGTTCTACTTGTCTGTTTGTCGCTGCAAAATAAAGCAATAAGGTGTACTGTTGAAAACCTGAAATAATAAAGAGAACCCTGTACACACATTGTACAATTATAGCTCTTACAGACCAAACATCAGGCATTAATTTATTCAGTCTTATGGATATCTAGTGACACTTGAATTTACCTTAGTGGAAATTTTTAAGTTTAATAAGAAGAGTGCTTATTTTAGGGATACAATAAAGTCACAGATGTCTGAGGATATGGTGTGGGTGTCCTTTTTTATGAATAAAAATGAATATGCTAATGTGTTTATACATTATCTTCTCATGTCAATGTTTCAGCCTGAGTAGTATTTGACCTGTTATATTTTTTTCAAAACGTATTGAAAAAGCACACTTTGTTCTTGTATAAAAATATACAATCTGGAATATCATTTTAAATGCTCAAAAGTTCATTGGATTTTTACATAAATAACAAAGACATTGTTAAAGAATGCCATACTCGTACATATTAGCAGTTTAAAGACGGTGTATTTTATCATTTAAGAGAAATTTATTCATTTAGAAACTGGCAGCGTCATTTATTTTAAAGGGTAAAAATGCTAATCCAGAGACGTCGCCAACGGGACGCTGCTTTAATAAAGGGTGACGTCATTTGTAATTGTGGTGTGTTCGGGTTCTCCTGTAATAAAGAAATTCTCAGTTTAACGCTAGCTAGTTTGTTAAAAGTGAGGATTAAAAATTAAAAATTTATATTAAATAAATGTAATTAACAATAAAATAAATTAAATAAGATGACACACGTAACTTAGACTGTATTTTATTGAAGGAGCACATTGTTGTTCCAGTTTAATTTTAGACTACCAAGGGACCAAGCTACAAAATATCGTCGGACTCTCATATTTACTACGGCACCTGAACGCTACAGCAGTAGCAATAAGGCAGTCAGTCAGTGCAGAGGCCGAGCCGCACATCAAAGACACCGGAGGCAAACGCTACAGAGCAGGCTTATTATTATCCTGCGGTTTTCTCTTTTTTTTTTTATATTTTTATTATTTTTTTAACTGCTAAGCAAAAAAGACAGCTCCTAGCAACAACAGATGGTTCGCTTAGCAGGTGCAGAGATTTTATCCTCTAAGAAATCGTTTGTCTCATAAAGGGTTACACGCTCACTTAAGGGAGACAGCGCCGTTGTTATGTTTTGTCACTTCCGGCCATCAGCCCCCAAAATTAGCAGATCACGTCGCGGGTGAGAAGTTGACCAGCATCGATGCTCCGTGCAGGAAGGATGGAGTTTGAGACGGAGGAAGATGAACCGTGGTACGACCAGCGCGATCTGGAACAAGGTGAGACTACATTCTCCAAGCTTAGATTTAGTAGCCTACTTGATGTTTTGGACTGGGTGTAACAATGGCCATCCCTTTTATTAGCCTACTATATCACTAACACTGGCCTGTGAGGCTACAGTAGGGTGCAACTGGATTTTATGTAAATGTCATGCACGAGTACACGCAGTGCAAACTGGGAAAGCCCATGTCTCTGCCTTTTATCTGCACTCCCTGAATCCTGAGTCCTTCATCTCAGCTCTCTTCCTCTGCCAATTATTTTGATCTTGTCAGCAATGTTTCCTGAATAGGCTCTCAGTTTCTTCCCTCCTCTGCCTACATCCCACCAGCACTCTCTGTCCCTCTGCTGTCTTTGAGGTAGCTATATTAAAACAGTCCTTTTTAGTTAGTAGGAGGCAATTTTGATATTATATTTGTGATTTGTAAAATAAAATCAAAAACTGGTACCGCAACAAGCCTTAATTTGGACACGTCTTTAAAAGCAGTTGAAAATGCTAACTTTAGTTTATACTTGTGCTGAAACTTTACCGACAGTTGTCCCATTGTGTGTACGTATGTTACAAATGGTGGGACAACTCAAAACAACGCCTCCATCCTTCAAATGTAACAAATGTAGAAGCAAAGTGGACTGCATTGATTTTGTGGCCTCCTTCAGTGTGGAGTCTCTTTGAAGACAGACTCACTGTCAAATGTAGCTTAAAGGGATCGAAGGAAGTCTGCCCGTTTTTGTTTTTTTTTCTTTGTTTTTAAATTTAGACGATATTTACTAGAAAGAATTCATCTGAACAAAAAGGCAAGAGCACTAGTGACTATAGCCTTGGCATCACTCCACCCTCCCGCAGCCATCTCCTGATTACCTGCTGACCCAAAGAAGTAAAGCAGCTTTGCGTCTCTTCATCATTGCATTGACATGGCCAGACAGATGAAAGACAGGTGCATTCTGATGTTTTCCGTCTTTCACATCAGCTTCATTCAGCCTTGGCTGAAGTCATTAAGCTCTGGTCTGATCTGATTAGAGAGCCCCTGAGTAGGCCTCCCTGGTTGGGATCAGAGAATCAAGGCTTTTGGGTCAGAACAGCCACGACTGCGGTCAAGCCAACACAAATACACATGTGGTCCAAGTCATGCGTGTCCCATAAATGATGCTGTTATGCAACGTCTCTCTTACTGCCCTTTGGTGACTGTGTGTTTATTGTGACGAAGGCAGATTTTGTGTTGATGTCACGTTTATGAGACTGAACATGAGGATACACAAAGCTTCAGAGTTAATGCATCATCAGTGTGTAACGTTGCTATCAATGCATTTCCAGTAGATATAATAGATTTTGTGTCATCTTTCCACTGCCCCAAAAAAAACATCATCAAAAGGAATAAATCAATCTCAGATTACATAACTAAGAATGTGCACGTGCCGACTCTCTAAGGAACAAAACGGCGCTGTGACTGTGTAGGACCTGGGGTGAACACGCTCACACTTCAGCTCATTATCACTCGGCAGTTACAGCCAGTCTTTCAGTGTATCAGTTCTGCATTGTTGAAACAGGAAATTATAGCCTCGCTGATACAGCACCGGAGGCAAATGGAGCAGAGATGTGCACAGTGTGAGCTAATTAGTGAATATATTAGATTAAACAGAAGAATTTCAGGTCCCGGGATTGTGTAAAATAGAAAATACATTTGCACTAAATTATGTCTCTTATAAGTACAATAATGCTTTGTGCAGTTACAACATACGCTCCTGCTTGTGCATGTCAATGGCTCTGTGTTATTTATTGTTTGTCCTGTCTTTCCAGTTCTCTAGTGTGCCTTGTTGTTGTTATGGGTGCAGAGCCAGCAGGACTGTCCTCTCCGCTTCTACTTTACAGGGAGAACAGATGAATAATGTATAGCTCAAGCAGCCACACATTACTAGCTTCTGTGTGTTTTGCAGAAAGCCACAGGTTTTCCAGCCATACTTGATATTGCAGTGTTGAATGCCTAAACCACTTTCTCAAATCTCTGATGGTCAGAGTAAATGGCTCACCCTTTAACCACTTTTTTTTTTTTATCCGTCTTTCTTGGCTCATGTCAGACTTGCACTTGGCAGCAGAGCTTGGCAAGACGCTGCTGGAACGCAACAAGGAGCTAGAGGACTCTCTTCAACAGATGTACATCAACAATGAGGAGCAAGTGCAAGAGATTGAGGTACTTAAAAACACATAATAATAATAATAATAATAATTTAAAAAATCGACTATCTCTACTTGTTAGGGTAAAATCATCAACTTGGTAAAAATTTAACCCCACCTCTTTTGTATGTATTAGAGTTCCATTGCCACAATAATATTCCTGTAATATTTGACAAGAGAAAGATGCCTTTGGATGTTAATCAAACTTGTCTCTCCCTGTAGTATTTGTCCAAACAGTTGGAAATGTTACGGGAAATGAATGAGCAGCACGCGAAGGTGTACGAACAGCTGGACGTGACGGCAAGAGAATTGGAGATCACAAATGAGAAACTGGTGCTGGAGAGCAAGGCCTCACAGCAGAAAATAGACAGGTCTGTCAAAGCTGCATAACTTAACAGTATTTTCCACAGCATTCCTATGTAAGCAGCCAAGCCTTTTGTAAGCCTAAAACACATTTCTGTTGTTCATAATCAGAATCAAAGGTCATTACAAATCGTATTAGCGTTCTGAAGGCTGTCTTTGTTTAGTTCAAATATTATCCAACTTTATTTTTTAACAGTGACCCGCAGAAGCTTAGGGAGAATGCCATTTCAAGCACTGAATGTATGAATATTTGTGTGTACAGGTTGACCGGTAACATGGAGACCTTGCAGGGTCAGGTGGATAGCCTGACGGCTCGAGTGGAGGAGCTACGAACACTGGAGGAGCTCAGGGTACACAGGGAGAAGAAGGAACGACGCAAAACTGTTCATTCCTTCCCCTGCCTCAAGGAGCTCTGCACTGCTCCCCGGTACTGTGTTTTTGCTAAATAATGAAACAAAAGTAAATAAAATGACCTTGCAGTTTATTAATAAGTTGAATGCAAAAAAAAAACCCTGGTAGAGTTTAAATAGGATAATTTATATTGTCCACCAGCACTCGTTATCATTTCGACTTTCTGAAGTTGAAAAGCACTTAGTATAAAATGAATACCAATAATTACAAGGCTATTCACATTCTGATGACATCTTTGCCAATATCTGTGCTTCAGGTATGAGGATGGATTCCTGTTGGCCAACCCAGGCAGTGTGGACTTAGCAGAAGAACGACCTCTGGATGAAGAGAATGAACGCCTCAAAGACATTGTGGCATCATTGCGCTCAGCTATGGCCACTGAGCGGTCTAAGCGTGAGAGTGCTGAGCGAGAGTTTACCACTGTGCTGAATGAGTTTGAGCGTTTGGAGCAACGTCTTTTGGGCGCAGAGGGCTGCCAGCTGCGTGTCCAGGAGCTGGAAGCAGAGTTACTAGAGATGCAAGAGCT
The DNA here is from genome assembly GCA_024349245.1 of Neodontobutis hainanensis. Classification (NCBI taxonomy): domain Eukaryota; kingdom Metazoa; phylum Chordata; class Actinopteri; order Gobiiformes; family Odontobutidae; genus Neodontobutis; species Neodontobutis hainanensis. Next base: position 2,662,263 of record JALDNG010000018.1, read on the forward strand.
CAGGAAGTCCCGTGTGTGTCTGATGGGAGGCGTGGAGGATGGACTTGAGACACTGCTTAACAGTGGCCCTGAGACAGACACCCCAGATGAGGGGGCGGGGCACGACGAAGGCGGTGAAGGAGCCAATGGAGAGCAAGGTCAACAGGGAGCGCCGGTTAGAAAAAGCTGCAGTGACACAGCTTTGAACGCCATCTCAGCACGTGATGCTTCTGGCAGAAGGCAGGGTAGCTACGCCATGCACGCTAACGGTGTGCGCAAACGCGGGATGTCCATTTTGAGGGAAGTGGATGAGCAGTACCACGCCCTGCTGGAAAAGTACGAGGAGCTACTGGGGAAGTGCCGGCGCCATGAGGAAAGCCTGTGCCATGCCGGGGTACAGACATCCCGGCCCGTGTCCAGAGACCCCTCCATGAAGGAGTACAGCATGGCGGCGGCAGGACCGTCTACATCAGGGGCCACACCACCAACACCTCCCCAAACGCCGTCCACTCCAGAGGCTCTGGAAGGCATCAGCAGACAGGTGGAGCAGGTGGACAAACGCCTCAGTCAGAACACCCCCGAGTACAAGGCCCTCTTTAAAGAGATCTTCTCCAGGCTTCAAAAGACTAAAAGTGACGTGAACTCAGGCAAGAGACGAGAAAAGAGGAAGACTAACAAATAAGCTTCTACTGATTTCCTCATCTGACCTCATTGTTTTGTCTTATTCAGAAACATTTATATTGCACACAAGGTGGTCATGCAGTTACGGGATTAAAAAAGTGCTGATAGATGCCTTGATTTGCCTTTCTAACATAATTTTAATCTGCCAAAATGTTTTTACTCCCTGGCAGTGACAGTGTTGGTTACTTACACTAAAGGTTTGAAAGGCTTTGTTTCTATCTAGGGACAATCTAAAGTGTGCTATGCTACTCTCAAATGATTCAGAAATTACTAATATTTACCTAGAACTACTATGAAATTAACTGAAAGACTTGTCAACTGTATAACTGGTCTTTAATGGTAAATTAAGAGGCAGAGAATAAGATTTTGAGTGATTTGGGACGGTAATTGTCCACCATGCCAAAGTGTTCAGTAGTTTGTCGACTTGGCTGCTTGAGGAAGGTACAGTGAGCGGAGATGCCGGTGTGGTCTATTTCAAAGGGGTTTTATCTGTTTCATCTGCAACGGAAATGTCATGAATTTAGTCTTTGACTGTGCTTCTACAATGTTCTTGTGCAACTGTAGATTTACTGAAATTGTTCCTTATAAATTAAAAAAAATCTACATGGCAATGTTTAAGGTTTTTTTTATGAATCAAATTGATAGTTTGTGCCAAGGGAGAAAAGTAAACGGATTCAAATGTTTACACACGCAGACCTGGTTTGAACACTTTAATGTGAAAACAGGAAATCAGTAAACTGTAGCACACAGAGTCAAACCCAGCCCAAGAGACATCGGCCTGTGACATACAAGTAGTTGTTCACTTATCCTGGAGTGCATAAAATAACACTTACTTGTCTGATCTTGTTGGAAACTGTAGTCTAAATATATATAAAAAAATAATAAAGACTGATATCTCTGGTTCACAAAACAGACAGCATTTCTATCGAAGGATGCTGGCACAGTCAGCAGTAGCAGCATGTGGCTGGAGGAGACCAGAGGCACAGTGTCGTAATCTGGTAGTTAAAAAAAAAAAAATAAAAAAATTTGCAATTTAACAGTCAAATGCGATTCCTGCAAGACCCACATGCCACCGTATTATATAGAGTCACTAATACAATATTTAGTAGTTGTGCGATTAATTAATTTAGCTAATTGAGCTAACATGATCCTATACAGTACAAGTCTTTTACAAATTTCAAAGATGGTGTATACAAAAAGAGGCTCATGTTAGAAAAACAGGCAAATATAATGTGAAGACAAACGGCTCAGCTATGTATATTGTTTATTACGTCCTCAAGACAATGGTTCATGTTAAGGCCACAAGGTTGCTTTGATAACTGCAAATACCCTGATCAGAAGAGGACAGGCCCGTCTAAAGCAAATGGACAGAGGTAATGTCTTTGCTCAGCAGAATTTGTAAAGGGTGGTAAATTTGTAAAACCTTCTGCCAAATTATTTACCAAGACCCTGTAACAAATAATCTGCTCTAAACCTTAGTCGGGCTGTGTCCAGGATTGATTGCCTAATGACTGTACAGTGGCCACACATACACACACAGCATTACTGCTTCCTGTACAATACTCTTTTTTTAAGGCAGATCATGGTAACCATAAAAAACATGGAAAAATAGAAGCAGCATGGAAAGACTTAAGCGCTATGGGGCATAAAGAATTGTTCATTAGTAAAGATTTTACTTACAAAGCATTATCACAAGTTCTGGATTGTGCACATTTGCTTTCTCCAATTTTAACATTTTGAAAAGAGAGCACAGGGACAAATTGAATGAATGGGAGGTAAATAAATGGTCTTATCCAGTGAATTTATGAAGAGAAGGTAACTGTAGACTGATGGACGAAGAGAGCAAAGCTGTAAATTAACACACAATCCAGAAATGGCTCTGAACAGGAATGATGGAGTGACAGCAGAAAAAACAAAAAAAGAAAAAACAAAATGGGGTTAAAGGAGGTCAATAAGATGGTAAGGGAAAATCAATCTTTCCAGTCTTTCTTGATAGCAAGGCTCCAATCCCAGGAGAGATGATCATGCTTGTCATCGTCGGTGAACTTGGACTTGACATTATAGGTGCCACGGACCAGCATTCCTTTTGGCGCCTCCTCCAGGGGAGTGACAAACTCATATTCCTGGGTTGGCCTGGGCCCATAGCTGCCGACCATGTAATCGGATTTATCAACTACACAACAGAGGAAGAAGAAAAAGAAACATTAATGTAGTCGCCAACCGATCCAATGACTTGAAAAGTCACAATGAAAAAGCTTACAATGAAAGCAATTGTATAATGAGAACAACCAATTTCCTCTCAAATAATTGTGATTAAGGAAGATATAGTGGCTCTTCAAGTGCTAAAAAATTCTAATAGAATCATCTTACTTCTTACTCCTTTTCTGAACATTTGCTGAGTGTACTTAAGACCCGACACAATTTCTTTGTTCACCTGAAATATAGAGAGTAAAAGGTCAAGCAAAGCCCAAAAGATTTACAACAACAAATGTAAAAGTTTTCAAATTCTGCCGTGAATAGATTTTCTTTACCTTGAAGCTGATCTTTATCTTGTATTCAACTCCCTCCTTCAGGACCATTGGGTTCTTCCTAAAGCCATCCAAGTCTCCTGAAAATTAGAAGAAAAAAAAAGCCACATTCTATAAAAGTAGACTTAACTTAAAACTATCGGGACTCTGACCAGCATTCTGCCTTTATCTGAAATGCAATAAAGATACTATCCACCAGGTGGCACACTGTCTTAAGTGAGTAGCTGTATGCATCTGCTGCAAAGCTGTCACACCATAGAGGAAAAACCTCACAATGAAATGGTTCATTAACTGCTTGCAGAGAAATTATGTCAGTACTAATTGGCAGACAGATAATGCTGCTGGTCTTAATACACATGGATAATTTGAGTTGCACTGGGACAGGGAACCCTCAGTGAGTACAACTGCCTAAATGTAGTCTAGAATCAATGTAAACATAAAATGCAATCAGAAAAAAAAAAAAAAAACGGTTTGGTGACCATTCAAAACTGCAACCCTTGTGGCTCTACTTACCTTGAAGGTCAATGGTCAGAGGGTCTGGTGCAGTCTCGCATAACAGAGTCATTCGTGTCACCTGGACATTAGGGACTTTTGGATCTGTAACAAGGAAAAGACAAATCTTATGCTTATTTTAACACATCACCCCAACCCTTGACAAAACTCTCTGTCCATCCACATATAATACTTGCTTTCTATTGTTTGATAATATTAACAGCTCAATCACCTGCAACAACTTCAGCGGCGTTGCCCAGCAGTGCCTCCTTGTACTTGCGCAGGCTTTCATCTTCTGCGTCCAACTCCTGGATCTCCTTTAGACTTTTCTGGGCTGGGGGCTTGTAGTTGACTGAAGTCTCATCCTCATTTTCTGCCGCAATTGCCGCAAGCTGCTCTGGAGTAGGTTCGTGCTCTGCCATGGTGTTCTAAAGCTTTTAAAAAAAAAAAAAAAAAAAGAGAAGGAAAAAAAGAGATGACAAAAATAAATGATATGACTTGATGACAGCTTCCTATTTGGCCTTTGGCTGGCTTTACTTCAATCTGCAGTATGATTTCTAGGAAAACTTTGGTTTTTGGTTGGACTCATAGCAACACATTTATAGCAGGACACTATTGAAAAAAACCTTAATACAAATGTTTTTGTTATGTTGCAAAAAAAGTGCAGGGTACCAAGCATAGCAAACAACTAATCCCTGTCCAATCTAGCACCAACCATAAGAGTATTATTTATCTTAATACACTTATGGCACAGACCCAAACAGGACAAGATCTCATGTGGGACTGAACTGAAGAGAACACAACACAGTGACAAATTAGTTATGTCAAAACCTATAACCAAATACCATAATGCCTCTGCATTTGGGCCAAAAGTAAAAACAAAAGCCTCTTGCCGTTTGCAGAAGCCTCTGGGACCTAGCTACGTGCCTGTTTTATTACAAACTGCTGTCAGGCATGAGGTGGGACAAGTGAAAAACACCAGTGCTGCACTGCAACCCGTCTCTTTCACTGCCTTTTGACACATCTCAAGTACATATCTATTAGGTCTGGGACTTCTACATAAGCAGCTGTCCTCCCTTACAATGCAATCTTCAAACGTGACAAACAGACACAGCACCTGCATTAACACAAATATAATGCAGGTTGTTGTCAGTTTCATTGTATTTATCAAATATGCAGTATCAACATGGTCATAGCGAAGTTAACAAGACTTATAAACTACAAAACTATTACTCGTGTTACAAAGCTTCATGTTAAAGTTATAAAACAACATCTGATTTCCCTAACGCTAAGGAGAAAAGGAAGTATAGGCCAAAAGTCAAAGAGGAAGAAAAATGTAAACCACGTCAGCAGCACTGAGCTAACATTTTTGTGTTCGACGCCTCACACAGTTCACATATCCAAAGGTCATTTTAAGTGAACACAAATAACGCCCACACAAACAAAAGGATGGAGTTTAGTGGAAAAAACAACAACTGTGATGACATTTCAGAACTAATACACTGTAAAAGTGTAAATCACAGGATCACCACACATGATCAGGCACAATAAATCACACAGGCACAAGTGCAACATCACACTAAACTGGTTTGACTGTGGCATGTCTGTTGCATTGTGTCTACCGTAAACAGTTGGGTATTAGCAAAGCAGGAACTGAGAATGCAACAGGGGCCCTATGTTGGCCATAAAAACAGAAATTCTCTCCTGGCAATAGTCCGCTTTGGCTTGTGAACTGTACGTGGGGTTTTTTGGATCAGTTTAATGATACCAAATGTGAGTGACGCTTCGTGTCCAAATCCATTCTTGAAAGTAACAAACAGAAAAATGTTCTTGTGCAACCCAAAAGTATGACAGTAAAAGGCTCAAGGGGTAAAAGGTCATTACACCAATTGTCAAATATTTAACTGGATTAAAAAAAAAAAAAAAAAAAAAAGATAAAGAAACTTATAGTAGTGGTATAGATATGTTTACACAGGCTCATTGCAGCAAAACTGCGGTTTATTTAGAATCATTTTGAGCCATCTTGACATTGCCTTCCCGACAACACACATTCCTGTTGGGTGATGGCTACAGAAACAGAAAAAGAGCCTTCTATTGTTCAGTCCTGGGAGACAACACACAACTCATGAGATGAACAATAAACGTTGTGTCGAATCACAGCATCCTCAGCATTCACCTGCACATGGTTCCCATAGGAGGATAATCCCAAAGTTTGACGAGGCTAAGCACAACTCTTTACAAACATGCCCTGCAATTAGGCCAGTGCCTCAGCAACACTGCATCTCAGTAAAATTACAGAAAGTGCGTTTGGGGGATAACAAGGCATTCCAGGACAGGAAAGCCACAGGTGTCACAACTACCACAGCTTCAGGAGCATATTTAAAATTAGAGACAAAAAAAAGATATGTTACCACACGGAAGGATGGCTTTGTAGTGGGACATTTAGCCTTTGAATGCAAACAGCACTATGAAACATATGGACCCTTAAATACTGTATGTTTAAGGTATTCTATATATTGTTGTGCAACACAAGCCGTTTTAGGGTTTGTTGCGTATTATTAATGTAATTACGAGTGAACATTCATTTGGAGTTACTTGCTGTACAAGTTGCACACATCACAAGCCTCTTCTGTCTTCTGCAAACTTCCTTTTTCAGAGAGCGCTTGAAGATTCACATCCTCTAGTGAGCAGAAACCACATGATAAGATATTCAAGCAAAAACCACAGTTTGTCTGAACATCGTTTAGATGTTAAAAAGTTAACTTAATTTTAAGTTTGCAATGTGCTGCTGATCCAGCAAGACATGACAGGCCCTGTTAAATAAGGGAAATCAGATTGAGGAAGATGGAAGTGTTGCACTAAACGAAATAGTCTGATGCAATGTAGAGGAACCAGACTTTTTAAAACAGCAAAGAAGGGTGAAAAAAAAAGAAAATTTGATAGTAATCCATTTGTGTACTGATGTAGCTAAAGACCATGGACCTGCCTCTTAATTCCAACAACCAGGACATTTTTTTTTTTTTTTTTTTTAAACACATAATACTACAGTATTATTACATACCGACAGGAAATTAAAGCAAATTGGTCACAGAAGGTTGATCATGATATAAAAAAAAATTAATAAAAAAATGACTCTATCCCAGGAAACACCAGTGCAAATTGGACATTTTAAAAATAGCTGGTGAGAAATCTGTGCTTGCAGCCATAGGAAGCTGGGAGTGAATGGGATCTTTAAGGTGCCAGCTAAAAAAGGCAGGCCTCAGTCTCCTGCTCAGGAGATGCAATAATGAGTCAGTTCCCAGATTTAGTCTGCCACCCACAGCAACAGGCTGAAATGACTCCACAAAGTTGCCTAATACTTTTACAAAAGAGTTCCTCAGGGATACAAAAAAATGACAAGTTATGCTCACGTGTTGATCGACTCATACATTGAGATACGCCAAGTCAATGGAGTCACTTTACAAAAAACCAAAAAACAAGATCTAAGAATTTTTATTTCTAGATGAAGGATGCTGCTAAATTGCTGAACTTATTCAATTGCTTATCATGATGGCATTAAAAAAATAATAAAAATCCCTAAACTAATAGGGCCCAAATCAAAATACATGGGTTAGACCACACCGAGAAGAAACAAAAGCTACAATATGCGCTGTTCATGTGAAGGAAACATGTCAAAATGCCTCATCTAAATGTTCCATTACGTCAAAAAAAAAAAAAAATTCGTCTCAGGGCATCAAACACGGAAAAGGGAAAAGATTTAAGAGAATCTTTTCTTGTAATGAGTTATGAACTTTTAAAATCTGCACACAGCGTTTGTACACTTAAATACACTATCACTTGGCTTGAGCTCAGTGTGCGGTCTGTGGGCGCTGGGCTTTGAACACCTTCATAAAGCCAAAATGGAGGCAAATTTGAGGTGTGTACCCTGAAGACAACCTCAAACTGAAAAGTTGCCATCCAGGAAGTGACAGAACATATTCTTGCATCGGCATTTATGCAATCCAACATAAAAATATCTGTTGCTAAAACTATATTTGTCAATGCATTGATTAAATCAACAAAAACAATTATGGCGAAACCACTGGATTATTAGGCTTTTTTACGGCGGCCACACAGATCATACTTAGCACCCGGAAATGAATTAGCTGTGTGCTTCTCTTGCAACGGCTACTTACGAAAAACTTTTATTTGGCAATAGATCGCAATTAAATATATTTGTATATTGTTTATTAGAAGCTTGACTGTAACAATAGAAGAACTTTTCTTTTTGGCATCCAGACATAGCAGTTTTGTTAACAAATACTAGTAAAAAAGTTCCTAAATAAAACTTTTAAAACACGTCACACTGATCATGTGTGAGATAAACATAAGCAATGGGATATATAATATAACAGGTAATAATATATAACAGGTAAGTGTTCATCAACTCTTACCTTAAAGATGGGAAAGTCTCCTCTGGGCGCGATGTGAAGGCTGCGTGAGGCGGAGGGCAAATTCTGAAGCGAGCTCCGGCCAACAAAGGAAATACGTCTTGTGCTCGCCTTCAAAATAAAAGTTTAACTAGACTACAGAGAACATATGTCTATGACAGAGAAACTGTATAATAAATCTACAAAGTCTACTGAAGATTGAGTAGAAGAGCACAATGACTAGCAGTTGAACCTTTTGAACTCTTCTGTACTGTAAGTGACAGTAAGCTAAGTATAAATACTTACACCGTTCCTGAAAATAAAACAGCATATATTCTAGACAGTTTTGTTTTTATATACAGTGACCAGAAACGGTAAAACTGCACTCTCGATAGTAAACAATCGACTGCACATTACATACCAACATTTAAATATACGACTTAAAATTGTCTTTGGTGAAAACAAATTCAACGGTTATAATGCACCTTTTAGACTAGTCCTGGTGGGACTATCAGGTCTTACTACAACTTCTAGAGGCGGACATAGTATTTTAGTACAGATTAAATAACAGCCCTTTAAACCTCTTTCTACAATTACTTTATCTAAGTTTTCAAATCTAAGCTAACCTGTTGCGTCTGCTTGAAGTTGGCACCCCATCAAACGCAAATTGACTCCAAAACGAGCTAGATCGTTTGTGCTGGTTTGTGCCGTAAAATATAATTATTATTTTTCTAGGTAGGCCTGGCCTATATCTGGGTTCACCCGGCCCCCTGCTGGTGCTGGGCGGTAATGACGTCAGACTTTGGGATTCACACACTAAGGATTTTTTTTGACAAAGCAGCACATCTCTGAGACTCAGCTACAAGCACAAATAAGTAATTTACATTTTTCTCCAAACACAGATCAAATAAACCAAAACAAAAACAGGTGGTACCAAAATATGCCAAATTCTGCCCTATTCTTTATAATGGAGACTCAGCCTGACTATATCATAAAAAAATGTTTTGGTTTGTTTCAAATTCGAACAATTATATTTTGTGCAGGTAATGTTGACAAGTGTGGCTGTAATTTCAAAGTGTTTGAGCTTCATCAGACTTCATCTAAAGGGATATTAATCCAAATATTTTTTTTAGGCAGAGAGGTTTTGGAGGTTATTTTTCTGTTTTCCATCTTGATTTATTCTGAAACTGTACCTCTGCACATTCAAAATTTCCCTTCTTGTAAATCTCACAAGTGCCCCCTTCATTTTGACACCAGAATTATTGACATAAACCTTGTAGTTGCAGTGATATAATTCAAAGTCAATTTACTGTGGACATGTCCTTTTTGAGCAGACACACCAAAAAACAGGCTTGGGCTTAAAGGGTCTGTTATGCATCCAGGTCATGTTGAAGAAAAGGTTAAAGCAAAAGCATCTGGAATCATGTTTTCAATGTGAAGACTGATCAACTGGTAAGAGTCTTAAGACTTTAAATCTTGGAGTTAATGTGAGTGCTAGAGTGAAGGCACTATGCTAATTCTAGGATCTATAAACCCAATGGCTCCTTTTAACAATAATGGATTGGATTTATCAAGAGCTTTTGCAGGCTCTCAAATAGCTTTACAAAGTCTATTATTCACATTAGGCACCCCTACTCTAGGAGGGGTTTGACCTGAAACTCAACCTAATTGGACAAGGCTGTTCTGGTCTCATATTGGTTAGCTATGAAAGGACAGTGCAAGTTGTGAAAGGCTCAGGTGAGTGTCACTGTTCCATTCAGGTGCTACATGACAGAGTATACCCACAGCCACTGGAGACAGGCAGCTGCTGCCTCTTGAACAGAAATTGATGAATTAAAGGCTGTATAGCAGTCTTAAAATTACTTCATAACTAGAAATATAGGCTCAAGACAGGAAAGCCAGTACAGGGTACATTTGAAGTGTCAAAACAAAAACATTGTATTGGTACCATTAGGGCTGACAGGAAGGACCAAACTTGGTGACTGTTTCTCTAAACGGCTGTGTACAACTTAAACTTGGTATGGTTCATGTGATGCTTTAGATTGCCCAGCCCTTTATAAGAAGCAAACAATATAAGCAGAGTTTGGCAATTCAGCAGGTTTTTATTACAAGTCTTGCACAACAAGGTAGAGGATAAACTGGGCATTCCCAGATTCAATTAACCTACTGCCAAAAAACAACAAGAAAAAAAAAAACAAAAAAAAAAACATACTGGTAAAAAAACACTTTGGAGCATTTAAAAGAAGAGGTTGGAACAATATTTTTTTCGATCACACCAGAGACAACCATGTGTAAAATAATCTGCACATTTGTAACAACCGCCCTTTCGTGCAGACAGGAAGGGACAACCACCAGGAGGACAAGCTTCATTTAACTAGTGTCCATCTGTGAAGATAAAAGTTATTAGTCTAATGGAAAGTATACATTATAATAGTATAATAAATTTAAACTTACCCTGGCATTGTAGGCATCTAATTGGGCATCAAGTTCTTCTGCTGACAACTGCTGCTTGCTTCCTCCCCGTCCACCTCGACCCCTCCCTCTGGCACCACCAGCACCTCGTCCTCCTCGCCCTCTCTGCATGCCCCCAAAGCCGCCGCCACGATTTTTATTCATGATGCCCCCACCACCTCCTCTGTTAACACTAGGAGAACAAAAATAAATAAAAATCCGTCATTTCTTTAAGTCCAAGAGTCCAGGTTGAAAGTACAAGAGAGACCTCAACTTACCCCTGCATAGGCCGCCTCTGTGTGTCGATCTGCGATGTGACAAGCTGAATGTTCATGGGCCTTCCTATGGAGATAAACGTGTGTTAGTGGACAGGGAGAAAAAAAGAAAGAATAAAAGACACCAATTTAAAAAACTATTTTACCATCAAGGGGAATTCCGTTGTATTGTTTCATTGCCTTTAGAGCATCCGCTCTTCTTTCAAAATGAACATCCGCAGTTCCTAGGCTTCTTCCAGAGCGGTCATAATGGACTGCAGCTTTTTTAAGTGTTCCAAATTCAGCAAAAAGCTCCTTTACATTTTAATAAAAAAACAAACAAACAAACAAACAAACAAACTTTGGGATCAGGACATTTCTCACCAAGTTAAGTTAAATAAATAGATATAAAACCAAGCCAATTGTGAAATACCTGAATGTCTGCATCAGAGACACCAAAGTCGAGATTTGAGACAAGTAGCTTTCCTCCCGTTTCAACACCAGCTCCTCCACCTCCAGCCGATCCATTGAACCCACCAAAGCTGTTGTCAAACATGTCGTGCTGCCACTTATCTGGAAGCTGTTTCGGCTGCAACAGATGAAAGAGAACGCACCTGCTGACTTCAGGATCCCCTTGTTTCTGTCAGTCAGAGTCCACACGGCTGGGTGTTGGGGCAAGCAGGGGCTCCACATCCAACAGGACCAGGGTGCTCACTCAGATCCCAAAAAGGCTCCCCAATTTTCCCTGCCCACCCCATCACAAGTGAAATTGCAGACAGACAAACTTAACAAGGGGATGTTTTGTAGATTAACATGACCAGCAATATAAAAAATACCTAAACTAAAATAACAAGATTTAAAAGCCTAACGTACATACCCACATTCATTACTAAAACGTAAATTTCCCACCCAAGTATCAATATTGCCCACTGTACTCTTGCCATCAGCGCCTCCAACAAATGCCCTCCAGAACTGATCCTTGGTACACAGGGGGGGTCCCCATCTGAAGCAGCGTTGCCTCCAGCGTTGCATTTTCCTGCCTCGACCAAGAGTTCCTTATAAAAGCCACATAACAGGCCATGATGACGGGAAATGTCCACAAAAGGATTGAGATGATTGGGGAAAAAAATTAAATAAAAACTAGAAATCTGCCAGCTATCATGGGTGCGTAGAATATCTCAGCGTCCATTTTGAGAACACGCCATTTTGACTGGGGCTTTGTTTTCTATTAAATAGGAGCGCAACTGAAAAATTTGGAAAAATGTTTGGTCTTATGTAAAAACTATGAAGGGGTTGAAGTCCACTCATCCATTCTTAAGCAAAATCTTTGTTGAAAAGCCACAGAACAGTGTTGTAAAACACGCCAGCCACTCCCGAACAAAGGGCCGTTTGGTTGATGCAGCGAGACGACAGCCAAAATATAAAAAATACGTACTCCCACAGGCGATGCAACAAAAATAAAATTAAAAGAAAAAAACCGGCACAGGGTTCTTGTTGAAGTGGTTTCTCAATCAAGTAGAGACTTGGGTGTAAAGCACAGCTACTGCTCGTGGAAGACTATCTTTAAATTTAGTGCTGGGTTCAAAATGGCGCTTCGAAGGGCCTTCGCGTTCCAACTTTAGCTAACGTAGTTAGCCACATGGCTAGCACATTTGCTCTCTTCAAAAGGCCTCTTCTCACACGACGTAGGTTAGCTCGTATGGGTTGAGGTAGAGGACAGACTATTGATACAATTTCATTATTGCTTAACCGCAATCTATTGTGGCCCTCCATTGTGCGAATTTGGGCAGTAAGTGACACATTTGCTTAACCAGCAAGCTGGCTACAGGGTTAGCTAGCAGGCCTACTGGAGAACAGAAGGATGTCAACCAGGCATTGAGGTTTGCCGATGGGTTTCCATAATCTGCCCATTCCTCTAATTTTCATACCCTGTTGTACGGCGTTGGTCTGCCTCGGGCGCGGCTCAGGTTCTGTCGGTTCCTCATAGGGCCGGATCCGCCACCTCGGCCTCCAAATCCTCCGCCACCTCCTCCGAGACGCCCGGCGCCGCCGCGGCCGCCAGAGCCACCGCGACCACGGCCTCTTCCACCCCGACTTCCACCTCTCTGCTGCCTGTTCTGTTTGATAATGTCGTCTAGAGACATATCCATTTTATCGACCATTATTGCTGCCAAACAATGCTAAACTGCCAACAAATTTTAAAATAAACCCTACTCAATTGGTCCCTAATCCTCTTTCTGGAGCTCGATGTTCTGCAACCCTACAACACAATAACAAGTGAAGCGCAGCAGTATATATAGAAACCAGGTACGTAATACGCACATACACGACGTCATGACGCATCGCAGCTGACGCTCATTTTATTCTCTTTTATATTCAGTGTAATTAAAATATTTTTTGAACCTCAATTTAAAATAATGACTGCAAACAGGATTATAGTAAAAGTCTTTTATTCAGTTCTTGTCTTGGGGAAGGGATTTTTAACCAAGGATGAAATACTCAGTTCTCTAGTAAATAAAAGTCCACTTTGGGTCAAAAATGTATAATAAAAACATTGGCCTTCTACATTGCATTTGGCTTCAGAAACTTGCTGATATCCAATGTGGCCATTTAATTACTTTTACAATTTCTCAAACTACCTTTCAAAAACAAACTAAAAAAGTCAGCCCTTTTGCATTTTTCCGAGGTCATGTAGTATCAAGAGTAAAGGATATTTTTTTCAGACTGCAGTCTTTTGTATCCTTTTGAGACGTCAGTTTGCACCTTAGCATCAGATGTCAGTAAATTTTGAGCAAAGTTTAACATTTTACTAGTCCTTTTGCAAGAAAGATGTACATCTGGTTCTTGAAAAAAAAAAAAAAAAAAATCAAACCAGGGGAAGAATTACTACTCCGCTCAATCCCAGTTTTCCTTCTTGATCAATGCGTAAATAAAGAGACGGGGGCTGATGTGGTCCAAAGTAAAAAAAAAAAACTGGCTTTTTGGTGAGGCCAAGAGGGCTGACTTTCTGGCTGAAAAAAGTTAAAAGTTCTCAAGAAAAATGGGTGAAAAAATCTTCTAAAACATCATTTGACTAGGACTTTTTGGAGTCCTGTGTGTTGCGTTTCTTGAGATCACTCAGGTCCACTGGTGTAAAAGCTAAAACAGTGAAAAGTAAAGTGTGGTGAGTACTTTCAGTGTTTAAAAAAAAAACTAAACTAAACAGGATAACACTTACTTACAATGTAAGTTAGGGTTTGGGTTCTTCTCAACATATTCCTGTGGTCCACGGTCATTGCGTTCACTATTTTGCGTTGATCGAATATCTCTGAGCACACACTGCCAAGCTGTTAAGAAGTCAAAAATGCACTTGCCTGAGAATAGTTTGGAAAACAACATAAAGCTTAAAGAAATAATTGTATTGTAAATGCATAAACATCATGTCACAGTTGGGATTAGAAGAGCTTGAATAATAATTTGTCACAGTGGTAAACTCTGCTCTAGTATAGTCACATCACTAATCTCCTTTACACAATTACCTTAACTTAAGAAAAAGCTGAATAAGAATAAATGTATAATAAAGAATAAAGTAACATTTACCCCATACACTAGAAAGTAGTAGTTTAGTGTCTTATGACTGTATTTAAAATTTGTTTATTCTTAACTAAAAGCATCACATATATTATCAGTCAAGGTAAAAGGCTGTTACCGTGTTTGTTAGCTAAAAAGCATTATTTAGAGAGAAAATTTTGAAATATTGTCAAATCTAGGTTAACCTTCACGTACAAAGTGAACCATTCATAAGGAAATTTTAAGCAGTATTGTTCCATTTAGAAATTTTCTTTGTTTTGATTCACATATGTAATGGGCCTACATTAAACTCTGAAGCTCATTCACTGCCACTCCAACATGATTCAGCCGGAGGTGCTCAAAAGAGAAAATCTTTGTTACTAGTTTCAACACTGATCACTTACTATCATGAATAAAGCGCACATTTTCCTCATGTGCTGGGGTGAAGAGTTCCCCAGTGTTAGTAGGAGATCGGGGGCTTGAGGTCCGCTTGTAACTGTTCACCATCCTGGGAGCAGATGAGCTTTACAAGCAAAAAATATACAAATCAGGCAATATTTTCTGTACCATACAGCTGATATATATATATATATATATATATATATATAGCAGGTGAAGCATATTGGTAGCAATACCGTGTTTTTACTCATTTCTAATCTATCAATAAAGTTTCAGCAATGATATACTCTGTATCTTACAATCATTAAAGACAGAATTCTGTATATCAGAAGAATAATGCTCAGACTACTCACCTGGTCATTCTGTTTGCAGTCTGTACTCACTCTTTGCTCCTTTGTGGTGGGTGGATGATAAGAATTACAAAGTCCTCAGTTGAATTCTGTCAATAGACGAGACAATCTTATATTAGCTTTTGAAGTATGGCGAGATAATTACTTTGATGAAGGGGTTAAGTTTAAAGGAAAATATATATATATTCACATTACATTCAGAAGTTGCAAATTACCTACATAAATGTAATCATTTCACGAAAAGAAAATACCCGTCTATCTTCTGTTTCTCGTTTTAGACTAAAGTAATGGCCAGTGTCATTAAGTTATTATGGACAAAGGCTAACAAGGTACATTTGTTTACGTTTGGGCTAACTAACACGGCTAACCCATAACAGGAGCCACGGAGCCAAAAAGTACAAATAAACAATATTAAATATTATTTTCAAATTCTTATTTAGATTTGGAAATTCGGGTACCATTAAATTCAATGCCTACTAGCTAACAAAAGATTTGCTGACATAATTTTTTTAGCTAACTCTAGCTCTTAGGCTAGCTGGTAGTTTACATTGTCTAGTTCAGAACTGCTAAGGTTTTTCTGCAGCCGCTCATAAAAATATGGGTAAAAAGAAAAAATACAGTTTGTTCTATTTCGATTTATCCAATAAAAATACTGTGCTACAACATTCAACGTACCTTTTATTTAGTGTTATCTTTCGTTATCTTTATTAAGAGGCTAAAGGTGTAAACGCCGATAGACCTGGCTAAAACGTTGCCAATGCCAACCAATCATTTCCGGGAAAAGACACGGAAGTAAAAGCATTTTTTTTGTCTGTCAGCTTGTTCTGGCACTATAACAACAACAACAATGTTAACTGCCACTATTTTTATATCGTTTATTTAGTTCATTTAGAGCGCCATAAATTAAACATATGATATGTGTGTCTTTTTCTGAGACATTCATTTGAGATGGTAATTCCTGTTGCTCTTTGTAATAGGGATTTTCAACACACTATTTTATGTGTTGCCTACAATACATAATGGGATGGTTTTAATTATTGCCTTTCCCCCAAGATTCTCTTCTCATTAGTATATTATTTTTAAATCCTGTAGATTGTATATTTATATATTATAATATTTTAATGTCTCTTCCAGAGAAGCTTGCCCTACTAATAACAACATTAACACACTACAAACACACTTTACTTTATATTTATTTGTCTAATTTTGGTCATTTTTATAAATTAATAAGAAGCTACAAATGCAACAATATTTATGAAATGACTTTATTTATGAAAACGTACAAAAATATTTATTGAACAGGAAATCATAAGACTTTCATAGAACAATATTTTCTGTGCCATTGGGTAAAATGTAGCAGGTCAAGTGCATTGGTAGCATTAACTTCTTTCTTATTTCTAAACTAGCTACAAAGTGTCAGCATTTCACTCTTTCTGCCCAGCAGGAAGAGAAACCAAACTTATATGACACACACAACTTGGCTTGAATTTTGTGTACATTAAATACTATAAACATGTTGGTAACATGAATTACTTGGTCTGTAGAATAATCACTACCACTACCTCAGTACAACTGACTCAAATTTCAGTTCCCAATTCAGGTATGACAAAATGTACAAACATGAAATAAAATAAAAATAGTTAGCAATATATACTATGCTTTTCAAAATGACAAACCAAAAAAAAAAGTTTTGCTTTACAGTGTCAGTGACCTGGTGACAAATAAATATAATCTATTTTATGAGTGGCTCCTTATTGTTGTTGGTTTTCTCAGTCACACACAGCCAGTTTCAAACAGCTGGGCCAGCTCTTGGCAATCTCGATCAATGAGATCTGCAGGTTTCTCTCCACTTTCATTCTCCACCTCTGTACTGGCTCCCATTGCCAGCAGATAACTAAAAGGAACAATAATAAGTGTTCAGACAACAAACATGTAAGATGAAAAAGTGTTGCTTTCAGTAATGGTTTGTAGAAAGCAGGGCTGTGCAATTAATCAAATTTTTAATTTAAAATGATACATTTTAGCTTCATCACAAAACCTATGCAATCAAGAAACAACAATTATTTAGTCCAAATCTTTTTGCACATTATTTTATAAAACACATTATGTGCTATACATGTTTTCCACCAGACTGTGGAAGTGCACTACATTGTTGATCTTATGCATTTATCTTAATTATTATTTCAGTTTAGTTTGTTTGGGCTAACTAACACGGCTAACCCATAACAGGAGCCACGGAGCCAAAAAGTACAAATAAACAATATTAAATATTATTTTCAAATTCTTATTTAGATTTGGAAATTCGGGTACCATTAAATTCAATGCCTACTAGCTAACAAAAGATTTGCTGACATAATTTTTTTAGCTAACTCTAGCTCTTAGGCTAGCTGGTAGTTTACATTGTCTAGTTCAGAACTGCTAAGGTTTTTCTGCAGCCGCTCATAAAAATATGGGTAAAAAGAAAAAATACAGTTTGTTCTATTTCGATTTATCCAATAAAAAATACTGTGCTACAACATTCAACGTACCTTTTATTTAGTGTTATCTTTCGTTATCTTTATTAAGAGGCTAAAGGTGTAAACGCCGATAGACCTGGCTAAAACGTTGCCAATGCCAACCAATCATTTCCGGGAAAAGACACGGAAGTAAAAGCATTTTTTTTGTCTGTCAGCTTGTTCTGGCACTATAACAACAACAACAATGTTAACTGCCACTATTTTTATATCGTTTATTTAGTTCATTTAGAGCGCCATAAATTAAACATATGTTATGTGTGTCTTTTTCTGAGACATTCATTTGAGATGGTAATTCCTGTTGCTCTTTGTAATAGGGATTTTCAACACACTATTTTATGTGTTGCCTACAATACATAATGGGATGGTTTTAATTATTGCCTTTCCCCCAAGATTCTCTTCTCATTAGTATATTATTTTTTAAATCCTGTAGATTGTATATTTATATATTATAATATTTTAATGTCTCTTCCAGAGAAGCTTGCCCTACTAATAACAACATTAACACACTACAAACACACTTTACTTTATATTTATTTGTCTAATTTTGGTCATTTTTATAAATTAATAAGAAGCTACAAATGCAACAATATTTATGAAATGACTTTATTTATGAAAACGTACAAAAATATTTATTGAACAGGAAATCATAAGACTTTCATAGAACAATATTTTCTGTGCCATTGGGTAAAATGTAGCAGGTCAAGTGCATTGGTAGCATTAACTTCTTTCTTATTTCTAAACTAGCTACAAAGTGTCAGCATTTCACTCTTTCTGCCCAGCAGGAAGAGAAACCAAACTTATATGACACACACAACTTGGCTTGAATTTTGTGTACATTAAATACTATAAACATGTTGGTAACATGAATTACTTGGTCTGTAAAATAATCACTACCACTACCTCAGTACAACTGACTCAAATTTCAGTTCCCAATTCAGGTATGACAAAATGTACAAACATGAAATAAAATAAAAATAGTTAGCAATATATACTATGCTTTTCAAAATGACAAACCAAAAAAAAAAGTTTTGCTTTACAGTGTCAGTGACCTGGTGACAAATAAATATAATCTATTTTATGAGTGGCTCCTTATTGTTGTTGGTTTTCTCAGTCACACACAGCCAGTTTCAAACAGCTGGGCCAGCTCTTGGCAATCTCGATCAATGAGATCTGCAGGTTTCTCTCCACTTTCATTCTCCACCTCTGTACTGGCTCCCATTGCCAGCAGATAACTAAAAGGAACAATAATAAGTGTTCAGACAACAAACATGTAAGATGAAAAAGTGTTGCTTTCAGTAATGGTTTGTAGAAAGCAGGGCTGTGCAATTAATCAAATTTTTAATTTAAAATGATACATTTTAGCTTCATCACAAAACCTATGCAATCAAGAAACAACAATTATTTAGTCCAAATCTTTTTGCACATTATTTTATAAAACACATTATGTGCTATACATGTTTTCCACCAGACTGTGGAAGTGCACTACATTGTTGATCTTATGCATTTATCTTAATTATTATTTCAGTTTAGTTTGTAAGCTATTTATTAATACGTTTGAATATATTATTTATTTTAAAAAGATTTTACTGTTTTGTTCAATAAACCCAAGATATTTACAAAGTCAATGAGTAATTGTGTAAAATAATTGTGATTTCAATAATGACCAAAATAATCGTGATTATGATTTTTGCCATAATCGAGCAGTTTTAGTGGAAAGATTTTGATTACATTGATGAATTCTTTTAGAAGCAAATTACCGAGCAATTTCTGGATAGCCATCACTGCAGGCCATGTGAAGTGGTGTCCAACCATCCTCGTCTCTCTGGTGGACATCAGCTCCATACTTCACCAACAACTTCACCACCTCCAGGTTTCCTGTTAGCACAGCCTCATGCAGTGCTGCCATACCTGCACACAACAGTGAAAACACTAAGTCCCCACTCATATTGTAAATTTCAGCTTTAGGATTCCTGTATTTCTTACCTGAATGGAAAACTGTATCCACACGAACCTTCCTTGCTCTCATGAACCGGCCAATTTGCTCAAGATCTCCACGTCTCACAATATCTTGGAAGACTATGTCATTGGGGAAGTGCACTGTCCTCTTGGCTGGTGCGACAGGTATTATTGGCACGGGATTCTCCTGTGCTTGTGTGCGACGTGTTGATGTGTACCGTGTCTTGCTGTTTGAGGGAGGGACATATGCAGAGGCAGTCTTGTAGGTGGATGAGTGGAGTGTTGGTGTATAGTGCGTGCTGCTGTACTGTGTTGGCACGTACTTTGCTACAGAGGTGTAGGTGGATGTAGAGAGTGTTGGTGTGTAGTGTGAAGGGCTGTAATGACTTGCTGTGTGGTATGTTGGTGTATACTGAGAAGTGCGGGAGTATGTTGACGTTGGTACGTGGTAGTTGTACTTCATCCTTGTTGTTATGGAGGCCTCCTCCTTTAGCTAAAAGTCCAGGAAACAAATCCAAGAGAAAATAAAAATCCAATAAGCGTAGTAGCCTTGGTGTCCTCTTACTTATTCGTCCTTTTACTTCCCCTGTCCCCAGCGGGATTACTCACTCTGCAAAGTACAGATATCAAATCCACAGTTACTTTTCCAAGCTCAATTCCTTTTCATTTAGGGTGTTTGACTCTTGAGTAAGTCTCCAATTTGATTTTCAGTGTGTGTACTGTTGCACAGAACTGATGGCACAAGCAAGAGAGGGTCCCTAAATACCCTCTGTAAGGGCTATTTTCAGGCAGAATATCCGGTGACTTCAGCTTAGAAATAAGTGGCCCCTGTTTGGACCCTCCCACTAAATGGTCACATGTTCACTGACATGACAGCCATAAAAATGTTGACAACCAAAATGTTCTCTTTGAATGTACTAGATTGAGAGGCTACATAAACATCTAAGCAACTCTGATGACGTTAAACACAAGGTTACAGTTTACCATAGGAACACATGTTTTTTTGTAAAAGGCCTACGTTTTGGAGTAGTAGATCATTTGATTGATGAGATTTGATGTGTAAAGTAAAAAACAGAGCAATGTTTCTCATCAACCCATGGTGCGATCTTCTGAGTCTTGTGAGTTTTTGTTGCTTGACCTTTGCACCAGAACCAGACACACTTCTAAAAGTTACTACTAGAGATGTGGTCATGAGTTGTAGTGTGAAGGGCTCAACTTGATGACCTCTGTTATCCCAACAAACAGCCTGGAAAGGTGCAAGACTACCTGATATACAACCATAGTCTCTGACCATTTGCCTCAAGACGTGAAGAGAAGTGCAAACTATTTCTAGGTTTTAGATAATATTTAAATTACAAGGGAAAGCTATATTTAAAGGTCAACATTTATAGGGGTATGGGTAAATTCTGTCCAGGTGTCAGCTGTCAACTGATGTGCGGAGCGTGTTGTGGGCATATCATACATGCTTTCAGTGTTGCGACAGAAATAACGCTGCCATTCTCAGTTTTAATTTCAGCTATAGATTAAACTACGTAAAAGCAGGCTATTCTAAGTAGACTTCCATTTTGATAGAAATAATGTATGTGTATGAGTAAGGTATATGTGAAAGTAAGCACATAGCTGCACCCATGGCTATTGTGTGAATTAGTGTGTGGCTCTGGAGTCCATGTCTAGACAAATTAGAGTGAGACAGAGAAGACCCTTTTAAAAAACTGTGATAGATTTCTGTCTCTCAAATAGGATATAGTTGGGGAGCCAGGGCGCCCCTGAGCTATGTGAGGTGAGACTCCTATCTGGTCTCCCTGACAACGCCCTCACCAATAAATGAAATAAAACACCACCTTTGGCAAATGTTTGTTTGTTAATGCCTAGCTCCAGGGTCTACTCATGGACACATGCCATAAAAAGCTATAGCACCTCGGTCATTTGTCTATACGTATCCCACTACCTGCCCTTTTGGGTCAACGTAATGATCTTACACATTAGAGAGAAGTCAGGTGTGTGGAATATCAGCCAAAGTATTAGTTTTTATTAAAAGTGATATTAATGTATTTTGAAGTGCTTTAACAGACAAAATACAATCAACACATCTTTATATCTATTTTTGTAATGGCATAACAGCATAGCCTACGTTAACTGCATACTTTGTGGCTATTGAATATCCAATGAGTTCATGTATTTACAACACGAGGTGGGGAAAGACTAATAATATCTGTATAAAGGTCAATTGTTTATCACAGAAAAACAAAAGTAAGCAAGTGAAGTAAGTCTGTACTCAAATAAAAGTACTGTGGCTGTAAATAACTTTTTTTTTATTATACTGATTTCATAACATTAAAAATAAAATTAAAGTGTCAACTACCATATCCTATAACATAGCTCATTCTGAAAGTCAATAGAAAGTAAAAAAGGGTTTTGTTAATTTCACATATATTAATATATACATGAAGAAACACAAAACCCAAGTAGACTTTATGTTTGAAATTTGTCAGAGGGCATAAATAGATGGGTAGAAAAAAATGTTGTCTCTTTATAAATGTTTTAATATATTTTAGAAAATCTGCTTATAAGTACCTGAATAAATGAAAGTGAGTAACTGTAACTGATGTAACTACAGTGGCATGAAAAAGTATCTGAACCCTTTGGAATTTCTCACATTTCTGCATAAAATCACCATTAAATGTGATTTGATCTTTGTGAAAATGACACAAATGAAAAAACAGTGTCCGCTTTAAATAAAACCACCCAAACATTTATAGGTTTTCATAGTTTTAATGAGAATAACATGAAAAAAAATGACAGAAGGGGGAGGAATAAGTAACTGAACCATCACATTTAATATCTGGTTGCCCCCCCTTTGGCAGCAATAACTTCAACCAGACGTTTCCTGTAGTTGCAGATCAGCCTGGCTCATCAATCAGGATCAATCTTGGACACTTCCTCTTTACAAAACTGCTGCAGTTCAGTCAGATTCCTGGGATGTCTGGCATGAATCGTTGTCTTGAGGTCATGCAACAGCATCTCAATGGGGTTAAAGGCAGGACTTTGACTTGGACACTCCAGAACGTGTATTTTGTTCTTCTGAAACCATTCTGAAGTTGATTTACTTCTGTGGTTTGGATCATTGTCCTGTTGCAGCATCCATCCTCTTTTTAGCTTCTGACAGACGGCCTCAGCTTTTCCTGCAAAACATCCTGATAAACTTTTGAGTTTATTTTTCCATTAATGATTGCAGGTTGTCCAGGCCCTGAGGCAGAACAGCCCCAAACCATGATGCTCCCTCCACCAGGCTTCACGGAGGGAATGAGGTGTTGATGTTGGTGAGCTGTGCCATTTTTCCTCCACACATGATGTTGTGTGTTCCTCCCAAACAGTCCAACTTTAATTTCATCAGTCCACAAAATATTTTCACAGAGGTTCTGTGGACTGTTCAAGGTCCTTTTTGCGAACATTAATTGTGCAGCAATGTTTTTTTTTGACAGCAGTGGCTTCCTCCGTGGAGTCCTCCCATGAACACCATTCTTGACCAGTGTTTTACTGTAGTCAATGTTTGCCCAGAGATATTGGACTCTGCCAGTGATTTCTGTAAGTCTTTAGCAGACTCTCTAGGGTTCTTTTTTACCTCTCTGACTATTCTGCGCTGAACTCGTTGTCATTTTTGGTGGATGGCCACTCCTTGGGAGAAAAGCAACAGTGCCATACTCTCTCCATTTGTAGACAATTTCTCTAACTGTGTGGATTGCTGAACATCCAGACTTTTAGAGATGGTTTTGTAGCCTTTCCCGGCTTTATTCAAATCAACAATTCTTGATGGCAGGTCTTCAGAGAGCTCTTTTGAGCGAGCCATGGTGATCAGACAATGCTTCTCATCAAGACACAATTCTTACCAGGTGTGTGTTTTATAGTGAGCAGCTTTAAGCCACTTCAGTGATTTGACACACCCCTTGACAATTGTTTGGTAAAAAATGGTATTAATTGCTCTCAAAGTTTCCTAAGGCAGAAGGTTCAGTTACTTATTCCTCCCTCTTCTGTCATTGTTTACATGTTATCCTAAATAAAAATATAAAAACCTATAAAAGTTTGGGTGTTTATAGATAAAGCAGACACCGTTTTTTCATTTGTGTCATTTTCACAAAGATTAGATCACATTTGATGGTGATTTTATGCAGAAATGTGAGAAATTCCAAAGGGTTCAGATAATTTTTCATGCCACTGTAGTTGGTGTGGCAGTGACCTGGTTCACTGGGTTCCTTGTTTTCACTGTCTGTGACAGTAGGATATGTGAACTGAAGCCAAAGCAGCGACCTGCTACAGGGGCTTATATGGGATAGAAGGTACTGGCTGCCCAAATTCCATCTCACTTTGGTGGTTCAAGTGATGCAGGTAGGAGGCAGGTGGCCTACTTAATTTACCGCAAATAAAATAGAGAAGCATCCTGCCGTTGTGTAAAATGTTTTGAATGCAGCATGAAGGTCCCGATCAGCAATGTCACATAAAATGTCACTGTAACTGAGTCACATATACAGTATATATATATATATATATATATATATATATATATATATATATATATATATAGTATATGTTAAAATCAAGAGAACTTGCATTGTAATTATTGTATAAGGGTGGTACTTAATCATGTACAGTATGTTTTACTGTAGAAAGAAAGGCAAGACAACTGACCCAAAGCCTCCCATTTACACTTTTTAAATGGCTGTCTGCATTATGTGTCAAAGGCCAATTCACTGCGTTAAGAGTTATCAGTTCATGAATGCCATCAGGAGAGTTTCTTTATGCCAAAGCATTTTAAAGCTGTTGCCATAAAATATATACAATTAAAATGCTAAAAATCATTGTACCAATATTTCACATTCCAAATAATCAAAAGTAGCAGGGTCTTTCACTGTATGAGTCTTTCTAAGAAAGTGCTGTGTTGTCCTGGCACATGCAGCCCATAGCTGACAGAAACAGAGGTATGTCTCTGAACTGGCAGTGAACAAACACAGCTGGACGACTGGACGGTAAACTATCCACGTATCAGTGTCCTGAACCCCATAGTGTGGTGAGATGGACTACTCGCCACGCCTGAGAGGTGTCCAGTAACGCGCACCAAGAAAAAAGAGGTAGTGTCTATATCCGGAGTCAGTAATCATCAGCCATACAGTTAAAGAGGCCACCACCGCTCCACTGCAGACTGTGTCATCTCAGAAAACTCTGACTCATAGATAGACATAAATGTTGATACTATAATAATTAATACAAATAATGTTGTTTATTTTAAAGAGACTGTGTAAAATATTTTACTTGATGATATTCAGAAAATACCCATGGAAGATGCACCACTAGAAGCCATGAGCTACTGTAAAGCTCATTATGTTGCTCCAACCAAACCAAGGTTCCAAATGGAGTTGATTTGTGTGTTTACCTGGCCTGGCCAGCTATCCTAAGTTTTTAAGTGGTCTGGTCCCTGTTGGTTTCAGTTGGATTTCTAAGAGGTGGACTAAATTATAGCAAATGGATAAACATAGATTCAAGAACCATTCAGAAATCAGGGGCCAATTTAAAGCCCTCCCCATTTTAGATCAACGGTTATGATTAATCGGTTGTATATTACTCAATGGAAGTTGTGGTCAATGTTCTACACTCAATTCTCTTTTTTTAGTATTAAATATTTTCTTAATATCCCATTATTGTCCCTGTGAGGAAATTTCTTGTCAGCAGCTACCACCAGAGAGTGCACAGCATGTTTTGATGATGGTGGGGAAAACCAGAGTACCAGGAGAAGACCCTCCTGAGCACAGGGAGAACATGCAAACTCCACACAGAAAGACAGAGGAGGAGTTGAACTATGGACCTTCTAGCTAACGTGCTAACAACTTGGAAACAATGCAAAAAAACAAATTTATGTCACTCTGCTCTTTAAACCCCCTCTGCTGACAATATATTCTGAAAAACCAAACCGGTTTTCTTCATGTCAAGCACAAGTTCTGATGGTGTACTGTGAACGCACAAATACATCCTGCTCTGGAGCAAACACATTGGACAAGCTAATGTAGGAGTAAATTGAGCTATTTGTAGCAGAAACATGCTTCACAGTGCCATCTGGCTCCACATTCGCAGCATGCCAATTGTGCTTCAAAGTTGCTGAACCCAGTCAGTCGTGAGCACATAGTTTCCATGGGAATTGGTCCATATTCATTACAAGCAGGAAGGAATAATATTTTTATGGCATACCATTCAACTCGTATTTGGGAACCTTAATTTCCCTATTTAAATTGTGTTGCAATTTTAGAAGGTTAATAACTATAACAATATGTAAAAGTTAATTGTTTTGTAGGGGTGCACGTGGCAGAGTGGTTAGAACTCCTGCCTCACAAGAAGGCAGGAGTTCAAAACCCAGCCAATTCAAACAGTCTCGGCCATCGCTGGTCTTTCTGTGAGGAGTCTGCATGTCCTCCATGTGTTACTGTGGATTCCCTTCCGGGTACTCTGGCTTCTTCCCACCGTCCAAACACATGCATATATAGGTTAATTGGCAACTCTAAAGCGTCCCTCGTAATTGAATGTCTGTCTCTATATGTCAGCCCTGCGACTAACTGGCCAGGGTGAATCTATTATTCCTACATCCATATTGTCATTAAGTAGATTGTATTATACAATAAAGCAATTTAAACAAACAATGAAAAGTTTTTCCAGAATTTTGGATATTTGGGACAACATGGAGATATGTCTGTAATATTGTTTAACTAGTGGTCTCCACTTTTATGGAGTAGAAGTAAAATAAAACACTAGTGACCAGTGACCTTATATATACAGGTTTAATAATATTTCCACTGTAGCTGTATATAAATAGTCCCACAAGAAGGTGCAAAGTGTTTTAGACTGGTCAGAGAAGCCATTTAAGCTATTTCGTGTGTAATCAAGCGTCCTGACGTAAAAGTCTCTGGTCTGCCATGGGACCCAGTTGCTGACACTGATGAAGTATGAAGACTGAGAACCGCTGTGATGGTAAACAAGGGCAGCAGCTGTCTGTGAGGGGCTCAAACTTAGCACAGAGGCGAAAGAGAGCCGCATCAAGGCTGTTTGCATGAGGGTAGGGTTACCTTAACAGAAGCATGCATCCGTGGAAAAGCAGGACAGGGGTGAAAAGTTGTGCATGCTCGTCTCATGTGTTGAGGTTTGATTGCACAATGCTAAGTTCACATTGAAAATGATATGCCCTCCTGACTCCCTTCTACCTCCAGTGATATCTTTTGTCCAGGTTGAGTTCATCTCCTGGATTTGAGATGGATTAAACTGTTAGACATAAATGGAATTAAACAGGTGGAGCAACTAACTGTAACCTTTACTCAGCAAATGAAGGACAATGGCGTATCACATTTTCACACATGCCAGGCCGCGCACCATTCATACAGCACTATGACAGGACTGTGAATGACGAGCATTAAATAAGTGCTCTGTACGCCCTTATTATAGTGTGGGTAGAATTAAAGGGGGTCAAAGACAGCTTTAAAGAGTCAGCGTACAAAACGTGAAGAGCACTTGATGAGCTCAATCTAATGCTATTGACTGATTGAGGAAAACAGGAAACAGATGTACTCAGTTTTATCTGCAATCAATTAATACAGGATATTTTAATGGTTGCGTATTCTGTCTATTTGTCCCATTTCATCAACAGCCTGATTATGTAACGTTTGCTATAACTGTAGATGAGTAAATACAATAAGATTATATCATGTCAATAAGTCAGATGTTCAGAACTGACAAATAGTGAAAATAAAACAAAATATATAAAAGCTGTATTTATTGGTAACAATTTATCTACATCAATCCCATTCACAAAACGGCAGCATTGATGGGGAGTATCTCTAAAACATATTTCAGTTTTTCATGACTCACTATAATTAAACAAAAGTATGCAAAGTAAGTCATTAAACAATATGAAATATGTTTATGATGCAACAACACAGAAAGATTACAGCATGTTGTATAATTTCCTGAGGGAATATGAAGGTTGAGGTCTTCATGATGACTTCACTGGTTTATCTGAAGGCCACAAACAGCACAGACCCCATAAGGCCAAGTGAAAGACATAATATTCCCAGAATGCATTTTACAGGGGTCAATATGCTAATTTTAGCCCAGCAGCCAATGGGAGAGAAGAGCAGTGCTCCAGATACAGACAGGAGGCGTTGAGTTACACACTGTCAACATGCAGTGAAGTGTGGGAGGGACACAAAAGCAGGACCTTTCCCTGACATGTCTGCCCCCTCGGTGCATGTCGGCAAGCCCAAGTCCTGATCATGTGATAGCCGTACAGACTTGGGGCTGATGGGAAATGTGCTCGAGTCTAGGTCTCCTTGTAACAGGAGTCCCAAAGACTGCTGCGGGTACGTGACCTCATGGCTCCAAGCACAGTGGTAAATTCAGAGTGCTCCTTCTACCAGAGCCGAGAGCTAGTCATGACATGAGGGCAAAACAGCACCATATTGGGCAAAGTGCACAGAGTTTAAAATGAACTCACTCTGCAGTTAAAGCACTTGCCAGGCTCTTAATGGCCTTTCAACTCATGACAAGAGTGACCCTCTCTAAATATCTTGTGCAAGTTTTGGTCATTTCTGCATTTCTTCAGTCTACATCACACCTATTTTTGAGATGTTTTGCAATTTTATAAGTTGAAGCACAAATGTACATATATAACACATATCAATTCCTGAACACCGGTGCTCAGAATACGCTGTTCCCTAATACTGTCAACGCCAGCCCCCTGGGTAAGTAATATGATTAATAAACCATGTGCAGACTGATCCAAGATTCTATCCCCAGAGTAGAAACGAGTTTTCATTTTGGCACCTTTGAGCTGGGGGCATTTTGGTGAGTGAGCTTGAAGCAGCCAAGATGCATTTGTATAATTCAGTAGATGTGAGCTTGGGGACCTAAGGGAATGGTACAAACCCTAAAAAAATGGTAACACACGGAAGTGACCAATACATTCAGGAAAGCTTTACACAAATGCTGTGCGATCAAAACTTATGGATAAGGTGGATGACATACTGAGATGGGGAAAGAAAGTCACTAGAGGAGGGATACAGCAATTGGGGATGAGAAAAGAATAACCATATACATAAGCATAAACACACACAGTCAGAGGACAGGACCTTCTATATCTTATGCCCTGCTAAGAATGGAGATGAAAGTGTGGAAGGCTCCTGGCGTTTGCCCCTGTGTCAGGTGTTACAAATTCCCACATGAATTTAATCCTCTGTCATTCTTCCCAAAAGCATCTGTATAATCCCGACTGGGAGCTGTACTTATTAGATTTCTCTTTCAGATTGGTAATATGTTGACTAGAGTCTACATGTTTCTGATGCAGAAAGAAATTTACTATGTTTTTGATTCATACCTGAACTACAAAATTAAGGATGGTCTAATTATGTGTTTTGAATAACAGCAATAAGCATGAATAAACATTAGTCAGTCAAAGTCCCCAAATGTTTAATGTAATTCTCAAAATGACACACACAGATCATTTAATACAAACCCTTTGTCCAGCAATCATGAAAGAATGACCACTTCTGCTTCTGTTACCTGAACAATAAACATTTCTGGTAGGTAGTATGTCATTTTATATTACATTAAGCCCAGGTAGTGCATGATTTCACATGGATTCATATCTGCATGTTCAGTCTTTTATTTGCTGTTTTAGTTTGCACAGTTATAAAAGGAGTTTGAAACATATAAAGACAGGGCGCACTAAAACATTACGTAAGTTTTTGTTATGTCATTCATCTGAAGATTAGTGGAAAATGTAACTGATATGTCCTAATGCTGTGTCACCTCAGTAAAATCCCTTTACACACTTCACATTAAAAGAGCTCACAGCCAGATGGCACTAAGTTTCAATGCAGCGCTGCCTTAGGTCTGTCCTCTAGTGGCTCACACAGGAAGCGCACAGACTCCCACACTGCAAACTGCTGGCTTTTTTTTCAGTGGAAGGATATAGTACATACATTTCAATGCCGCTTCAAACATCCTCTCAATGGAGGAACAAAAAGCAACCAGCCAGGGAACTCTTTTCAAAACATTTCTATTGACATAAATGTACAATGTGGATGTGGAAGAGCTGTTTAAAGTACAAACAAAAGAGTTTTCTGTCTTCAGTCTGTTGAACGCAAAAGGCTCCAGCTTCACGTGATAAGTAGGAAATTCTTCTTAGCTGGTTTTTATTCTCCTTGTTCAGCATCAGTGACAACAGCATTGTTCTCAGTCCCATCTTTGTGGTCATCTTGGACAGTGTGGTCGTCATGGTTACTGCTTCCGCTCTGAGGCTGGGTGTCGTGATTCAGTTCGGCGTATTCCACAGAACCCTGCTGAAAGAGTAAACTTATGTAAGAGATTAAATTGAGAATGAGTAAAAGAATGATACTAAAGAATAGGTTTAATTATCACCAACAAATTAAACAATGCTTGATCAGTTTTAGTTTATAATCACCAAAATAAATGCCCATCTATGATTTTATTTGGCAATTCATTTGTATATTCAATAGTACTTTATGTTACCTGTCTACAAACAATAAAAACGGACTCCACTGGGTTTCCGTTTATTGTACTGTCTCTCTCCGTGAGAGGTCTCTCTAAGCAAAGACACAATAGATTCATGAGTGTGTGTGTGTGCTCATTGCTGCTTTGTGTCTTATGTGTGTGTGTATGTCCTTGTGATGTACAATTTGTGTTTCTACTCACGCTGTCAGCTTGCTCTGGAACACCTGCAAAACAAAAGCAGGGGAAAAACAAAAGACTTTAGAGCATTAAAGCGTGACTTTGGACAGTTATCACATTGAGCCCTTTATAGTATACAGGAGATTTGCTTCAGTTACATCTGCCTTAGTCAAACATAGTGGCTGTATGTTTAGGTGGAGTACATTAGAACATGATATGATTTAAGATTAGTATAACCATGACTATATAACATTTGACCTTAATTGTAATAATGAAGTTCATTGAGAAGGCTTGACCTTTAGCTACACACAACTATTAAATACTTTTTTCATATCTTGTCTTCTTGTCTTAATCTGTGACGACAGTATTTGTTTTGGGCAGGATTATGTGGATTAGAGGTTCTAAATGATTCATCCACTATACAAGGTAATAATATATTTATGGTTTCCAAACATGGAGGAAAATAAATCTTAACATCTTAACTGACGCCAACATGGCTGACTTTTTAGCCGTCACAAAGAGGTAATGCCATATACAGAGATCTAAGTTCTTCCCTCTGGAGAATCAAACAATGGAGCATGTTGCTGATTTAGCCTTCACGGATGTACATTCTGTTCAGCTCCGATTGTTTGGACAGGAAGTGGGGCTTGACAAAAGCACAACGCAGACACCTGGCAATTGAGCATTCTGTTTAAAAAACACATTCTTTTGCAAACAATGATAATGTTTACAACTGGAGCTGAACCTGTTTCCTGGTGTTTATTTTTTTTCCCCACCAAAAAAGTGACCAGATTTGTCTCCACTGTGTAATTTCAGGGATGAGGGGGACGTACCCTGGCAGGACCTCCGCACTTCACTGTACGTGGTGTCTGTGCCCTTCTTCACTGGAGCTGTGGTGGTCAGACAGATTCAGAGGTCAATTTCTAATGCCAATAAACAATAGGTGAAAATGCAAAGATCTGAAGGGGCCATACCTCTGTTGGGGTCGGCTTGTTGAGTCTGCACTTCAGCGTATTGGAGTTCAGGTGTTTTTGGAGCAGTAACACTATTCTGGTCATCGGATTCTACCGTTTGGGAACAAAGTCATTCATTTGTCATTTCTTTACAACACAGTTTATTACTTTATTTAACATAAGAATGACCTTAAAATTAGAAACATGTTTAGACTTTGACTTAAAATGCAGCTAAATCAGCTACAACAGGGATTTGTTTTTCATAATGGGATTTATTGATGGGACTAAATACTTTAAGAACAAATGTGTGAATTATTGGTCCTCACCAGAGACCGAAACATGGTCACTCCACACACTCTTTCCCATCATGGAAGGTGTTGCTGCGCACAGAAAGGTCATAAACATACAGTCATTCAATGCAGTACAGTCTGTCCTCACACCAGTTTTGTGAGGTGCTGCTGTGCCTCGGGGTCTTACCGTTGGCGATGTTGTTGACCTCAGCCTGGGTGAGGCTCAGACGCTCTATTTTAGTGCTGGCCGGCTTCCTGAGACGAGGTAAATGCAAAACACAAAAAAACTTTTTAAAACAGGAAGATCTATGGGCGTGCCAACATCACTTTGTATTTATAGGTCCAAATTTAAAGTGGAAAAATGTTTAATAAGAACATTGGCACTGTTACTCACACAGACAGCTTGGGGGTCCCTTTTCTCCTAAATTGAAACAGGCGTTTTTTAAAAACTACAAAAAGGATCACACACAGTAAGAGCAGGAGACAAATGATGGCTATTATAGCCTGTTTCCATCCAGCCATCTTCACTGAAAAGACACAAAAGTTATAATAAATTAATTGTTTTCATTTTCTGGGTCCATTAAATGGCCTTTTAGGGTTCAGTGGTCGGGGCAGATATGGGTGGGCAGCCACACTCATACAAATCTATTCATATATTCATATACTATAGAACTGTTATCAAGAAGCACTTATCTATTTGCTGATTACAGTCAAATCCTGAGCTCTGTATTGAGTTAAGACAAATAAGAACACACCTCCAATGGTGAGTGTGTCACTGCGTTTTCTTTCCTTGGCCTGGTTGGTGCTGACACAGTAATATCCTCCGATGTGCTCTCTTCCCATGTCGTTGATGACATAGGATCCACTGAGTTTGGAGGAGATCTGCGAGGCCAGGGCAACCTGTGACTTAATGCTGTACCACGTAAAATTGATGGGAAGTGAGCCTTTCAGGACGGAGCAGTACAGAGTCACGTCCTGCCTCTCGATGATGTCGTCCAGGCTGGGGACGGTGCTCAGTATGGGCTTTGACACTGGCTCTACAGAAGATGAGCTTCTGTTAGAGTGTTTGATAGGATTTGGAATAAAGACAATTGTAGCGACATACCAATGATTTTTGTTGATATTAGCAGCTGCTGTCCTGTGACATCTTCAGATGAGTTTCTCTTGTTCTCTGCCTGGCACTGGAAGTTGTTTAATTCTGAAATCTTGGTGATGGTGGTGTTAAAGATGGCCTGCTCCCCTGGCTGGGTGACAACCTTAGATTCATGAAGCCTTTTATGATCTTGGAGTTTGTAGGTGATGGGCAGAGTGCCTTTTTCACTCT
The DNA here is from genome assembly GCA_024349245.1 of Neodontobutis hainanensis. Taxonomy (NCBI): domain Eukaryota; kingdom Metazoa; phylum Chordata; class Actinopteri; order Gobiiformes; family Odontobutidae; genus Neodontobutis; species Neodontobutis hainanensis. The sequence continues at coordinate 2,695,113 of JALDNG010000018.1, forward strand.
GACAGAGCAGCTGGAAGGGCTTTCCTAACACCACCGTACCTCCCACTACTCTCAGTGTGGGCTTTGACACAGGAACTGAAGCGAGACAAGATTATCCATTTAATGCAAGAACACTAAAAATGACCATTACTCACTGATTAACATCCAATCTTACCTTTAGCTTTAATAATTAGAGTTTTGCCCTCTTTGATAAAATTATGCCTAAGCGATGATGCGTGGACTTTGCAAGTGTAGTTGCCATTTTTGCTGGGTGTAGCCAAAGTAATATATGTTTTGCCCTTGCTGACTTCTCTGTTGTCTTTGTAGATAGTAAATTTGATTGTATTATTTTGAATACTTTCAGGAACGTAAACAGAGACAGAGCAGGACAGTTTAATATAGTCTCCTTCGAATAAGTCCAGGGGCTCCAGAGTAAGGCGTGGCTTTGAAAAGAGTTCTGAAAAGATTGCAAAGTAAAAGTCATGTCATCATTACACAAGACATACACAGTAAATAATGACAAGGAATAAGAATATCCAGTGCTTGCCATTGACTGTGATGCTCCGACGGGTTTCTTTATTTATTTTGCCCCATTGTGCCTTACAAGCCAGCTCCCCAGAGTCTCCTTCCTGTACTTTCAATCGATGATTTAGGCTGATCAGGGATTGGTTTAGAATTACTTTGTTCTTAACAAGAAAAACTTCCACGTCTTTTTGTGCATTCACAACTTTACACACTACCTCAATTATATCTCCTTCATAAACGTTTGAGGAGGGCAGGATATTCATGACGGGGGAAATGGACATTCCTATAACCATAGATCAATATTAATATCCTCATAAACATAAATTTATTCACTTTTGAAGTGACTTTTGATTCGTTACCTCTGACAATGACTTGGATCTCATTGCTGTGGTTAGAGCGACCCACCAGTGGGATCTCGTAGTCACAGAACAAGTGGCTGTCTCCAATGTGCTTTAAAGTCAGCTTGATCACTAAGGAGTTCCCACGTGACATGGCGCGCTTAATCTCCAGAGTCTCTCCCGTTCTGAACTTCTGATAGATGTAGAATACGAAGGAACCCTTCTCCGACGGAGCACTGCAGCTGGCCTCAACATCCTCACTTTCAAAAAGAATGGTCTTATTTAGCTGCAACATGGGCCTCTGGAGACCTGGGGAGAAAGAACAAACACACTGTTTGTTCCACTCTTTTATACTGATGAATGAAATCTGTGACACACACATTTACAGACTGATTTAAAAATATATATTTTAAAAGAGCTTTATGGTGTTGTGTCATCTTATCTGTCTGACCTGCTCTAGTTGTAAGCTCCCTCATGTTCTCGCCGGTCGGCAAATCGGTCTCTAAGTGTTGTCTTTGTAAAACACCCTTATCTTTATGTGTCAGTGCATTCAATTTTTAGTTTTTACCAAGCTGAACAGGACGAGCGATAATAGTGGCTAAGAATGGTCTAGATAAAACATACATAATTGGGATGTTACATTAAATGGTCTCTGGTTCAAATTGCATAGAAACATATAGTCTATGTATGGCCTATGTTAAAGAAAATGTGAAATTTTGACTGTCACTTTGTTTTTGTTTGTAGCTGTGCAGACATTTCCTGTTCTGGTCTTATCTTTATTTTCCATGTCATTACCTATGACTGTGAGTTTTGACTCCTGGCTCGATTTGCTCCTTTCCTTGACAGTGACGTCACATCCGTAGCTTCCTGAGTCGGCTGCTCTGGCCGGGGTGAGCTCATAAATTACTGTGTCCTTCCTAGTGTTGATGGAGTTGAAGAGAACGTTGTCTTTCGTGAATTGGAAGTGGTACGTCGGGTGCAGGGCGGTGTCTTGGCTGATGCTGGCCTCACAGCGTAAGGTTATATTTGTCCCACTCTGGACTGTGCCGCTGGGCAGTATGGTCAGACCCACAGTGTCTATGATGAATGCTTTAAGGCACAAAGATGTTTTATGCTCCATAAGATAGAACAGCTAATGAAGAATACATGCTTAGAGTTTACTTCAGGTCAGATCTGAAGACAGAGCTTGCTGCCTGACATGAAGATGCTCTGCGAGAACAACCTAATACTAAAACTAAACATAGGAAGTATAGTAAAATGCCCAACAAAGTCCCTTTAGGCTTTGAAAGGATCAGCTGACCTACTCACAAAAACAGAGAATTCAAAATTCAAATTGTCTGCTTCATTCTTGTTTATTGTACTATTCACAATTTTCTCAATTTCTCACACCTCAGAATATCTTCAAGGAACTGAACACTTAAAAATAATATCAATAAGGCCATTAAGGCACAGCACAATGCTAATAACATGCAAAAATAACTCTTTTGAGGTATAAATAGACTCTTTTTCAGATACGGCATAAACTCAAACTCTTCCAAATGCCTTGAAGGAGCTGAAAACCCTGTAGACTAATTATCAAAATGTTAAAAAAAAAAGTTACTTACATGACTGTACTCTGGCACATTGCCCTATGAAATAAAATAAGAGACAAATGAGAAATGAGAAGGTTATGTAGAACTAATTGTGGGTGAAGCGGCACAGCGCTGGGTCCTTACAGAAGTGCAGGAGGCCGGCGAGGAGCAGGAGCAGCCTGCGAGGAAGTCTGGGGTCCATCCCAAGCTAAGGTGACTCTCTGCCGTAAGATTTAGATATAACAAGAGAATGGATTGGCGATGCAGAGGGCACACGGGCATGTAGACAAGCGAGAGGAGGGCTAGAGGAAGGAAAGGTGGTGTCTAAGATAGGGGAGGAGGTGTTTCTTATCATTATCATAAACATTACTTGAACGTGAATGACCAGGAAATGACTTTTACTTCCTCAAGAATCTACTTTGTTTTCATTACCCGGCAGAAAACATGGAGACTTCAACATCAGGGCGAGGAGTCCAAATGAAACTTCCTTTAATCCTTTCGATTTCAAAATAGTTTCATCTTCCAGCATTAGTCCAATTAGGCTTCAGAAACTCTGCACAAATACTAAGCATTAAAGACACAAAATCTAACAACAAAAGTCACTTGCCCTTTAATGAACGGCAAGGAATGACTTGTATTAGATTATTTTTTTGACTCATTTAGAGAGGTATGCAAAACTTAAGGGATTTATAAAACATTATAAAATTAGTCCTGTTTTCGGTTCAATTCTGATATGGACTATGTATTCAAATATATCATTAGAGTTTGCAGAATACATGTTATCAATATGTTAATACTTTATTTTAAATGCCATCTTTGCCTATCTGTCACCTTCAATACTACACTGTGGTCACTAGGGGGCGATGAAGATTAACAGAAATGTGCATTAAAAAAACCCACATGTATTTTCTCTGCAGTTGTATCTGCATAATGCTCACCAGCTCCTTTTCATTTGAGCAACACTTTACTGGCAACGGATGTGCTGTAACGACAGGCAGAGTTCTTTTGTGGAGAGACTAGTGCTGCAGAGGTGACCTTGTAGGAAAAGCGCCGGTATAATCCCCTGCTCAAACTGTCTTATCGGACGAATGTTAGTACTGCAAACAGTGAAGGTTGTTTCATTCGGCCTCAAGATGTCATTTCAATTTACTGTAAAGAAATAAGAAAATAGAGTCACACAGAGTTAACACTTGCTGCAGTGGATGAAACAGAACATTACAAGACCTCTGCAAAAAAGTGTGACTGTGATTGAAATCTGTGACAAACCTTTTTTTATTCATTGATTGTGTAGCTCTATTTAAATACAGTATATAACAAAGTCATAGTTAATAAGTGTGGCATTTCTGTTTGTTTGTTAAAGCTCATGAGAGGTCAAAAGAGTTTGTAAAAGTACAATAGTTTTCAGAGCCTAATAACATGATAATGATGTAGCTATACAGGAGCATTGTGTGGGCTTTTGGCATTTTGTATTGCATCATTTTGTCCACTTGACATTTCAGCTTCTTCCCAAACGGCCTTAAGAAGGGGCTAATGTATTTACAGTGGGTGACTGTCTCTATGGGTTTTACTAAATATTCATGACTGTGAGGCTTGTGCCGCAGTGACTGATGGCAGCCGTGCTTGTACAACTGACACCGTCTGTTATCGCAGGGGTCCAGGGCAGCAGTGTGATGGATGGCTCTGCACTGGGCTCTATGTTCGCCGGCACTTCTCCACATCTCAATCCGAAATGGAAAATATGCAGTTTATTGTGTGATTTAAGTGCTAAATAAAAAAGTGAAGATTACAGATATGTTTCTGAGTCAAAAGTCTTCAATGCGTTGCTACAAGCCATTCTTTTTTGCTTTAAAAAACTTGCTTGGGTACATTCATGCATTTAAAACGAGAGTGAAAAGAACAGTGTGTGAAAAGTTTTAAAAATGCGTGACTGACTTTGCCATCTACAGTCAAATGTTGCCTTTCATTTGTCATTCTCTTGATGCTGTGTGTTGAGACAGTGTGTGGTCATCTGGGTTTCATGAGAACTTCTTGGGCCTCGGGTTGGAGCAGCTGATTCAGGAAGGGGGTAGTGTATCCGAGATGTTTGTGCCTTTGGCAAAAAAGCCTTGGAGAAAAAGAAAGCATGTTGCTACAAGGGAAAGCTTTGTGATGAATAAAGTCAAAGTTACATTGTGTTATATTTTTATTTGTTGATCCACTCTGCTCTCCAGTTCTTACACCTGCTCCACCCACCTCGTATCAAATCAATAATAAATGATTTGGAGCAGCTGAGAAAATGCATTAGGTCCTGCTAAAGGTGTAGAGTGAGGCAGTGAAGAGGAGAGGACAGAGTAAAGTCATGCTCATTGTTCCGTACAGCAGGACATTATGCTATCCACGGATGTGGGCATCAAGGAGCAGCCGTCTTTCCTCCCAACATCCACTTGTGGGACACGTTTCCACAGTGCTCAGTGGGCAGACAGCTCCATCTTCAACTCCACAGGGGTGTATTGCTCCAAGATGCCTGCTGCGCACTCACCCTCAACAAAATCCTAGATCCAAGACCTCCTCGAACGCACGCTGCTTTTAACACAAGTCTAATTTGCCTCTTCTCTGCCTGTTTTTGTTGCCGGATCCACCTCACTGAAGTGTCCTTGAGTATTGCACTCCAGGTGGGCTGTACTGCTGCAGATGCTGGAGGGAACCAGAGAGGATGGTGGAGGGTTATGTGGAGTATGTACAGTGTGAGAGAGAGGATCACATCTGTGCACTTTTCAAAATCTATTAGGCAAGAACAAAAGAGTATTAAAGGAATGACCTAGTAACTCTCTAGTTCTGCTGAACCAGCACATTTGTGAGACTGATAAAAGAGAAGGGTCTTTCGGCTAAAATAATATTTAGTGTATGACCTTTAGCATTAGAAGGTCATTTTGTTTGTATTAAAATGAACTGTATTGAACAGTACAAAGAGAACTGTAACACCTGTTATTTTAAAGATGGTTTAAAGGACAATTTTGTTTGTTTTGACCAGAGGACATGGGCAGTGGGGCGGTGACAGATGACAAGGACACAGACATGTCATGCTCTACAGATCTGTCTGGAGGATCATGAAGCATGTTATGTAACATCATATACAGTAATCCTGTGCCATGTGTGCTTGCATCTCTGTGATTGACTAATGTGCTCTATTTCCATAATGACCTTGCACTACTTTGCCCCAAAACAGAGTGTTTTTTTTCTTTTTTGCCCATTATGGTCTGACTGACCACAGTAACCACAGAGTGGTCTATCTACAACAAATTAAACACAGACAGAGCTAAAATGAGCTGGCTCAGACAGTGCCAGTGTGGGCGTATGTGGACTGAGGGAGAATAGTCTCCTTAGAAAACAGAGGAACATCTCTGCATTATTATACACGCATTCTCATATACTGCTGAAAACATCATGTTCACCTAAAACTGATCGGACAAAAACATTCTGTGTACAACTGTGAACAAGCAACAGAACCTCACGATCCAAAATTGGCACCCAAAATATTGAGTTTACAATGCTCTTGTTATTTCAAACACACGGACACACATTTGTCCTGACTGTATTCCCTCTCCCTCTCACACCAAAAGGTACAGCCTCCCGAGGGCGGCGCTGCTCAGTTAATCATGATGGCTCTGATTAAAGCATGGACTTAACCTGCGAGCTTAGCTCCATTAGAGCCCCTTTCTCATTCTGCAGGGGCTTTTGGGAGAACCCACGCACAATCAATATGAGCATTACACTCATTCATGGGATAAAGACAAAAAACCTGCTCCTCAGTGTAATCACAAAGCTCCTCAGGCTCTGCCCAGGACTCTTTTATTGTTATAGAACTGTAAATGTGCCCATGTGAAGGAACGAGCTGCCAGGACCTACATCACTCACAAATGTTTCCGAGTAACACAGGGTGGTTTCCCAGGAGTTGTTTGTGCCTGACACTGACAAACAGCAAAATGTACAACCCAGATTTCACTGCCCTGCTCAAACAAACATGGCTGTGTAAATACAGGAGGAATTTGTCTGGAGGTACAGCACTTGGCATTTTTGCTTATTTTCTCACTAAATGCCAGTAAGTCTCCATTTAAAAAAAGAAAAAAAAGACAAAAGCTAAATACCAGCCCACTGGAGAGAGGTGGCCTAAGAGAGGAGTTAGGAGTAAGTCATTTATAACACTGACCGAGCATTGCATTACATAACTCTCACTCTGTGGTGGCACTGGCCTTTAGAGGAGAACAATGTCTCATTTGGGAGAGCACTCATTAGCTAGAAAGGAAAAAAACTTTGGACAAAATAAAGTTAAAATGGCTGAGAGTAGTTGTGTGCACTTGCCAGCCACTGTATTTCTTTTTCTAGAGCAGAAAATCATGTTTTTAATTTGGGAACAAATATATCAAACAGACAAAATCTTTGCAGTGCTCAGGGGAAATCTAAATACATGATGAAACATAATAACATGCGGTATAATTACTGCCAATCTTAAGTGGAGGAAATCTTAGCTTTAAATTAAATAATGAAATTGCTATGCCAAGACTTTATCTTTTATTACATCATTAAGAGCTTGAGTCAAAAATTTTAACTGGTTGAGATACAACATCTAACTCAAATAAATCCCACATGTGTTCAGAATGACACACAAAGCAAGCGTCTCCTAATTATAGCAAATAAAAATAAATAAAATAAATAAAATATTTTGCTGTGCAAAGGGAGAGCTTAGGCTAAAGTGACTGGGGAGAGGGGAATGAATGGGAAGGGCCAGGTGAGGGACAGAGAGACATCGCACATGTACTCACTGAGCATGTGCAGACGGATTACAAGACTAAGTGAAGGTGAATGTTTCAACGTTCCCACCTGGAAATGAGACACAACAGAGGATTCAGACAGATGAGAAAAATACTTCCCCCGTACATAAAACAATATTTTGTCTGTGTTCCTCGTGTTTCTCCGTGACCTTGACCGTGTTCAACCCAAACCTTGACAGCGGCCGGTTAGAAATACAGGACCTAAAGCAGCAATTTTCCACATCTTAATAAAGCTGGTATTCACTCATCAAACATTTCCTGTAATGTATTGCTTTTTAGGCTTTAATCCAGCCATTCAAGCGCAACTTCTGTAAGCACTGCATTCCATCTTTTCATGTCCTCTCTAAGGCACACATTCACAGTGAGCCATGGGTTGAGGTGCCCTTAGTGCTGCTCTTCAGGTGTTTCCACAAACGCTGAAACTATGCAGTGAATGACAGAGATTTTGTTGAGGAATGATTGAACAACATTTCTGACCGGAGTATAATGGAGCTGTAACCATGGCAATGGCTCAGCTCTTAATGAGGAGAAGGTCTTTTCTACTTTTGTGTGAGCAGCAACAGCGGGATGAAAAGGTGGGAATGGATTCCTTTGATTTCAATGACTCCTGAAGAGAGACGAGCCTGTGTTGTGCTGCAGAACCCGAAAAGAGCGTAAGGAACACCTTGTGCCCACATGTTTTAAGGAGCATCACTTCCTCAGAGCTATATCTAAAGTTACAATTCTATTCAGCTGCTCCTTTAAGAGACAAGACTAGATTTTCAATGAGAAAGTCCTACTAACCATGTGTCTACTTTACTATGATAATGACAATATACTGCCTACAATAGCTATTTTGTATTAAGATGACTGTCTTTGAGAGTGCATTACAGACAGTCGTGTGCTTGGTAAGGGATCTCTGCTTTAAGGGGGTGGAATGGACAGCAGTAAACACAGCAAAAGAAACCTATAAGAACTAATTTATATATATTCCACAACAAAATGACAGGAATAAATAAACTTTTTCAATAAATTCAGGATTAAGGTGTAACTGTGTTTTTTCTCTAAAATAATTAAAGTTTTGGAGAAGTTTAGTATCAACAATCCATTAGCACTGACAGAAACACTGACTTAAACTACAATATATGACAATCACAGCAAATGCATTTGGTTCAAGCAAAGTATATATAAAGATAAAGACAAGAAGATACAGTGTTGACCTATGAAAACTGTATTATCTCAAAAAGACATCTCTCGAGTCCTGTCTTCTCACTTCCCTGCAAGCCATGTCTGCACAATGTAACACGAGAGCGCACGTAACTCCTCTCTTCACTAGGTTACACTGGCTCCCGGTTGATGCCCACATCAAGTTCAAAGCCATGCTCTTGGCCTACAAGACCACCACTGGCTCTGCCCCCTCATATCTTCACTCACTGATACAGAGCTATGTTCCGACCAGATCCCTGCGCTCTGCTAATGAACAACGTCTGGTGGTACCATTCCAAAAAGGAAAAAAATCATTCTCACGTACTTTCTCTGGATCTGTTCCACATTGGTGGAATGATCTACCTGCTGCTACAAGATCAGCAGATTCAGTAGAAAGATTTAAAAAACGCTTAAAAACACATCTTTTTCGTCAACACTTCACTGACAAACACTAAATTCTACTTCCTTTCTATCAATTTCTTTTCTTATGAAAAAAAAAATCCTTATCCTTAGCTTTGATTACTGTGCTAGGTTTTAAGTGTCTAGTTTTTTGTGCACTTATGCTTTTTGTTACCTTGTGTTGTTGAAATTGCTTCCAAAGTTTTCCTCACTTGTAAGTCGCTTTGGATAAAAGCGGCTGCTTAATGACTAAATGTAAATGTAAATGTAACACCAGATACCTCCTATCATCAACAATTAGTTCCTAATGCTCAGCTTTGACAAGAAAATGTGAAATTTTATGTTGATAGAAATTAATGCCTCACCATTACACATTCAATAAAGACACTCTTTCTATAAAAATACATTTCTGCTCTGGCTGCAGACTGCAAATATCCACTCACAATCATTACAGCTTTTTTTAAATTAAAGATGTACCTGATATTTTGTTTTTTCTAGATGGTGAAAACCCCAAATAGCATATTGTAAAAGTAATCATTAGTGAAAAAACAGGCTTTATGATCTACTGTTTATTATAGGGAAGTCACTAAGGGACGGAAAAAATTGGCCAATCACATGTGAGCAAACCTATAAAATGTGACGTTCTAGGAAGTGTAATAGCTGCTGATAAAATGTATTTTCAGCACTGAAAATGCCTTTTAACACAGAGAAACACCTCAAAAAGTAAAATATTAACAGTTAGATAGGTAGTGCAGCTTTAATGTGAACGGGTCATTTGTTTATGCATAACGTAAATAAGATGGCTGCTATTTACCGTGCATCTCTGAATGTTCAATGAAGACAAACTTGAGTAGACTGAGTGTGGCTGGTAATTACTGTAAGAAATATTGCGTCTGTGTGGCACCGAGCCCCACAAGACCACCTCAAAGCCAGGGACAAAGACAGCCGGGGAGCTTAGTCACAGCTCTGTCAGTCTGATGTCAGCGCCCTCTCACACTCTGCAAAATGAAAATGAGCTCAACAATACCATTCACATGGGCCATGCAACTGAGAGTCGTTCGGGACGGAAACAAAACATAATCCCTCAGGTTTCAATTATAGATTTTAATTAAAGCAACCACAGAAAACACTTTATTTAGGCTTGCTATGTGCTATCAAACCAAATGCGTGTATATGGAATGACTCAGAGGAAAATATATGCAAAGTAATGCAGAGGCAGGAACAATAAAGGCCAGTGATTTACAAAAAGAGGTCACACTCTATCACACCGTTTGACATGTATGTCCTCCGTTAGGTGACTGTAAACTGCTTGTGTCGATATGTTTATGGTTATGTGCTAAGTGCCAAATGCATAATGTGTAGCGTAAATATGGCACAGACAGAATTTTTAGAATAGTCACTAAAACTGACAACACATCCTGTCAGAGATTAAACACACTATTTATACATGTTTCTATTTCCATTTTTGCTAAATTAGCAGCACAGATGGAAGATTTTCTGTGATTTTTTGTCCCTCCCAATATGCTTACTCTATTGTCTGTGTAGAATTACCTAAAACTCTGAGAAAGTGGAAAATGCTTAATATATTTTCCATACAGCACAGCAATGTTACATTTTTCACCAAGCTGTTCCAAAACCAGTGTCTAAAGACCAAAAGCATCGGCCCTGCGCCAAAGACTGCACAATCATAACCTTTAAAAATAAAACAATAGATGATGATGTTGCAAGGACAAAAGCAAGACATGTTAGCTTCAGTTTTCCCTTCACTTTCTCTCGTCAATTCCCTATTTGACTTACAGAACAAAAATTGTGGGCTTTAAGAATGGGTTCTTTCTCACCGAGAGGTAAAGCACGTCTCCTAATAAAGCGCCTCTCGCTCTGAATTATTAATAATAAGTGCTTTTCTTCTTCTGAACAAGGATCAGCGCCAAACAGGGGCCCTTCTCTTTTTCTCAAGACCCAAATACCCAACTGTGCTTGGCTCAGCTGTAACTTGTTATATCTGGATTTGAAAAGCAGTTTTACAGAGACCTGGAAAAGCACTGTCTATTACTAAACTTCATTCTAGTTAAAGGCATCATTTTAAATCAATAAAGAGTGATACAATGAAGAGTTATACTGCAGATCAATCATACAACACCAACTCTTTACTGTAGCAAAACTTTTACTTGTGTAAGCTCAAAGGCATAAAATCCAATATTGTTTTGTGCTTGCATAGTAGGTGTCTTTTGTGCAGGTATTTATAAAGTCTAAAGAAAATTGAGTTGAGAACAACAGGAATTTTCATTGATGTAGTGCACTGGTGTCTGTGTTAGCCCATAGGGAGTTGTATATGTAATGAAAAAAATGCTACGCTCCAAACTACTGTGGAAGGTTTTACTCCATGCTGCACTGGCATTAGCTCAGATTATCTCATGTTGTGGGATGTAAGTGCTTTCATGCAGTAGTTAAAATGCGGATTTAATGAGACTGAAAAATAAGGCTTGTGGGCTTTATTATATGTGTCCCGGGGAGTGCCAAAACAGCAGCCAGGACCAGAACTGAGAAGTGTGACAGCAGACAACGCCCCGGGTGGTGTTGGTTGGCTTAAGCAGTGATTCGTCTCCACAACACTCGGGCACGTACGGCAGGCTGCTCTGAGTAAAGCGCAGTCCTCTCTGGGCCGGCCCAGTGCACAGAGGCATGGAGAAATGGCAACAGTCTGCCTCGCACTGACATGAGGCTTCCTGTGGGACGGCCAGACATGTCTCTCATCAAAACAGACGTGCTGACTTTTCTAACTCAAGGCAACTTTGTGTGCTTTTCATGTCTATGTTACCTTCTCAAGCTGTCGGTATGGGGCAGTCAAAACAGTGTTTATGGAAAGTTTACTTTTAAAAAAGGCCTAAAAGAAAAATAATGGACATCAGTGACTACATTCAAGCAACATTTGGTAAGGTTACTTAATGTTGCTTCAATGATTGGCAAAAAAAATTGTTCAGACTATGGATTGAAATGCACATATCGAACTTTCTGTGTAAAATATTCTGAAGTTGCATTTATGAGCAAAACCGAGAAGTAGGTTCAAGTTTTTAGTCAACTGCAATACAATTAATGCAGTTCAGATCAATTTTGAAGTTATGCTAATGCCCAATTAAAAATATTTATAAAATGAATAAAACTTTATTGTGCCAACGGTTTTTCACTTTGATACATGGGTTACTTTCAAACAAAGCGAGGCGGGTGTTCAGTTTCCTTCCGCTCCCCTGGTTTTTGTTTGCGCAGTGCTCTTTTTAGCTTCGTCAAATGTCAGCTTTATGAATCAATAATGACCACAAAGCAATGATGCAAGGTCAAGTGAGAGGTTGATACACACACACACATCTCTGCACTGGAGTTAAGGAGCGTTTTGGTGAGGTGCGTATGGACAAATTATCAGATCAACATGGTTACACTTCCCACAGTCCTTCTTTGAACTCGTCACTAAGCCAGAGACGACCGACTACAATGTGAGTGACAGATTACAGACTGACCTGTGAATCCCACCTGTTGCTATACTGTCACACGTATTTGCACCAACTCTGGATAGATTTTACTTTCACCAATGTAGTCTTTAAAAAGATCTTTTCTCTATTTTGGTTCCATCTGAACTCGATGTCCCCTGTGATGGAATCCATTATGGGATTTTTCGGAAAGTGTCTCTTGAGTGCGAACCCTTGGGAGAGATCAGGCCCTCCCTCCCGCTGCTCGTCTCACACTCCTTCAAGCATGGAAGTCATGTGGCAGTGAAGAACCACATGGAGGATGCTGACAGAGGCACCAAAGTCTTTTTTTAAAGTAAATGTTAACTCAATATTAGGGTTAGGGAGGGCTTCGTCTACAGAGAACTGCAGAGGAACAACAGATGCACATACTGTATAGACTATGAAAATGCTGCGTCTGAACTGTGCATAGATATACTATATATGTATATATGTGTGTGCGAACAAACAGTGGGGCCGAATCAGGATACTTCCAAAGTGTGTCAGATGTTGCATAAGGCCTGTAGGGGTTTGGTTAGAAACATCCGACAGGTGCAACCAAGATAAGGCACAAAACAGCATGAGTCAAAACTTTATAATAAAATAAAAATGCCCCCCGGATATCACTTTTTAATACTATATTCTATTGTTAGCCATTTTTCTCAATAAGATTAACACTGAGAAGCCATCACCTTTTGGCTGCTGACAAGATCATTTTCTTTATTTGTTAAATCTCAATTATTAGGCCAGCCTGTTTGAAGAAAAAATATAATAGGCAATATAGTATGACAGTACTCCATAAGTACATTTACTTTATCAAGTATTCACAGCTGGGTTTGAGAATGAAAATTAAATTTAGAATAAATATACAACTTTAGCCTGTTTTAGCATGTTATATCACTGTTTACCACTAGATGGAGTCATGAGCAACAGCAGCACCAAGCCTCTCTCATGGATCCTTTGAGTAATACGTCCATTTATGCTATCGGAAAACTATTGTTTCACAATGCAGTAAAAGCCAAAAAGCCCAACCGTAACCTGTCATAACAACAATATTGGTGAGTAGGGGAGCAATGGGCACGCGAAATCCATTTTATAAACAATCTATGAGCAGCACCCAGTTGACCTCAGTCTTATAGGAATGTGAGGTTTCTTTGCTTATGAGAACTTATTGACAGTTGTGTGAAACGTATTCTTGGAAAAATATTGTAAATGAGAAAAGAGATAAGTCTTTGGGTTTGATGCTTTGCACAATACAGCCATCTGGTGTTGATAAATAGAATAAGGTTAAAATGACATGTGTGTTTATAATGACAAGAGTAAAAAAAATATTTGGAGTTCACTTCCCTCTCAAGAGATGTAACTAATAATCACTGTTGAATGAACAAGTGATAATAATCAAGATAACATAACTATTCTGCCCTGGCTGACAGGGACAGTGTATGTTTTGCTTGAAGGCGGCCGGTCTTTGTGTTGGAAAGAACAGACAGTCTTCAGGGGAGGGACTTGCTCCACTGCTGTGACTTTATGTCAGCAGCACTGCAGGCATGGCTAGGCTGTTCTCAGCTTTGTTATGCAGGAGATATGAATACAGGAAGCTTTGGGATTCCTCAAGGAAAGTCTTGGTTATATAACAACAAAGGTGGCATGTGCTTCATAAAGAATCGAAAGCACAGTGCTCTTCCCTGAGGCTGGAGGATGCAAATAAGCTGCCTCACTCTGGTTTTTACAGTGGGCACAAAACAATAACTCAGAGCCTAAAACTTAACTCTGCAGAAGGGCTGTGGAGCACTCTATTTGCCTTTGGGCTGAAGTCAAGGTTTTGAACCTGAATGAGTTCTTCATCACTAGTCTCCACATCCAATAATGCTGCGCCGACAGAATACTCTTCCACTCTTCACAACAAAATCCAAGGAATTTTCAAACTGCTCAATAAGCACTGAAAGGGAAACTCACTTTATGTCTTTGGGGCTGAATCCCATTAAGAGCCAAATAAATGTTGCATACAAGTGCATTTCTCAAACTCTCTCATTCAACATGAATATATTACAAAGATTGTGTTTAAAATCCAATAATGCATAAAGGTTGGAGAAAGGTCCTATTGACTTTGAAAGGAAACATCTAATGATACCTTTGTGAACGAACACATCACAACGTCTTTACACAGGATGTTGCTGTTTAATGCACTGGTTGTCCTCAAAAAAAAAAAAAAAAGTCCTTAAAGAAACGTTCTCAAAAATAAGTGCTCATGCAATATGCAAAAATCTGCTAGGAACTGTATGGACCGATGTTTTCTGTGGCATTGAGTCTAGAGGTGCCTCGAGTGTGATCTGGTTAAAAACATGGCTGCCTTTAAAAGTAATAAACTTGGCCTTATCCCAATTACACGTTGTCACATCTTTGGTTGAACAAATTTAAACTGTTGACTTATATTAATTTAAGCAGCTGTGAAAGTTTAAATGTTTGTGGTTTGTGGACTTTTATTGGTGGGCAATGTTCGAGTAATAGTTTGTGTGCACTTTTTATTAGGCAGATGAGAGAATATGGATCTGTTGTTTCTGTGCATTTAACTGAACAGTGGCACCAGGAGCACCTTGTCTTGCAGCTGAAACAACATGAGACCATACAGCAGGGGTCTCAAACTTGCGGCCCTGGGTGCCAACTGCGGCCCGCAAGACGATATTTTGTGGCCCGCAGGACGATATAAAAGTTTAATGTTAGTGCGCACTGTGAGTTTTATATGAATGGCACGTATATGGCTCCTGGGGGCGGTCCATCGGCTGGGCTTGATGCAGGCAGAGAAACATTTAAGAACTATGGAGGAGCCTGTGTAAAATCATATAGCCGTCATAAAATTTCTGCTTCTTACTGTGTTTGAAATGAGCATGTTTGACCTTGAGCTGGACAAAGTCAATGTTACTGGCATTGGATTTGGCATCATGTGGATTGTATTTTGTTTTCCTATCATTTGAAATGGGTTGATTTGTTTGAAAGTTGATGACAATTTGACCACCACCATCCATTTGTTATCATGACGAATCTGCAAATTAACATCGATGTTCTGTTGACAATATCACCGAGGGGAGTGGACATCCAATGGGGCCACTAAGCCAGCTCATTCATGTTCTTCAATATTCCATTTAAGTTCAGGATAGCTCAGGTTCAGAAGAACCCATTGAACTTAGAGAACTGCTAGTAATGACGTTTGAGAGGATTTAACAAAGCTTTTTTTGTGGATTACCTAGCCTCACCCAGACACTGCCTCCTGCGGCCCCCAAGTAATTTGAGTTTGAGACCCCTGCCATACAGCTATGGCCTGATAGGTTAAAAGAGTCATTAATGGTAATTGTGAATGGAAGGCTGCAGGGAATTGTAGTGGAAACACATCCTATGATGTTAGGGCCACAGGCTGGAGTTATTGTGCAACGGCATGGTTCACTGCCTCAGTGACTGAAGGGAAAAGCCCTTAAGGCGATCCCAGCAAAGGCAACCTCTTCAATCTGATACAGACTGCAGTAATAATCCCCACATGCATAATGCAAGAGCTAAATTTAATAACAAGAAAACGAATGACAAGTACGCAACCAGCTTGGTAATGATAACAGTCCACTACTGTCGACAATAATGGAGAGAGCTGTTAGGAATAATAAGGTCTCATCACTTAGGATGACACTGACCCCACAATCACCCAGCTCTAATCAACAAATGAAACTAGCTTTGAAACATCTAAGACCTGCCATTTGGCCCTTAGAGACCATTCACTGTGATATCAGCCCATGATGTGGCCTTTGTGAAAATTCTTTGCTTTTGCAGCTCCTTAGTCTCAAACTATGACATATAACGTATTTGTATGATTTAATTTTATAATTTATACTGTTATGTAGGTTTTTTTTTTTCTGGCATCCACCACCTCAACCTACCTCTTGCCTAAAGGAACAAAAAGCTTATGCAACCAGATCGCTGTTAAATGAACCCATTTCGGTTGATTGTCCTATGGCTAAAATTGTCTTCGAACAATACCACAAATGCACAACTCCTGAGGCAAAGCAGTGAGGCTTCTGTGAATAGTAGCATTAGTGAAGTCACAGATAAGTGCTGTGAAACTGAACAAACTGCCTCGCTCTAATAGGATGTTATTGTAGGTATTCAATTTCAACAGATGGTAAGAGAAGTTGGACTTACATAACCGGGAAAACCAGCTCAAAACAAACTGAATGCAAATGAGTGAGTGGACATCATTGACCTCAAAGTTGTCTTGCACAAATTACCGTCTAAATCATCTCATTTGCTGCCTGAGGCAATTACTGAATCTAATTTACATGGTAACAAAAAAAAACAAACAAAAAAAAAACAGAATAGATGAGACTTTAAACTGCCAGAAAGCCATTATAGTGAACCCCACTGGACATGAAGTTTGCATCCAACACAACATTATATATACATTAAGAAATAACTTTGCTGTAACTGTCACCATACGCACATGCAATTGACACATTCTTAACTCATTTAACATTAACATTATTGTGTAATACATCCAAATATTACAGTATCCAGTTGTTGTTAGCATGTAAGATAACGCTTAGTTAGCATTTTATAAGCAATTATGTTTATTTTCCATATCCTTGACCAAATTATGATAAAAAAATAAAACATACCCAAAGGGAAAACTTACATTCCTTATACTTTCAGGTTTGTTTAATAAGTAAAAGTCTTGCAGGTCTTATGTTAAATACTTATTAGGATTACAACATCTTTCTGCTCTCACAGCACTACACATTAATATTCACACTCTCTGATGTAAAATCAATAACACTTTTTCTGAGCGTTTTGATGCCTAACGGTGGAAGCTCCTAATCAAACAACATTTCATTTCAGCCTATTTTTAACCTTTGCTGAGCGCTTTAATTACCCATTATTACTACAAGCCTTGTAAACATGGCATGGCTCTCTTCCGTATCACAAAAATAAGAAGTCCAAAACCACATCCATCTGGTGCTTGACCCCCGGGGCGATTAAACAAACATGACCTCAATCTCTTTCCTGCTAGCTCCTTGGCATCTGCTGCTAAGCCACCTGTTTAGCACGCTGCTAATTTGACACTCTCTGGGGAGATGATGGATGTGTGCTTGAAGGCCCGCTGCCAAGGAACTTTCTGGTGTGTGCTGTCACAATGCAAAAGCTCTCATGGCCTCTAGGTATATTCAGGAAAAATATTCAGCATGTACTAGCATTAAACTACAAACCAAGGAGCTTCATCAGTGGGGGTTTAGCCTGGTTTAGGAGTTACCGGGGGGAACATATGATATGCTCGTCATGGATGCATGAGAGACAACAAGCTGTCATCCAGCTGATGCAGTCTTTCTGATCACATGGCCACGCTTGCTTTGATCTGAATATCATCCTGGCCCTTCCTCTTCCCCTCTCCTGCTTTTAGCCTGGTCTTCCTCTGCAGCCATGGGGGGTCAGAGCACGGGAGCTTCATATGTCAGAGGAGGCACAAATGAACATTATTTATAAATTCTCTCGGGCTCCACATAGATCTTAAACAGGACAGGAAAGATCCCCCAAGGAGACAGGTTGAAAGGCGTCTGCTGCATTTGCCAAGACCAACGGCGGAACTAGACGTCGAGTGTGTGAGTCATCATGGCGATTTCAATCTCATCTTTAAAATGAGCTGGCAATCTGTAGGAAAATTATTATACATTCAAATGAGAGATCGTTCAGGTTTAATATTTAAATGTATTTACTAATCAAGTCATCTACATTAAGCCATTAATATATGCTAACATTTTTACATATTTAATGATTTTTTACTAAGCCAGGTTCAAACAGATACCCTGAAATTTGAATAGTGCAGTGTAAAAGGTAGACTGCAAAAATGATTAATCATTAAGAGTTATGTTTTCAGTAGTGTATGATTATCAAAAGGTACATTCCTTGTTTAGCAGATCAAAAAGTGTGATGCATCTCTGGTATGTGAGATCCCACCACAAGAGTCCATTAAAGAGAAAAAGTATTTTATTTTTGTATTTGGGGAGTAAATAAATTATACTTCTTCCCACTCCCTTCTGAGCTAGTAAATAAGTGTGTGTTCATTTAATACTATAATATTTATATATAATAGTATTTAATAGTAATAGTGTAAAATAATAGTAAATAATAGTGTGTATAGTGTACGTATACGTTTCAGTTTTAATGTGAGCACTGTACACAATGCTGAACAATTTATTTATAAAAAGAGGCTTCCAGAATGGGTCTCACTGTTAAAATAATTATTCGGTTTGGATCACAAACGAGACGACAGGAGACCGTACATGGTAAATTTAGGATTGGAAGACCGGTTTAATTCTTGCAAGAATGAAAAAAAATCAGACAACATGCAACAATGATACATGGTGATACTAGGCTTAACATGTTTACAGTACATGAAGCTTTTATAGGTGTATATTATGCCCGCCTTTCAGCTCCAGGATTGTGGATGGACGTGTAATGAGCTGAGGTGTCAGTGATAGATGTGAATAAGTGTATGTGTATATGTCACTAAGTGTACAGGAGTGTCCCTGAAAGTGATTAGATGTAGATCAAAGTGCAAATCTAAAGACATTAAGTCATACTTGTATGTGGATAAGCATATGAACTGGAGCATGAGTGAGAGCATAATATATAATATACAATTACTATGACACTCACTCTCATTGGTCACTGGGGATGGCCAGACAGGGCTTTTCTGTTTGGAGTTTGCATGTTCTCCCTGTGCTTGCATTGGTTTCCTCCAGCTACTCCGGTTACCCCCACCAACATGAAAAAATATCAAAATACATGGTGGACACCCCCTGGTGACGGTGGCCAACAACAAATTTCCACACATGGGATAATATGGGGACAACGAAAAAAACAATATTAACTGCACTATAATAGTTGCTAAGGAAACCATTTTGTTACATACCCCTTTTAAAAGTTTTTTAGTGCTGTATGTTCACAGAACTGTTTGAGGAGAACACTTCAGCTGCATCCAGACAAATATAAGTGAGATACCAAAAAAAAAAAAACGCTTTGTAAAAAATTCTAATCAGATGTGTTGCAGTGTCCCGGCCTGCCTTGAAGACTCCTACACTCCTTTAACACTGTTCAGCTCAGATACAGACTCTGTGTTGGCCATCATGTGATATATAAGTCTCTGTTTAATTAGAATCCATGTGGGAAATAATGAGCTACCTGGTTGAGAGCCCTATCAGCACTTCCCTCTGCAGGTTTGACATTTAGTGCACCCCCTCCATGTCAGGCTAAATGTGCACTCTCTGTCTTCCTCTATAGGCCGAGCTCCCCACCGAAGAAGGCACACAGAGGGCAGAGGCCGCTGAGTCCGAAACACTTTCACTGTTCGATTTTAAATTTGCAACAATATGAAGAGAGAACTATCAAAAAAAAAAATGTGAAGGGCTGGGCAGGAGTGGTCGAGATTACAGGACAGCTGGTGATGAACGGGAGAAGGGATTATGTCCACTAGACAGGAAGAAAAGAGGAAAAAACAGGTTAATCTAACTCTACCTATAAATAAAATCTACAGACACTCCGTTGAACCACATTTCTGGTTTTATTTAACATACCCTATTTCCCTTTGGGCAAAAAGTGTTACCTGATTTTCGGGTGTTCAGATGGAAGCTGATGAAATTCCATGAAATGTTACTATTCATAAATGAAAGGCTCAAGCCAGCTCGACTTCAATCATATTTCAGAGTGAGGCTTGCATTAACGCCAGCAAATGTCAGAATATGTGATTCATGCATCTCATTTTTAAAACGAAAAACTTTTTCCATGTTGCTAACAAGCAGAAAAAACTCCACTGCTTCAGCATCATGAAAAGGTGGTGCTGTTATTCCGGTTAATAAAGATAAAATCATCTCAAAATCTCAAATGAGGTGAACTCAAGTAAATAAATTCTGTATCTCATTATTATTCTGTTCTGAGAGTGATCATTTACACTGATTACTGATCTTCTAAGAGTCATTACTAAGTACACAATTACTAATTACGTGTTTGACACTGTAATTATGCTATCCTGTTACCACAATGTAAAGGTAACTATATATTGATTACTTCCGCATAAATTTACGTAAAACTACATTTGTTATTGTTTTGGCCCAGATAAAGATAATGCTTAGTTTTTTAACATGCAAAAATGCAGAGTAATCCCTTGAATAGAGTTCAGTTACTTATGGATTTGTTTTCTAATCCAGCATCTTCTTTAGTAGTACTTTACTTCTTTAAAGTAAAGTACTTTAAATATAGACTTTAAATATAGAGCAATGACTGAGAAATACCTAATGCCATCTTATACTCTAGAAAACCTCTTTCCTTGTATTGGCATAATATTAACACACATGGACTGTCTGTCACGATATCATCAGCTTCTGATGGTGACTGGAAAAGGCCCCATCTCCCACTGAAGAGAACCTCTGATCTATTGCTGCACTGTCTCTGACGTCAGAAAGCCAGCTTTAATACGGTGAGCAATAGGTGGATGACCTCATGGACTGCCCTTCCACATCCTATTCTCCAGATGTTTGGGACTGAGAAGTCGGCATGTGACTTCCCCCCCTCCCCCATCATTTGGTCTTTCCCAATCTCTGTCTTTTTCTCTCTCAAAGGATTACAGTTCATGTCTGTCCCACACAGATGTGCTACCTTGACAAGGTTAATCTCCCTGGATATTTATTGACTCTGTGTTGTACAAGATTTGAAGCTTTCAGTAAAATTGCGCTTGAGTTAATGAAAACTAACACTGGCTGAATTCAAATATCTGTGGCCTGGATTTCAAAAAGATGTGATAAACTTCTGCCAAAGTTCAGCAAACATAGTATATTGTGATATGTCCCGATGTCCCTGTCCACTGCTGCTGGGATAATCACATTAAATGATATTTGATGATTGCAGGGGCATGAGGAGCAGAAATGTGTGTGTTTGATATAAACTGACCTCTGCTCTGCGTGACAGGCATCATGTTTGATTTATGGCTTTGTTATGAGGGAACACAGTCACTCCGGTAAAGGTTACAGAACAAAATGAGATGGCTGTGATTTCTATTGACATGGGAAGACATGGCATATGCTGACACTGGCAGATTTGTTCTGGGAATTTAGATGAGTATCTTTTATTAGGAACTTTTTAAATTCTAAGAAAAATAAAGGCGTTCTAATTGAAACTTGACATTTTCTGTTATTTGTGGACAAAAGACTGACAGATGAACTCCCGCATACTTTGAGTTTGACTGAGTTGTACTTATGTGTACATAAAGAATGATGAGTCGCTGAGTCATCTCCATGTGCTGCTGGAATAACTGAGACTGAAGCTGTCTACACGGCACAGATGAACAACTTATTCCGTACGGTTGCATAGTGTTAGATTTGACACATGCATTATTTACATTGTAGAATACAGTATTGGCAATATAATGTACCATTCTGCTCATGCCTCTAAGCCCCGAGGTGACTCACTCTCACTGCACTTCCTTTTTTTTTCTTACACACTCCATGGCACTCAGTCAAACCTGTTGTGCCTTCAAGGCATGTGGACAAGAAGTGGTGTGCCAAAACATTTAAAATAATAAAAAAGGAGAAAATCTAAATAATAAAAGAGCAATTGAATCCATCAGTCTCCGGAGACAAAATGTCATATCTCTGTCTCGGCGTTGGGGCCACACTCTGCAGAGGGTGAGATTTGCAGTGTGCACAGCAAAAGCGGGACGGATGGATGGCATTGATGATTAGGTTGAGGACTCAGCATTGTCACAAGGTTTATTTTAGAAAGTCTTTACAAAGCAGTTTGATACTGCAGAGTCGCGAATCAATGTCAGTTTGTTAGACTTTGGAAAAAAACAGTATATTTGCCTCTAAAAGATGCTATGCGGATAGTGAAGAAAACAAAATTAAGTTTAAACTTGTCTCTTGCATTTAACCCCATGTTGTGTTTGGGCGCTATTTATTTTGCTCTTTAAAAAAATATACATATTGTAAACTATTTAAAAGTGAGCTTGCAAACATGTTATTAAAAGTTACTAAAAGTTTTGAGGTAAGGTAATAAATAATGCAAGTTGTACCACCCATTGCTCAATAAGGAAGATGACGTTTATTGTCAATGGAAATGTTTCTGCTTTTAATTTCCATGTTCTGAAAATTATGAGTAGGGATGTCTGTCAGAGGTTCAAAAGACATTATCTAAGCTTATTATTCAAGACAATTGTTTGTAATAATGCTCACACACAAATTCATTGTGACTAATAATATTGGAGCAAAGCTTTGTAAAAAATGTTGTTACTATAAATTGTTTCCAGCATTTCCTTTTCATTATGGTCTAAAGACAAAAGTCTTACTAGCAAACAGAAAGGCTGACTTGTCGAATGAGACAGTGTCTTTTCTTCTAATGTTTAAAGCAGGTATTTGCGGAGCATGTGTTAAATGTGAAGTCAGGTCAGCATGTTGTGTGATGTCCGCAGGTGCAGCATCATTTATAGTGAAGTGTGAATCCTTTTACACCGACTACTGCGCAGTCAGCATTGCTACAATTCAACTCTACTAACCCTGGGCGACGCACTTCCCAATAGACTATAAATCTCCCTTTAATGAACCATATCAATTATGTACAACAATGCTGCATGTGTGGCTTTCCTCCTGCCAGAAACATTAAAGTGTTTAGACAACGTGGAGATTATGCAGAATATATTAATAATGTTAGTAAGTGTGGGAATTTGACTTGTGACTCAAATAGCGTTCAAAAGTCACAGCAGCTGCAGCGCCCTAATTTCGGCCCATCCCATAATCCCGCGAATATCATCACAACAGTGGAAAGATAAACTTGTAGTCCCACAGAACCAAACACAGGCTCTTTTGAAAAATCTTTACTGTGCCTTATTGGTTCAAACTGGCAGCATTGGCAGCAGATAAAATGAGCCCAAATGTTTTAAACAATCTAGAAACGCCTTTAATATTTTAAAGATTTGATTATATCCACATCTTGCTCTTCTGTTCTCATCACATGGCACATATTTTACAACTGAGAGCTTTGTGATTGTTACAGTGCCTTTACCGCGTGAGGCAGTCCATAATTTAAACTGTAACACTCTCAGACCTAACACCCCTCCTCCAATTTTGTAGGAGGCATGCTCATAAAACACTAGTCCGCAATGTTAACGCCGAGAGGTGTGGCAGACCATAAAAGTCTAGGGCTAGCTGATGATAATGTTCTCACCAATGGAACAGGCGGGTTTTTCTTGTTTTATGACCTACCCATGAGGATTGTTCAAATGCACCACATACAGATATTCATATTCTGTATATAGTACATGGCTAAACAAATGCACATCTGGTAGTCGGTAATGAAAAACAGCACAGCATATAGACACAAAACAACTCCTACATGCACTTACATTTGGCTGCACTGTTCTTGTGCTGAGTGAAAAGTATCTACTAATTCATTGGAGGTAAACATCTTGTAATGTGTTTGCTCTTATAGAGACAACACCTACGCCAGAGCTATATGACAGTAAACAAGAAACAATAGAAGGTTTTATCAAGTGGAAAAGGCAGATAGGCACAGTTGATTTATGAGAAGAAGTTACAAATGACTTTAGTACGCCAGACGGTGACAAAGATCAATTGGTAGAAAGACTGTCAGTCAGTCAGGTGTGAATCAGGGCTTTAAGATTTTAACAAGAGGAAGTCATCAACTATAGGTCTGTGCTGCAAAAAGTGAGCAGGAATAACCACACGGAGTTCATTTTAAGGTGCGGTATATAGTTTTTGGTGACATATGGTGGAGCATGTGAACAGCCATAGGGTCCTACAAATGTGTGTGGCCAATGAATAAACCCAGTGGAAATGAATTATGGAAGTATTACTTAAGTTTTATTCTAAGTCTTCTGACTAAAATGCCGTTTACTTTTACTCATATTTTAATCATGTCATCTTTATTAGTTTTAGTCTAGTTTTAGTCCAATAACTATCATAACATTTTAGTCTAGTCTTTACTATATCTACACTAGATTTAATCAAATAAAAGTTTTTTTTTTGTTTGTTTTGTTTTTTCCTAAGTAATCATTTTTACCTGAATGGCCGTAACAGGTTTTATTAAACTAACTTTACAGGACCACGTGGTGTCTCATGTTTGTACACATTCACAAACACAGCACTAGCACATTACCAAAGTCACACTTGAGTCTTCCTTTTTATGAATGTCGGGATGGCTTGCCACAAATGTCGCTTCATGTTTGTTGTGTTCGTCTTGATAATATTAGCTTTGCGGTTGTCTTCCATGGCGTCAAATGTAAAATCTTTTCCTCCCAAGCGTTAACATTGTTTGATATTTAATTCCGTTTTGTTTTCATTGCCTGTTGTCTTTCCGCGGCTCACAAATGTTTGTGTCTGACATCACTTCTGCTGCTTCCCTCTCTGTCTGTTTATTTTTATATTGTTTTTATTTGTTGATTAAAACGTCGATACATTTTGTCAGAGTTTTCGATCTCATTAAATACTTTTTATTTAGTTTACGTTCTGATGGGATTGTACTGGTGTCATATGAGTCACAATAAAAATAAACAATGACATTTTAACGGCCTCCACATTGACTCATTACAGTACCAAGCTACTGTACAACCAGATTATGGGGCGTAGACTGTAATTTGACACATGTGGCAGACAATGCATGGATTTACATTGTGCAATATACAGTACATGTGACTATTTGATGGATAACCCCAACGGTAGACCCCACCCGTAATTAGAACCCAAACGGCTTTACGGCGACTAATTATAGATGCAGCCAGTATGTGACAGCTGCTAATAAATACCCATGCTGCAGCGTTGTACAAACAAGGCTTGCATTAATGATCCACTAGAAGCCGAAGGGGAAAGGTGAAGAAGAAGAAGAAATGATAGTTGGAAGCTCAACTGTGCTTGCATACACTGTGACATCTTGGCTTTTCTGTGACAGTGATGAATAGTCTCAATAATGTCTGCCTCTCAGGTGAAAGAGCAGGAAGAAAAAAATTATATAATCTGTACGTATATCCATGTAGCGGGAAAAGGATAATTGCTTAAAAAAAAATTGGTGGCTTATGACAAACACAATTGTAACATCTTATGCCAACAATGAACACAAAGTCAAATCATTATTTACTGAGCTTCATGGATCAATAATTACATTAAAAGACAGTTATTAGTCATTAAGAAGTAGACACATCATGTGGTGAGTATAATAGACTTTTAAATGACAAAGCTATGTAGTGATGAAGGAATGGAATATTTTTCTTGATCGAGTTACAACTTGAACAGTAATACAAGCCTAAAAAGCAGGCACCTATTTTGGATTGTGTTGCACCAAAAATCAAACAGGGAACTAAGGAAGCTGAATAATTAATAGATAATTTAGAAGGTCTACAAAACAGAACCAAGATAAATAAATATATACAGCAGTGCTCAAGCCTCCTCCAATATCCATCCATACAACAATCCATAATGATTTACAACAGGATTTTATAAAACTGTATTACTAATGCCGAGCACCTTGGTTATAACAGTTAATTATAGAAATATAAATACATGAGAGTTTCAAATTTAAGTTTTGTTAATGGTGACAGTGAGTTTGGATTTGCCCTCACTGAATGTGTTTGGGCAAAAAAAGTTATTGGGACACTGAAAGTAAAGTTCTTCAAAGCAGGTGGGTGGCTGTTTATTTATAAAGGTAAGTGTTAGTAATGGCACTGTATCACAAAGAAATATCCATTGTTGCAGCCAGAGGTGGGTAGAGTAGCCTAAAATTGTGCTTAATAATTTGTGTGGTCATGTGACTGCATGGCTACGTCTGATTGGTGAAACACAGTCATGTGGTAGATTTATTGGTGGCAAAAATAAAGCATAGAATGTGCGTTTAAAAAATAAGTAACTGGTTGAGTGTAGCCTAATGTAACTGAGTAAGAGTAGCATTACTTCATCACAAATCTACTCAAGTAAAAGTAAAACGTATGGTACAGTAAAATAAAAAAAAAATCGAAATATTATTTAAGTAAATGTAACTAGTTACTACACACCTCTGGTTGCAGCTGATGTGTGCAGTGTATATGACATCACAAGCTGACAGTGCCATGGTTCAGACTCTACAGTCAACACAAGATGTACGTATATGACACAAGTCTTCTGAAAACTTCTTCTCTGGCCACAGTATTCATTCAAGAGTAGCTGTACCTACCACATAAACACATCGTAAAGTTCTTATTGAAACAAAGACCAATGGGGTCTCCTGAGCACGTGTTGCTGCAGCCCGCTGGTCTTGAGGGATAGGAAGTTGTGAACCCACACTGTGTGAACCCACACTGCAGACTCACTCTAGTCAAAGCCTAGGAGGATCTCTGGATCAGGCCCAGCTCACCACACCTCAGTGAACAGAAAGGCCTGGCACTGCTTCACCTGCAGACATTGGATGTTAGAGAACTTTTTTTCATGTTTGCATGTGTTTTAACAATCTCCCATCGGGCAAGGCTTATTGATCGCAGGGCGAGACTGTTAGGCTGAAAAACACACAGAAACAGACCTAAAGATCTATCTTTTTTTTTTTTTTGGTAACTTGGTTTTTAGCTTTGCCAGAAGTCTGATTAATCTCAGGCTCTAAATACGTAAATGTTATCAGACAATTGAATAAAGTGACATTATTATCATTAATAAGATGGTTTTTAATATTTCTTGTCTTTTAAACTTGGGCATAGAGCGCCGGTGTCATGTGATCAGTCTCTCTGTTACTTCCAAATGATAAGCTCCAAAAGCAGTGGCTTGAGGAGCTCATGAAATCTTTAGCAGCAGTTCTAAAGGAGGGACTGGGAGTGAGTAAAAGACTACAGAAGAAAGACTACAAGCTTCAAATTAGCACACAACATCAAACAAAATACCTAAAAGATCAAGTTGTGTTTATCAAAAGCGAGATAAATGAGCACCTTATTTGTCATGTCCTCACTCAGCCTCTGGCCATAAAAGTCACATTAAACCTAATGTCAGATAAGAAAGAAATGCTAGACAGATTTCTTTAAAACAGCAGCACAAGAAGAGGCTTTTATAAATCTAAACGTTGTGCTGCTGACACATCACAGGTTATTGGATGCAGTAAATAGTCAGTGAATTTACACAAACACCACTGAGGGCAGTGTGAGAACGGGTGTATTTCATTATGTCCTATATTTCATCACAGCCATACACGCAGGGAGCATAAAGACTTCAGGGAAAAAGGTGATGAGAGGATATCCAGACCTGTTTGATGTTGTTGTGTCAACACTATTTGTGCCAGATGCTTATGTGAACACGCATCACCAAAGAGACATGGCATAGCAGGAATACACAAGACAACTTATACATCAGAGTTGAGTTTTGTTCAATAGCTACAGTAAACACAATTTGATTTTAAAGTCAAATGTTTCACTCTGACTTCTCATTCTCCAAATAACCTGAGAGACAAAAGGTTAGAGATGGTTAAATATTTTATTCTTGCAGATGTTGAATATTTCATGTGACAAGAGAAATAACAAAACATATTGGATCATCTTTACATCTGTGAAAGCTCCTGAGCTCTTAAAGAATGGGGACCGGACTTTTGAAAGTCTTCATTTTCGGAGCCTTGTTTCAGCTGGAGCAGTACAGTACAGTTTGGGTAGGTACTGGTCAATTTCCTCCCCAAAAAACTTGTACCATTAAATTCAGTGGAAATGTGCTTTTGGTCTTAACTGGGTCTCATTGAGGAGTTTATTGATCCCTATAATGTATCATACATTGGCCTTGGCAACCTCTATGTCTCAGTCCCTTAAAGTCTGGTTCTTGTCCTAGTCTTGAGCGGTCTTATGCTGCAGAAAAGTATATCATATCTTTTTGAACTGACAGATTTCTCAGTGCTAGCTTTCTTTTCATAGTGCCCTCAATGTCGCTCAGCTCAATATATCCTTCAATAACGCTGTCAAGACTTATTCATCACAGCTAAACCTGCTAGACTCCAATCTTTACTTATAGATTTCTTTTGTTATTAAAAACACAAGCTGCATCAAAGGGGCCACTGCGAAAGTAGGAGAAAAAAGCCAATTAGCTGGCCTGAATTAGTTTCCAACGGCAGAAAAAAAGAACTATAATCATGATAACTGCATGACTCAAGCATTAAATATTTATTCAGTATTAATTGGAATGGGCTTTGAAAGTTGCTGATGCTTTTATTTGGCTTTTTTTTTTTTCAAAATGATCTGAAATGTGTTTTTGAGTGATGCTCCAAGACAGTGCGTACTCCCTGATGATAGTGTTTGACAATAAACAGCCACTGGTGGGAAAAAGGATTGTAATTTTGAATGATTTTGGCTCCTGCGTGCCGCAGAGTGAGTTTGTCCTCTCTCACTCTATCGGATTAGGGAATTAGATTTTTAAGAGCCTATTTTTGCGGCTGTCATAAGTTATGTGTGTGCATGAGTGACATTAATGGATTGAGCTGCTTTATTTAGGAGGTCAAGCAAGGAGAGGAGATGGGCCGTGGTGAAACGTAATCACGTGGAGTAAATCAGGCGCGATGGGGGTGGGTATAGCGTGTCACTGCGGGAACAAAACCGTGTTAAGTGCAGCCTCATCTCTCAACTGTGCATGCGCCAGGCAGACAGGGCAGGCGTCCCAAAGGTTTTAGACGATGGGTGACACATAATGTGTTTTATGAGAGTGGGGATTAATATCTAAATAGGTTAGGGCGGCTGCTGTTTACGGAAATTCAGTCTGACAAAAGAGTGTCGCAGATTTGAGAACCATCAAACTCAACATGTTTCTGATCTGGAGCACAACTGGATTAACTTTAAGTCAGGTGATAATTAAGACAGTGGGATAAAACTGCAGCCAATGGAGATTGGCTGATCAATATATGCAGCCCACCAGCCTATCACTTCAAAATGCACTTATAATTATTATTACATAATTATATGGGTGGCAACTACTTTTCATGTAGTTACGGTCTGACCTGATTTAGACCCTGTGTGAGAGGTAGCCTACTATTAGCCTCACTAGCTACAAAGGCTGTGGAAAAGCTAATTAACAGTTAGCTGATTGTCCATAAAACACGTGTGAGATAATTTCCCAACTGCTTTGTTTCCCAGATTAGGTCGTGACCCCTAGAGAAGTAATGAAGGGATGAAGTCCAGAGGATAGTGCATAAAAGTGGCTTAAGAATTCAAGCATCTTCAGTTTGTAAAGTGCTGAGGTCCCAGGACACCTCTTCACTGCTTCTGGTTCTGATGTGTCATTTAGCAAGACACTGAGTGTCTGCCAACTGCAGCTGCACTTGTGCTGACCCTCCACTCTGGGCACAATCAGTGAGGCATCACATTCTGCAGAAAAGGTTTTCATAAATTATTGTTGCCCCTTTAAGAGGATAATGTTTTTTAGTGCACTGAAGTCAAAGTGGGTGTTTGTCGTTTGCTTTAACCCAATTTACCCAGGGACACTGCAGTGAAGCTCAGCAGCACAGATACCCCTAAAGATCAGGGGTTTAAAACCCTTATAACTGAAGAGCACATACAGCAGTTTCCCAAGCAAAAACATTGGTATCATTTGTGGGCTGATTGTTTTGAACATTTTCTCTACCTTCTTTTACAACAAAAGATGCAGGACCTGATGGGATCCTGGGTAGAGTCCTCAGGGACCGTCCCAGGCAACTGTTCCACAATGCCTTAAAACATCTACAATCATTCCAGTAAAAAAAATAAAACAAAAATATCAACAGAGTCCCGTCTCAAGAGCTCTTTGGTTAGACTTCTATTCTTGGATTTTAGCTCAGCCTACAACACCATTATTCCACAGACTCTAGTAACAACACTGTCTCCATCTCTTTGCAATTGTATTTTGGATTTCTTAACCAACAGGCCACAGACTGTGAAGGTCAACCACGCCTCATGTTGTGTCCGCGGTCTACTCCGATACACCCTGAGACGCTCACATACGACTGCACAGCTCACTATGACAGCAACCTCATAGAAAGATTGGCAGACGACAGAGTTGTAGTAGGCCTCGTTACTAAGAGCAATGAGACGGCCTACAGGCAGAAGGCGGGTGAGCTGGTGGAGTGGTGCAAACTGAATAACCTAAACATTAACATTAATAAAATCAAGGAGATGCTAGTGGACTTCTGCAGGACTAGCCCTACCCTTTTCCCCCTCTTCATTGATGGGCCCCTGCTATAAATATCTTATAACAGCTTGTAAATTATCAAAAAGGCTCAAGAACGCCTTTACTTTCTGAAGGAAGCTGAAGAGGATGGAACTGAACACATCCTTTCTCACCTCATTCTGTCGGTGTGTTAAGGAGAGCATACTGCAGCGGGTGGTCAAGTCTGCCTAAAAAGGCCCACTGACTGTAGCTTATCACCCCTCTCAGCTCAGGTTCTCTGCACCCTGCACATAAACTGTTTGTTCCACTCTCCTCAGGTATAAGGCAGCGCAGCATCCAGACCAGGACAAAGAGACCTAAGGACAGTTTCTACCCGGATGCTGTACATAACATGAACACTATGCCAGATGAGCTGCTGTCTGTGAGTGTTGATTGCACCATTTTTAATCCTACTAATTTATCATTAAGACAGTTGTTTTGATGTGTGTGTGTGTGTGTTTTACCAAGACTTAAATACATAAATAATCCTTATCCTTAAAACTTTCTGTACAAAGTGAAGAAATATGTAGAGATTTATATTTGTAAAATAGTTCCAATTTCTTTTTGAGCTTTAACATATAGCTTTAGTCAACTACAGTATCATGTAAAGTTTCTTCTTTTAATCCTTACGGAAGTCTACCCTTACAGCCGGTGTAAAGATTATTGTCTTAGGCAGCGCCTTTATGGCCCAGAGAACCAAGAATCAAAGTGATAATTAAACCGCTGCTGTTTCAACTTTCTTTCATTACGACTGCAACAGAGCTGACTCCCCCTTTTACTGTTCTGGTGTACAGAAAACCTTGTTGAAGGGAAACTAATTATGCTTTAATGAAGAGTGTTTTCATGATTGATACTGGAGGTGCTTTCCAGCATTACAGTCATTTTTCATGTTTGATTTAAATAAGTTGGTGGCGGAGATAAAACAAAATGTGAAAAGAGGAAAGGTGATGAAAGTCCATAAAACACTGGTTTTGCCCACTGACCCCTGCACCGCCTCTGTTAATTAAAGTTAGTGTATAAAGATATCACATCTGTTTCTGGAAAAGCTGCAAAGCTGTGAGCCTAGAGTAAACAACTCCCAGTGCACCGGAAATTAAAGTACTCCAAAAATATTCCAAAAGACACACCATAGACACATCCTGACTTCCACATGCATGCAGGAAGCTATTATTACAACTTTGTCATTGGTAATTATTAGATTGTGGTAAGCAATAAAATAAGAAAAAGACAAAGTGGTCCAGGTTAGAGCTGTTGAATTCAGAATCCACCAAATGGTTCAGGCTCTGCTGGTTGGCAGAACTATTGAGGAATTTGTTGTAGGAGACAGTGACTGCTCAAACCTACAACAAGGTCAAAGTACAGAAGAACTGCAATGTTACCTAAGTTGTAATAAATTAAAATATTTCCCTTAGGTTTTCAAATGGGCAGAAAAAACACTAATTAAAGAAATTAGCAATGTACTTGGGTCCAATCCCATTTCTTCCCTCTTGGTAGTGGAGCCACACATGATGCAGAGCTCTGTCAGGAGGCAGCATGCATTACAGCTGCTAATAAAAGGAGTGCATTGTAGCAGGATCCATCCCACAAGTGCAGATGGATCCTCTAACAGACAGCCCAGCCCTATACTGTAGGTATATGGGCACCATGGGTAATGGACCTCTTCTGATTGGCTGAGGAAGTACATGCAAATTTAATTGGGCAGTTCTGCAGTGGAGAGGGCCATGTTGGCAAAACCTATTAGGGGGAAAGGCAGTGTGAGATAGAACAGGTGCTACATGCTGGCCTCACAGACCGCAGACAACACTGTGGTGTGAGCCATAAAACAGTGTATGTGTGAGCTGAGGACAAAACCACAAAGTGCAGAATCAACCCTCTTTATAGTTTTAAAAGTATTGACTCACTGCTCTGTGTTTGAAGCAATCTTTCCTGCAGTATATCTGATGCAGAGAAACATCCAGGTGACTTTTTTTTTGTCTTTCTATTTTTCTGGCAGGGAGAATGAGAAAGCAGAGATGAAGGCAAAAAAGAAAGTGCAGTTGTAACAGTGTCTGTGTTCACTAAAGAACTAAGATCTGTGACCTTAAGCCAAACCTAGTGCTTTTACAGAGACTAGTAGGACAGCAGCAGAGAAGAGGTGGGGCGATAAAACACTCCAACAATGCTATGAAATGGGATAAATAACAAAGTTCACTGGGGGTATAAGCAGATGCACAGCAGAGGGGATGGTAGGTGGTAAAAACCCCAGAGCTTTGAGTCTATTTATATGTTCATGTTTATGCCATTTTTTTCCCAACCTTTTCTAGGAAATAAAAAAACAGAGGCTCTCATCTGCAACATCAGCAGCAGTGTGGACCGAGGTGCTTTCCGTCACTTTGACAGGAGCCGGAGTTACTATAGCTGGGATATAGGGTGGCCATTATCCTGACATACGAGCCTACCGCAGAGCCAATTTTCATACATGAAGATATACTGTAACCAGAGTCCATTAATATCCACAAATGATGGAAGATATCGCTCACATTCATCTGGAATAATAACAGCCTAACCCTTTTGACAAAACGAAGCGAGGAACACATCCTTTCTTCATTATACAGCTCTGAGTGGTAAGACAAGGATATTAAAACCTTATAGACACGACTTGTCCAATATAGTAACATGCATCAATGGCGTCCCAGATGAAAAGATTTTAGCCTGGAGTCTGAACGCACTCTTGGGAGTATTTTAAATTAGCACTTTATACTGTGTTTCCTTCCGATTCTAATAATGAGGCACTTCAATAAAACCACCACCAACAACAATAACAGCAAGTTAATTGTAATTCGAGCCATTCTCTGTCGACTTGACATGCATAATAACGTTAGGGAGTGATTACCGTACCGCAATAAAACTTTCCATATCAATGTACACTCACATTAGTTTGGATTCAGTGGCAGAAATAAAGACAGTTATAGATGTATAATATGCAGTTCAGATGTCATTAAATGGTAAATTATCTATCACGGTAACATTCATGACTGAACATTTTCAAGTGAATGTGTGGAAGTGTGGTATGAAAAGTTGTACAGTGTGGTTGTGATAATATTCTGATATTTTCCTTAGTGCTTTTCCAACGTGTTTCTAAGTTAAGCTGCAGCCTTGTCCACGTTGATGTGCCAAGCTTTGACGCAGGCATCTCTCTGCAGGAGTATAAAGCCTGTCTTTTGAACTGTGTTCAGTGGGGGACCATGAATCATCACTGCAGAGACAGAAAGACATAAAGCATATTTTAATAATATAGGCCTGCAACAGTGTTTATACAATAATGTGTGCAACTGGGAGGTATGCATGGGTTGGATAATCTATTTTCCAATGTTTTGTAGAGAATAGAGACCTCTGTTAGTAAATGTGCATACTGTAACAAAGAAAACAGCAAACATTTATTTAGATGTGCACAAGCACTTTGTCAAAGAAAACCTGAACCAACTCATAGTGAAAACAAGGAATAAAACATTTATGTTGCCAAAACACAACATTACAGTCCACGTTAAAACAGGGAACACGCAAAAACTTGTCCACCCTAAAGACAAGACTCTTACGCACAAACAGAGTAATGTGGTTTATGCAGTTCAGTGAAGAGTGCAGTGACAGTTATGTTGGAGAAACAAAACTACAGATTCACAAGAGGATGTATCAGCACAGAAGAGCCAATCCTCCACCTCAAAGAGAAAGGACATTCCTTTGAGGACAGCAATGTCACATCAGGAGTCACACTGTCCTTTCATAGGTAACATCTATGAGACCAGAACAGCCTGGTTCAATCAGGTTTAGTTTCAGGTTAAACCCCTCCCTCTAGAGATAAAAGCTCAGCTCTCTTACCAAACGATCTCAGAATTGATAAAGTCTCTTGGAAATGTCTATACACCTTGGAAACTGAGTCCAGATGCTTTGGCTTTAATCTTTTCCTCCTGTGACACTGAGACAGCATTTTTACATTCGCTACAAGGTAAAAAAAAAAAGTATAAAAGTTTACCTGCACTAAAGCAAGATGGTTTTATTCTGTCTCGTATATTAACATGAATGTTTTAGTGAAGTAAAAGCTGATTATAAAAATCACACATACAGTATATTGACCCACTTCTTCGAGGCTCGGTGTTACTTTTTTAGCCTGTACAGTGGAATATGACGATGATGACTCTGAAGATGCTGACAGGAGGAAACGTAAATATATCCAAGCAATACTTTCTCAGGATCATCAATGCCTACAGCGTATTAAAGCTTTCATGTGAATTTTTAACCCAGTCTGTAGCCTTATAGGAGATTTTCTAAAATAAACACATAACACACAGGGTAGAGAAGAATCCAGAGAAAAGCTGGACGAGAGGGAGGAGAGAGCAAACCCAACCAAACCACCTTGTGTTATTATTAATTCATCTGATACTTACTGCCCAAAGGTTTAAAAGTAACACGGTATGAAAACCACTCTGGCCCGGTTCACTTATTTATTCATCCTCCTCTTCTGCCCTCTCTCCCACTTATACATTCAAGGCACATATCGACAGCAAGAAATACAGCATCTCATGGATCTGCGCTTAGTTCAACGCAGCACCAGGCAGACTTTGATGTTTTAATACGAGTGGGTTTTCTATTTGTGAAAAGAGAGGCAGCCTTGCAAGATCTGTACAGAATGGGAGAAAGAACCTGTTTGAGAAGACCTCTTAGCTTAAACCCTGTCTTCAAGGTCAGAAAATATGAGCGTATACGGCTCTCATGCCTGCCCACACACGGTCACGACTTGAGGACACTTTCAGCTTATCACTATCATCTGACTTTCAGTGAAGGTCAGATAAATACAGAAGGAGGAAGAAGAGCAATTTATATCCATTTATATCTTTTGATAAAATATTTTTATATGTAAGTTAATGGTTAGAACTTGAGATATAGATGCAAACTAATATTTTGTAGATTCATGGTCAGTCATCCTACATCAGGCATACTCAAATCCTACCCAGAGGCATCGAGTCCTGTGAATGTGCCATTCAAGTGAAATGTGTCTGGTATCTCTACCATTCACAACCAATTTAATCTGTGAATATCTGGTTTTGGTCTAATGGTTGGCACTAGTGTTGAGGAGCAGTTTAATCTGCATTTGTATGTTTTGTGGCAGCTGTCCCTAATAAGAACATATACAATCAGGCTCATTCATGAAGTTTTCACCTTTTTTTATCCAAACATATCAGCATCTGCCAGGTTATAAATCTTTATCTTTATGGACAAGAGCATATTTCTCCCTCAATCAGATATCAATATAGAGATACATTTCTGTAAAAAGCACACCTCAAAGCTCAGCCCCAATGATAAATGCCCACCAAAACAAAAACAGTCTTTCAAATTTATTTAATTTAATTAGATGCTTGGAGGATGCAAAACCACTTCTTGCACATGTATGTTTGTGGACAGAGTCTGTGGACTCAATATCTACTCAAGAAGGCTATGTCAGCTGCTGTGTTGTTTGTTATTAGCAAATGGAGCAAAACTGTACAAAACAAAACTATAGCCTTTGCATATTTTTGCGCAGCTTTACATGTTATCCTTTATCTATCTTGAAATAGGTTTTGCTAATCTTCACAGACAGAACATCACAGATTTAACAATCGTTTAAGAGGATACACACGGGAGTTGAGCCCTGGAACTTATACTGTATAGTCTATCAAGTCACTCACTATTATTTTCTACCCGCTCACTGACAGCACACACATAACCACTGAGTTGCCACTTGCAGTCGGCTTAACTTCCATTGCCAAGTCATTTCATTGTCACAAGAGACAACATACTGTCATAATAAAAAACGTATAATTTTGCCTTTTAGATTGTTGTTATCTAAATGAGCAACATAATGTACAGCACATAAAACTGCAACATATTTGATTTTTTTTTTTATTTTAGAAAATACTAGCAATCACATTTTTAGGAGCTCAGCCAGAGTAATGAGCAGATTAACAGCACTGGCCTATATCCACTTGGACGAGACAGTGGAGCAGACAGATAGATGTCGGGTCAGTCCCCGACTGCCACGTAACCCTGGCTTCTGAAGACGTGTTATTAAACCAAATTTAATGTGTGAGCTAAGTTTACTTGAATCACAAGCAGGTGTCTCTAAATATTTGGCTAAAAACAAACACAAGATTGTGAGATTGGTCTGATGAGGCATCTCAAACTTGAACCTGCTTCATTATTCTACACTAAAACCTAGGGAGCACTGGATGAAAATGTTTACTCTGTTGAATGGCATCGAGTGAACGACTGGTGGATCAATACAGTCTCAGTGCAGTGCACACTCTCTGTCAGGGTTTTATGAGTGTCATCACTTGACTGATAATTTGCCTGAGCTGAACGAATCCCCAGGGACAAGAAGAAGAATAGGAGAGCGCCAAGAAAAATGTGAGGACGATGAATCCAAACATTAGTCTCCCGGAGATTTGCATCGAGGCAATAAAACAATGCTTACATAATTTCAGAAGCGTGAAGGGCTGATGGAAGATGTTGATATACTTTTAAACAGCAAGAGTATTAGAATATGATGAATAGTCAGGGAACATTTACAATTTGCAGAGTAGCCAATAGTAGCTGGAAACAGGAAATGTGTCAGGTGGCTGAAAAAGTTGGTCATAATGGATGATTAGAACTCCACTTGTTAGTTGAGACCATGAGGGGATTGGGCAGAATTAGCACAGGAGGCACACTAAAAGAGTC
Source organism: Neodontobutis hainanensis (assembly GCA_024349245.1). Classification (NCBI taxonomy): domain Eukaryota; kingdom Metazoa; phylum Chordata; class Actinopteri; order Gobiiformes; family Odontobutidae; genus Neodontobutis; species Neodontobutis hainanensis. The sequence continues at coordinate 2,732,344 of JALDNG010000018.1, forward strand.
ATTATTATTATGGGCGCAGGTAGAAACGCGCACAGCAGGCACATGTGGGATATGACAGAAGTGGTGTGCTCAATGAGGAGGCTGTTTTGTAAAGACGTTTACAAAAAAAAATAGATATAGATTTTGTGGTTGATAAAGCCTGGCCACTAAGCTTTGGCATCTCAAGAGTGGCTTGTCCAGCAGATGCTACGAGCATTCAGCGGAGCCAGGGTTTTGCAGTTGGTCTGGGATCTCCATATGGTATAGACTAATCACTAGCATTGGTGTGGTCCGGCCCATGTCGAGTCCAGGCCCGAGCTTGCTTTCCTGATGGACAGAAGGCCGAAGCTCATCTATTATGCCATGTACTTTCAACTCTAAGGAAACACAGGTTGATTATTCCAAGTGGTTAACAAAATGTTTACACATGCAACCAGCCAAGATCCCTCAGTAAATGAGTCTGTGTGTGTCTGTCTATACACAAGGCAACCATCCAGGAATTACTTGTACTTTATTAAGAAAATCTACACACTATTATTATTATTATTATTACAACTAAAACTGTCTTAAAGCTGCACTACCTGATTTTCTGTTGTTATCATAGATCGTAAATAAGTGTCTGGACGGCACTTATCTTCGCCTCGTTAAACATTACGTGATTAAATTCACAGTGTTTATCCACGTTTTACAATGCCTCCATTTTCTCTGTTGATATTTTTCTTTTTTGAGGTGTTTCTCTATGTTAAAGCAGAACTAAGTAAGATTTGCAAAGCTCCCCCTACAATTTCCTTCAGTGAATCTTCATAAATACTCCTAGCGCTCTGGACTACAGTGCTCTCCATCTTCAGACAAAGGTTTTTTTTATGTATTTTTGATGAAATAAAGTGTATGCCATTTTGGTATGATCTTAGGGAATGTGCCAATTTGCACCGCGGTAGGCTGCTATGTGTATATTGAATTACTGTAAAGCGATTTGTCACTCTCACATGAACTCTAACATGACCAGAGATCTGCGTTGGGTCGGTGGCCACTTTAACTTGCAAGTGCTGTTTTTGGCTCAGGGGGATACTGTGCGCTTCAAACACACCGCTAGAACTCAATAACAATCATAAGGACTTAGATAACTATTTATGAAGGTTAATACGTTACTTAGTTGTGCTTTAAAATACTTTTTAAGTGCTGAAAATACATTTTATTGGCAGCTATTACACTTCCTGGAACGTCAACTCACAAGCCGGTGTAGACCAATAGGATTGCTCTTTTTTCAAGCATGTGGTTTGCTCGCACGTGATTGGCCAAATTTTTCAGTTCCTCGGTAAATTATTCAATCCCCTGTAATAATATAGTAGATGCCATCATAAAGCCTGTTTGTTTTTCCCAATATACTATTTGGGGTTTAAGCCATTTTTTCCAACTAGACAAAAAAAATAATTAGGTACAATATGTTTAAGCAGAAGACCAGTTCTTCTATTGTTCAACACAATTTGAACCAAACAATAGACTCTCTGTGAACAGTGTCAAACAGCTGGGAGTCTGCCGGCTGCGAGCGTGGGCTGCTCTGAGATAGCAGAGCTGAACTTGAGCACCACTCAGGAATTCCCTTTGACTCCTCGGTGCAATGCTCGGAAAGAAGACAGCTGCTCATGTAGCACTGTGACAGCTACTAACAAAGGGTCCAGCAGAAAGGAACTGATGAAAAGAAACATGGCAGAAAACATGCAGCAGTCTGTCTGTACAGCAACTATATGAAATATTTACATTTACACTGCAGTTTTTACCCTTGATCTATTTTAGGTTGAGTCCAAAAGGGCTTATATTAAGTCTCCATCAATCTATTACTGACAATACAATACCTGATCACAAACTTTAAATAAATGTTCAACAAACTTTATGGTACATTGTATGCTTTAGGTCTGTTGTTGTATCAGGACAAAAATGAAACAGACAAATCACATTGTAAGGAAAAAAAACTTTTTAGTGCTATATTTGAAACTGCAGATACATTTAATCTTAGGACAGAGCTGCAAATCCAAAGGCAGCAACTACTGGAGATGGCACTGCTGTCGGGAATAAGTGCATTCAGGCAGCACAGACCGAGCAGAGTTAGCTGATTAAATTTGTATGGGCACTGCTGTACATTGAAGTGAAGGTACATCCAAATATAACCTCAAATTTCTACTTGGGATCTCTCAAGGGACCTTCACATAATGTTCATCTCGAGGACATTTCCCCTACATGATTTTTTTTTTTTCATTTTTATTAGTCAAGTGAAATCTCTAATGGCAAACATATTAAACAGTGAGTATGCAGAGTGAGGAACACTAAAAACACAGTGTGTGACTCTACTTGGTCAGCGTTTCTCTCTGTTACATAAGCGTCTGTCCCTTACCCCAGAGACACTGGCGCTGTTTTAATCCAGTGGCTTATCTTTTACTCCCGCAATGTGTGTGTGCATGTGTGTCACCTTCATTATGTGAACATTAGTATACCCTCTGCTAACAGAATCTGTATTTTTAAAAGAGCTTAGTGAAGTAAGCATGCAAACAGAGACTGAATAGAAAACCTTGGCACTTTGTCCTTATGCAGCAAACGTATTGGTAAATGAGGTGATGTAAATCATCTGTCTATAATTCAATGGGACTACAGCCAACAACAATTGGTTTAATAAAAGAGTGGGTCGTCTCCTCAGTTGGCACTGTTCTTATATATTTTATATGTTTTTTATATATATATATATATGTATATATATATATATATATTATTTTTTTTCTTCTTTTTACAGTGACATGTAAAGTCCAGGATTTTATGTTTCATCTTTGCCTCAACGGACCTCCAGATACAGTGACAAGTATAAATGATTAGCTCTGTTCCAACCAATCCAATGCAAGCCAGGACGGGTAAACCTTTGGTCTTTAGTGATGCCATGGACTCCATTAGTTTCATGATCAGTGACCAAACATTAGTATATTGCAGCTAATGAGAATGGCATTGGCCATCTTTAAGCAGGAAATTAACCTCAGATTAATGGAGATTGCCAATAGTGGACAGAATAACAATCCCCTCGCATTTAGATAAAAAACTTGGGGAGGTACTTCATTAAACTCAAACAAACTCAGCTGAAATGAGCCATAACTTTCTGCAGACACGTCTCACTTCATGAGTCATGCTAAATTTCACCTTCTACTGAACTAGTGAGTAAACAGTAAGTGTTCATGAGTAATGTCGGCTCTTACAGCAAATTAGCTTTTCAACTCATACTCGTGATGACCTTCAAGTCCAATCTAACACAAACCGTGTCTTCCTCTGTGTCTCAAGCTGTGGTCCTCTTACCCACAGAGAGGGCCTAAGCTGCACAATCCCCTCATCTCTCTCTCCTGATGACAGGCCCCTCAGAGACTAACAGCGTCAATAGCTCAGAGAGGAAATAAGAGGAGAAGAGGAGCGCCAATTGGCCCCCTAATTTGGTTTTCCGAGGTTCCTCTAAAATATGTGTGTGTCTTTGTGTTTAGGGCAAATGTTGAGAGCTCATCATAATCCCTTCATTTCCATTCAGAGTCATGTCTGACTGCACCAGCCTCCAAACAATCCCCAAGCCCAAAAACCCTGCACCCAGTGTGGAGAGAAGTGAGAGGCTGGAGAGGTCCACAGTGCAGAAGTGCAGGTACAGAGGGACATCTTTTTCAAGTGGATTATTTGTTTTTTTGTTAGTGTCTGTGATTAGGTGGAACGTTTGATGTCAGATCTTCCACAGTGGGACACTAAAGATACAACGGATCTTTTCATTGAGTATCAATAAGTATCAGTATCAGTTAGTGTTTTTTTAACAATAACAAAGTGATTTATCTACTTTAGAATTGTGGAATTGAAATGGTGTGACAGGACCTTAAGAGAGGTGTGCACAAGCAAAAACCCAAAATCCTAAATGAATTAAATCATTGTCAATATAAACACAGTATGCCCCAGGTTGTACTTATATTTAATGTATTTTGTTGTATTCCTGTATGAGAAACGTTAACGTACCTAAGCTCAGTTACTGGATTACTTAAGGGAATGACAATCTGGTGATGCATGCCACCCAGTATTACCTGTGCGTAAACAACAGGGCTTCAATTATTAGAGAGGGTAGGGACAGACCAGTGCAGCTCAATCCTGGAGATAAATACAATCATTAATTTAACAGAGCAATAGTTTGATGCTGACTATGGCTTATATGTGTTTGAATATTCATGTGAGTTTGTTTGAACACCAGTCTTTGGAAAATATCTTTCCTATTGCTATTTTTTCTGTTTTTGTGGCTCATGAGGCCAAATATATATATATATAATATTTGCTGAATTATTGATTTCACTTGAAAGAAGGGAGTTACAGATGTCGTGGCAAACAGAAAATGTATGTGCTGTAAATCTGCGAGGGTAACATTCAGCCCTGTAGACGTCGCAAATGTCAAGACAAAGGCAAGAAATGAAAGGGCAGGCTCATTATGGGGGATGTGGGCCAACCAAAAAACTTGGCAATGTTTTAGGGGATGTTAGCGAAAGGGAAAGTGAGATCATGTACCGAAGAAGAAGCAGGTGCAGGATGGGATGATAACGTTAAACTCTGAGAAGGATGCAGGTCCAAATGGATCCCAATAACCTCAGGAGCATGTTCAAGATCGAGAACTAAAAGTGAACCAGGATTTTTTTATTTACCACCAGATTACCAGATGTAACCATTGTCAAGATGGGAAATTCTTATAATATTCTTTTCTCCATACCCTCTTAATCTCATTTATTTGTTTATTAATTTAAATTAACCTACTGTTGAGACAGCCATTTACATTGCACGCACATGTTTGAAAAATCTTTGCTTTCTACCAAAGGTGCAAAATGATTAATCTTAAGTGATTTGAAGAGGTTAGCATGCACACCGTTAAATTAACCAGACGTACAGAGAGCAAATAAAGGTAAGAGAGCGGGATGGAGCAGCTGTCTCCATGACAGCGCGGGTTTTAATAATCGTGCAGCTTTTCTGTTCTGTGATGTTACCCTTTGATTGCTGCCAGGAGCTTATCCAAAGGCATAGTTTTTTTTTTTCGCAAAAACTGATAAAAGGTGTGACAAATGTGATGGGCTACATACTGGCTTTGTTTATGACAAAAAACTGTCTTGGTTTTGACAGCAGCCTGTAGGGGTTCAATACCATGGGAACATATCACTGTGGGATAATCTTCAACCCTTCAGTGACCCACGAGCACCAAACAAGAGTCCACATGCGTTTGATCTTCTCTTTACATTCATTCTCCCAGGTGTTAGTGCTCCTTCCTCATTCGTATCTCTTTTGTTTTGCTTTTTGTTCACATTTGACAGCATTCCCCTTGAAGCCCATGCCCTTTTTATCCACGATCATCATCGCTCTATGTTCTTTCTGCTTTGATTATTGTCCAGACAGTCCAGACCGGGTGCTTGCCCGGTATGAGGCGGTCAGGTTGCTGAGGCAGGTGTCCAAATAAAACCAGACATTAACACAAGCTACTGCTACAAATGTGCAAACAATGGTGACACTTGCATCTGCATTGACAAATTACACTTACATAATGCAAATATCAAAACAAACTGCTTTGGTTTAGAGAATTATTTCACAAAAATAGTTGACTACGCTCAGAGAGAAAACAGATGGAAACGCTTGACAATGCGGCTAATGAGTGTGTCTTTGTTGACAACAGAATGGAATAAAAGTCTGTGTTTTTATTCACATTGCCACCTGTCTGTTATGTAAGTGACAAACTCTAACCTAACTCGGCCAGGTATGCAATGAGATGCTTCTGTTTGAGATGTAGAGGGCCTTATGAGGCAAAATGAAATGTCAAAAGTGCCAGCAGATGATTGGTCTCAGATACAGAGAGGATATTGTGTGCACACATCGGTGAATGCATACAGACCTTCTTGTGACCCTTGTGACAACCACTGGATCAAAGGGAAACCTGATTAAAACCCCTCTCCTGTGCTGTCTAATTCTGTCCTCATGTGGAGGTTTTTCCAAATTGTGTTTGCATAATAAGAAGGGTAAGTCACTGTCAGGACTATAGCCATGTCTTCTTTTCTCATGCATGTGGTAATTTGCTTCATGGAGAAAAAGCTCCTTTCAACATGGAGTCAAGGGATTATGTTGTGAATGGCCCTGTCCCTGGATATAGATTGAAGGCCAATGTGTAAGGTTAAGTAAAGGACAGCTGTCTAATAAGAGGCTGAGGGTCTTGGCACTCAAGAATCCAACCAGCGAGGATCTCTAGAGAACAGCGCAGAGGACAGTTACAGGGACGAGATAGGGAGACAACTTATGCGTGAGTCAAAAGCAAGGTGTGGGAAGTTTTACAAACAATTCAATTCCCAAACGCATGCTAGATGCAACATTTCACCATCGCTGCTGTTTTTGATTGTTTTAGGGGTAAAATTATTTATGAAATGCTTCAAAAGAATTAAAGACAGCATCCCTCCGAGTCACCCGCAAGGTTCTCCTGAGGGGAGGGCTGTCGTCTTTCATTATACTCCCGCCGCCGATCGCCTCATTTCCTCTGTCTCGCTGTCATATTCTGGACAGACTTCAGCCACACGCAGACTGCTTATCCCAGCTGGAAACAGACATCATGCTCAGGAGCGCAAAGAGTCAAGAAAAAGCCCTATTAAACGATAAATCAGGCTTGAACTTATGGAAGCAATAATTTGTCATGTTTCTATCACACAAAAGAAAGTGTGCTTTTCTAACAATTGACGAGAGACAGTTGATAGAAAATTTGTGCAGTAGCCTAAAGAAAAATAGTTTGCGGTTTGTGTCTTGTTTTTTATTAGTGCCACCCGAGCATAGACAAATGTATACACTAAATCAGAGTCATACCACAGCAACAAGACCCATTTCTGTGTGATGTAGAGGTACAAAACAGCTTTTTAAATCTATATTGTTACCTATGTAACAATATAGTGACATATGTTATCTATGTAACAATATAGGAAGAGCTTTTTTTTTTTTTGTGTTTCCGCAACTATGGGCCTCATTCACAAAGCTTCTTACAAAGAAATTAACACAGGGGCAGTGGGTAGACTCCTGCTCTTTTCCTGGTTTGGTAAACTGTTGCTCCCTTGACACACCTTCAGTAAGCTCTGGTTTTATGTCAATGTATGAGAATTAGCAGGGTGTTTTTTAATGTAAATGCATGTTAAATCTTTGTCATTGCTTTGCTAATGAGGGGCAAGCGAAACATTGATCTCTGGACAATGCCTATGCATTTTACTTTGTTGCTAATCTTTCATTTTGATGAAATATTTTGCAATGTCAATTAATTTTTAATAGTTTAGCAGTGACAAGTACTTCCTGACTCAACATGCAGAAAACTTGGACAATAGCTTTTAAAATTCTGCCATAACATTATGTATAGTAGATCTGCCACGTTCCATTTGAACTATGTGACGCTATTTCCATCTGCTGATGTGGTGAACAGATCTTTTCTATACCGCTAACCTTTAATAGAAGAGTGAATCAGAAATTTATCTGTGCAATTAGACCTTCTCATCCAGCCTGACTCAACTCTTCCACCGCCATATAGCCTCTGTCTTCCTAGGATAATCCACTCACTCACCCTCCATCAAACATTCATTATAGCAGCGCTGTCTCCTGGAGAAAGTACATCATTAGAGGAATTGAGCGCGCTCTCTGAGGAGCCATCCCCAGCACTTTTAGCATCGAACCCGGGACCATGGCGTCTACATTCTGCGTGTGTAAGAAAAAAAGAAGGCCTTCATCTCTGAGCAGATTTATGCTTCTGCGTTAGCATGCACAAACAAACAAGTGTGTTTCTCTGGAGGTCAGACGTTTACTGCACAGTTTGAGATGAATCCAGAGAAGAAAAGGCCACAGGAAAGTGGGGTAAATGCAGCACATGGCTTGGCTTGAATTATGAAGACAATTCAAGAATTATCACTGCACTTACCTGCTTTGGAGAAGTACTGCATTCATAAGAGTGCTTTAGCAACAAATTAGTCATAAACTGACCTTGAATGAGAGTATTTAGTGGAGTCGGTTGATAAAAACCACACAATAATTTTACAATAACTACTGAGCCTTAGAATTATAAAATATATCATCTACAAGTATTTCTTCTTTCAGGAACTCCCCATGAGACTCTGAGTGATGGAGCACACCATGATAGCAATAAGGGTTAGGGTCCAGCATCTTATTTAAAACTAAATACACAAGCAAACACAAGAAGTCTAAGAATTGAATCTTCAAAACATTACTCTCTACCATGGGATATTCAAAGTGTTTTGTCAAAGGGAGGACAGTTACACAACATAAGTGACTCCTCAATTAGGCCCGGCCTGTTAAACACCCATTGGCTTTCATCCAGTATTGGCTAATAAACTAACAAAACATAGCTGAGGGACTGAACGGAATGAACTAAAAGAATATGCAGCAGAAGAACTACACAGACATCAATACAGAAGCAAGTGACGACGCTTCCCACGAGGCACGCAACGTTATAAAATTAGAGATAAAAGCAGTTGCCGCGCTATCGACTCGTGGCCCCACTCCCTTTTGATCACTCTCCAAAGAGCAGCAGCTCCAAACACAAGAACTGTTGTTAAGTACAACACATAAGGCGTAAATGAAATGCACTTTGCCAAACAAAACTGTATTTTAACGAGGCATGTTCGATACACTTTTCCACTGGCGTCAGTCATAGGCTCACTTTCCTCTTTAAGTCTGCCTCATGTGTCATGTACAGTAACTCCCAACTACTGAACACAAAGATGCTGCGAGGGTACTTCTGTTTCTTGTCCATTAGTGTAACGTATGGGTGGGTAAGGGAAAGTTTTCAGAGAACACTCAGTACTAATCAGCAGTTGTAATTGATGATGATCCCGAGTTTGGACTGAATTAAAGTCTCCACAGTCTCCACAGTACATGTATGAAAGCACCATATTATTGTAAAGGCTTCAGAGAGGGAGCTACACCTTACAGTCGGATGAAAGATGCAGCTGCCAGGATTAAAACTGTCTGCAACGGCAGTTAATCTGGCTGCGAGCGTGATAAGTGTCAGTGACAGCAAACACATGTTTACTATATGCGTCTGCTTCGGCAAGATGAACACGTTTTTCCTCTTGCCACTCATTCACGGGATTGTCTTTCATTAACAGCTGGGATCTAATCTTTTTAACAAGCTGCAAAAAACAGTTCTTGACAGACATGACAGGCTACAGGCAGAGGGCTTCAACAAGTCGTTTAGATTTCCAACTGAAGTGAAGGAACATGAAACACACTTTTTAAACAGTTTGGCTGAATTGAGACAACCTGCCCCGGATGTCTTCTAATAAAATCCAGTGAAGGGAATCCAGGTAAATGAAGCATGTAAAAGGTGATTTTATTTCATGTCATGCACATCACTCATTTTTAATCAGGCCATCACCACATGCCACTGAAATCAGTTTTTGTTCATGATTACTCTCATTGTATCTATTGATGGTTTGTTGGAGAACCACATGGATGGACCTTACTGAGTTGTTAAGTTAATTGCTTTACACTGGCAAGCAATTAATGCATGGTAAAAGGATGGGACTAACACAACTGTAGTTGGGTTACGCTCCTTGACGTTCGGTTCATTTCTGGACAGCGTTATAGTACAATAACACATACCACTTTGAAGTGTTGCATATCATTCTGTTTTATCATCTTGGTTTAAACTGACAATTGAATTTGAATTGATTTTGATGATTGAGGCGGTGACATGATTTAGATTCATTTCAATCATTGTCATCTGTGAAGAAGTACCTTTGTAAATGTTTATAGCTAGCACCAGCTGAGCTACCTAAATTACAGCAATGATTCATGCATGATTTGTCCAACATGACAATGCCTATTAATTATATACAGGGCCAAATGACCTGCAAACAGACCTCAGTAAAAAATAATACAGTGGCATAAGCTCTTATCTCTACTTGAGATTCAGCCACTATTTTACAGTTCTGGGGACCTCACTTAGCACTAGATGGTAACAAAAAGTCAGTGGTTACTTGTGAGTGATGGCCCCAACCACCTCAACACAATTAAAAAAAATGAATCATCCTCTGAATCAGAGCAGTGTGATGAAAATATCACACAGTGAAACGGGCACAAATGTGTCACGTTGTCATCCAAAAGTGGCACATAGAAACCGTTCCTGCGGAGAGCCGATTCGACCGTCTCGTGTTAAAGAATGACAGTCAGGGAGGCAAAACAAATGATGTAGATGGACACATGTAAAGACACGATGGAGGAGCAGCAGACTGATGGACACATTGGGGGAAAAGAGTCACGTTGGCAGTTTGGTAAAAAGTTTGGGTTGATGGACAGCTGAAACACTGACTCACAGGTTAATGGGTACAGTGGAGAAGCAGACAGGTGAGTGGGCGAGGACAAGACCAAAGCAGGCCTGGTGCAAAGCCAACACAATGAGGCAGCTGACGGACAGTCATTTAAATGCAGCAGCTGCATCTGAATTGCATCAGAAGATGAGGCTGTGACATCTGGCAAAAGGTGGCTAGTGGTTGGGTCACATGACCAGCGCTGGGTTAACTAGTCGCAGTAATAATCTGCTTGGAGAAGGGAAGACATATTTAATGAAGGCTAAGCCACACGTACAGCTTCTCCCAGTATTCAATGGTCAGAGGTTATCGGCTTAGCAGTGGCAGACTGAAACAAATAAACTACAAACAAAAACACACAATTACATACTTTAAGAGGATTTTTCTATGTGAATTAAAAAGTCATGCAAATACTTAGAGATGGTGCAGGAGACGGAAATGGGGAAACAAAGATACGTCAAGGAAAAAAAAGAAAGAATTAAAGAAAATGATTCCGTCCAAGGGCATGGCAGCATTCGTGTTCTCAGTCGGCACCATCTGTTTCAGGAGCACGTCAGTCTGCCAGTGAAGAGAACGGTACAAGCCGACGCCAAAACGCGGCGTAACACCAACCACCACCGTAAAAACACACACACACACACACACACACACACACACACACACACACACACACACACACACTCACACACACACATTCCGCAGAGCAGCGCATTAATTCTGCTCCAGCAAGTGTCCACAGCACAGTTCCAGCTATTAAAAAAGCTGCAGTCTCGCCGGCTTGCCACATATTTGTGAGACTGCAAAACGAATTTTCGAGGTGAGAGTAACACGATGATCCGATATGATTACATTTCTTCTGGAGAAATAAGTTACGGCGATATGGGTTGATATGGGAGTCATACTGGGGAGCAATGGAAAGAGTCAGGTCCGGGATAAGAAAGCACCGAGCACCCAGGAGGAACTGTGACAATCTGCTGCAGTCAGCTTTGAGGCTGCTGACTTTCAGGGCATATTTTTCCTCAAAGTGTGTGTAGCTTCAGTATGTGACAGCTTAATGAGTGTGGGACCTATAGGATCTTTGAGGTTTCATGCTGCTTAAAGAAAAAAAGACAGAACAATTCCTAGGTCTCCTAAAACCACATGATGCATTATCTGTAAATGTGACAATAATACATCATTAAAAAAAGATCTTCACAAAGATAATTTGTTGACCCACTTTAGCATGACCTACAATACTGCTGACCCAGATATGAAGAGGCATTTGTCTCTTTGTAGCAAACTGCAGGCATCTGTCTGTTATAAAAATGTGTAGAATGGAGAACAATGGATTGCTTGTCAACAGGTTCAATAGACACGAATAGATGGACACTCCATCACTTTATGATCCTTGTCACTGAATCGAATGAGAAACCTGATCTTCACCTTTGAGCAAAGCAAGACCACAGACATGGATATAGTTCAACTGCCAACCAGAACAACACAAACCAACAGAAACAAATGAGAAGAAGATGACAGATTAGTTTTAGTTTGTAGATGAGTTAGGAAGAAAAAATTATGTTGTTCTGTAGTTCCCCTCAAGTCTCAACCATCGAGAAGAGATCGCTAACCTCTCTATTAGACAAGCAGCAGAGCACCACAATTTGTCTGCAAAGACTTATTACAGAGGAAAGAGCAATGCTCACAAGTGGCCAAAAGCACACATGATTTATAGCATGCGACACGCAGCTGCTGGTCTTGTTGTAGGAGGTTAAAATGTGGCTCTCTTGTGCCTCTGTACGGCATTTTCATTTTCCTGGATGCTCAGAGTTGCATAAAATTATTGAGCGTTAGTGGACCTACCTGGCACTGTCTAAGTATCATTGGCTTTATTTGTGGTTTGAAGTAGTTTTACTCAATCGATTTAATTAAGCATCATTATCCCTTGATGGTCCCTTCATTTTGGACAAAAAATGCTCTTAAAACATTGGCATGCATTTTTTTTTTTTATTATTTTTATTAATGCCATTGTTGACTTCAGTCCTCAACATACATAACAAATATTTAGGAATTTTATTATTTTTTAAGAGCTTAAATGCCACTTTTAGCAATTACAGTTTTAGCTATATCCCATATATGCAAATTAGATTTATTTATCTAAGTAAAAACATTAATTTTGCTTATTTTTAATTTTAATAAGTGGCTTGTAAATAAATTGCTCCACCTGGGTCACTAGTTGGATACAAAAAGTGTATTTTAAAGGTTGCCATGGCAACACCAGGGAATGAACAAATAAATAAAAACAGAAATCAAAGTGCAATGGCAGTGTATTGAAAAAACACATTTTGAATGAGGGTCAATAGCACAAAAAAATGCAGAAGAGACAAAGGTGGAACTGTTTGGTATGTTTCATTTGTGTATTTCAACATTTTGGCGTAAAATAAAAACAAAGTCAGTAAACAATATTTCTACAATATCCACCCACATGCTGCTGTCTTTGAGTCAAAGCTCAACCTCCTTTTAGCATTTTGAACTAGGCAGCCATCTCAAAGCACTGATCCTCCCATAAGCAGCTGATGGCTCTGACCCCAGCCCCATCTTCCATTACCACTCTATAGATCAGCCACTGAAACCCCGACAAGTCTGTAGCAATATATTTCCCTTCTCAAATCTATCCCCTACAATCACTAACGATCTCCTTTTCCCCTTAGGCTGCAAATTATTGGAAAATGCCAACGACTAGCTGAGTGGTAATTTGTGGAACGGTGGACCCTCATCCCCTTGACCTTCTCTGCCTCTCTTCTTCAGAGACAGACAGCCTCGTTTCCATCAGTTCTTCTATTTTATATATATTTTTTCTTTGCTGTTGAATGTCACTCCTTCTTCTCTTTCCAGTATCTCCAATAGCTGCTTCTTTTGTAAGAACTTACACACTGCCTCCACAAAAAGGAGAGTGTGTGTGTGTGTGTGTGTGTGTGTGGGGCTGATCTTAAATAACAACATAAATTTTTTATCAGCTAAGAATTGATTGATAATTCAGTGCAAAGCCTGACAGCTGTTAGACTACCAAAAACACACGCACACACACAGACACACACACACGCTGGTTGTCTGGCCACACAGCTGTCAAACACGCTGAATTATCAAGCCGCATGCTAGCTTTCCAGCTAAATCCATTTAGAAATCACTGCAGTAACAGAAGCCACCACACAATTCAACAATGTAAAAATTTGCAGCATCAGAATGATAGTGAAATAAATGTGCAGATTTTTTCACTACGGTTGAAGAAAAGCTATAAAACCTAATCGAAGAAATAACCTCTTCTTAGAATTCTTGCTGAAATCCAAAGGAGTGGGGTGTTATAAGAATGAGTCAAGTAGTTACACATGGACTGTAAGTGGGAGCGACTTAGCATTTCACTGTGACACCCACGTTATCAGTCAGACGACCTAAAGTGGGCTGAATATGCTCTATTGCAGACAACTTCGATTGACTAAACTCAGAAAAGGTTTCAAGATAAGGGTGGTTTATATTTTGTAAATTTTTTCCATTTGCGTATTGATATCAGAAGCTAAAGTGAAAAAAAAATCCAAACAGCAGTCAAAATATTTTTTTTATTATTATGTATGTGATTTTTATCCTGGGGATGGAGAATAGCAGGAGTTACTATCCCAAAGTACTACCAAGTGAATTTAAAAAACACCAGGATTAGATCATAATTCTAAAACAATCAACCTCCAATAAAATCTTATATTAAAATGTATTTTGGCATTTTTGACATTCACGAAAAGTAAGCCTTCAGTTCATCTATAAAGCTCGTGCCCTTTATCGACGGGCACACACTCCGCTGGTAAATATCACTCAATGAAGTGGTCCCTGATGTCGGCTGCATTTGCAGGTTAATTGCTGGACCGGGTAAGCCTCTTCTTTTTCTCCAGCTGTGATGCAGTGCATTGATCCCTCCAGCTGGCCACTACCACGTAAAGCCAGCGTCTGGGATCTAGGTCAGGGCAAAGGTAACATGCCTTCCTCTCATTTATATATCACTGATGCTCCACACAAAGGGGACAGAACACTGGAGAGATTTATTTTAATTACTAAACTAAACAACCTCTTCACCAGAGGTTATACCCTCATCAGTGAGCCAATCCAAAACAGCCAGAGACTGCCAGTTCACCTCAATCTGAGAGAGAAAGATCACCTCTGTGAGGTCAGGGATGTCCAAATTTGGCCAAGCAGTTAAGCAAATAAGAAAAACACCATTTAAACTGAAGGTGGACTTGGGCATAACCTTTTCCCAGTTTACAACTGTGTGTTAAAGCCGTGACACACAGGTGGATAATGGCTCCAACACTATTGGCCCTGAGTGACACTTCTATCCTCTCAGTGGGGCATAGACACCAGGCTCAACCACAAACGTCTCTAACAAAATAGCCAAAAGTCCCCTGGATGAGGGACAAAACACCATCTACTTCAAAACTATCTCTAGGTGCCCTCTTTGTAATCTTTTATTGTATAATGACCTGGATAATTAAAAACCTTCACAAACACAGTCACACAATGAAACAACCTTCAGACTTTAGTCTCTTTTGAATCTCAGTGTGTACTCAAAGAAGATTAAAGAGTATCAAATAAGCTGCAATAACGTGTGTGTAAAATATCTTTGTCCGTTCTTATTCATGTGAAGGTCTGGTTTTATAAA
Organism: Neodontobutis hainanensis; assembly: GCA_024349245.1. NCBI lineage: Eukaryota > Metazoa > Chordata > Actinopteri > Gobiiformes > Odontobutidae > Neodontobutis > Neodontobutis hainanensis. The sequence goes on from JALDNG010000018.1 coordinate 2,747,374, forward strand.
AAAGAAGTGCCTCTTCTTCTATTGCAGTTCTGCAGAGCAGAGCCGGTAAAGCTTTAAAGCTTTGAATACCACCAGTGGAATGACATTTAAATAATAAAACAATGACAAAGCTTAGCAAAAGTTTTCATAAGATTCCAAAGCAATGATTTCATTTTTTGAAAGATGGAGAAATAGTTAGTATTTTCCAGGAATAGTATATGGCTTACACACTTATATACCTTGAAAAATATAAAAGATACAAACAGAACTTGACCTGTGAGTGTTGCGTCGTGACTTTGGCTAAACTCCATCACACTCAGAATAACGTACGGATGGCTGGAGCTGTGGGTGGATTAAATCGCATGCAAAATTTGATGTCTGACGTGCTAACAAAAACCATGTTGCAAATACGTCTAGTCAAATGGCAGCGATTCAATGCCTTTTCTTTGAAGTTTTCAAATAATGGTATGACTGGGTGGAAGTTTTTCTCCAGCCTGTTTGTTCTGCCTCCAGCTGTACTCTGCGCTCAGATAAAAGGTGACAGAGAGGCGTTCATCGACTGCATCTCCAAGGATCAACGGAGCACAACCCACACACAGATGTGCTGATGAGGAGAGCCTTTAACTAATCACATCACTGTCCTCCAAATCTGGATGGACAGAGCCTGGGGGTAGGAAACAGAGATACAGGGGAGAACTTGAGCATGATGGCACAATCTTTGTGGGGTTGTTTTTCTCTGGATGCAAACATAAAGTCATGAATAAACACAAGGATGGCGCATGTGAATATAAAAACACATAGCTAAGCACTTAAAGATGAAATGCCTCTGAAACAAAAAGCTCAGACTGTGTTTTTTTAATATTTTTTTTGGTGGGAGTTTTTCTTGCCACAAGCTTAAAGACTTTGGTTCAAGTTCCAAGGTCTGCAGTGGAACCCCACAGCTTTATTGATGACATTTAGTCAATGTTTAATGGATTGAATTTTGCTTACCACGCATACGGCATCGTGTTGGATCAGCTCTCGATCAATGTGCTCTGCCTACAAGGCCATTCTCCTGCATTGTACCACACATACTGCACTTCTGTGTGGTATCTTCTGGCTCACAGGGCACTGGATACCACTCCTATCTAGGGAAATCCTTTTAATAAATAGCATTGAATAGAAAAAATACTTTCTGGATGCTCTAATTTTAGCAAAAGATTAAATCCCAACTAACCAAACTGAGATAAAAGTACTTAAAATAGAAAGATTGGTAACTGATTTTGCTTGTTCCTATATAAAGTGTAGTGCTGAGAAAAACAAGAGTGTCAGGTCGCCTGTCAGTGTGGAAGGGGAGACGTGGGAAGTCCACGCCTCAGTATCGATTCAGGTGAGGATCTAGGTTAACATTATGCATCTAGGGCGCCTTGCTTCGCGCCAAAGTTGCCCACTGTTCCAATCACATGCTACCTATTGGGCCCAATACCAAAACAGCTTTTCCCACAAAACCTCAACAACAACAAAAAAAACATAGTAGTGGACAGCTTCAGGCACAATATAAAAAGAAGCCATTTTAAATAAAACAGTTCTCTTTAATGGAGCATATGTTTTAAGGACTTTCTGTTCAGAGTTGCCATGAAATACAGTGTGTAGAAAATGTCTGGCTTTGACAGCCTGAAATCCATTTTACCAAATTAAAACCGTTTTATGCTTGGTCTGGCAATGACCTTTTGCGAGAAATGGAAGCTAAAGGTCAATATTTAAAAACTCCTGCCTTTTATAATGACAGTCCACCTCTCACACAACTGTGTAAGAAATGACCAGCAATGACCCATTCTGCAATATTACTGCAGATGATGAAATGATCTGAAAGTTATCAGAGCAACTACACGGAAATGAAGCTTTGCCGTATTTAGCTCAGCGTCAGGGCTGTTTTATTTCTGCAGGAGTGTATTAAATGGGGATTTAGCACAGGCTCCACACTGACTGTTCCCTTTGAAAAGAGAGTGTTTAGTGAGCAATGTTTTCCTGATAGACACCGGGGTAGCTTCGGGTCAGATAAACAAAACTGCAGGAACAGAACATCAATCGATAAGTCGAGAAGGGTCAGGAGCTACACAGGCACAGAAAGTCAGGTTATGGCAGAAGAACTACAATGTACGTTTTAACAATTTGACCCTTCATTAACAAATCACAGCCTTTTCCGTTTTCTTTTAATTTATCATCCTATTTTACATAGTGTATTAGAAGACAGTTAAAGGAAAAATGGCCAACAGTAAGAGTATATAGATACTGGTTTATATTTAAAACACAAAGACAGACAGACAATAACACAGAAGGAGAGATGAAAGTGCTCTCCTGCAGGTGTCCCTACCACAGATGCATTAGCGGCTGAGTTTAGAGAGTGGGATATTGTAGCTAGTGTCGAGCAGTGCACATTTCCTTCCACCGCTCACTGCTGCTATATGGAAGGGTCATGACAAACAGCGAGATCTACTGTTTCCACCAGAGATCCAAGTCAGAAAGACACGGCAGAGCCTGAACACACTGTGACCGCAGTGTCATAAATTGCACACATAGATGACCGCTCAGACTGATACACAGTGACTCAACCAAAAACAAACAAATAAACAGCTTCGACTTCACAGGAGAAAAATGAGTGTGTTTCCACAAGTTAAACTTTTCTGGGCTCTCATACATTCGTCTTACTCCTGCCAGCTTGTTTTTTCCGTTTTATATTTGCAACAAACATGATTCATCAACATCAAAACTTTTATAGGGACCGACCAACAACAGCTTATAAAAAGTCCCTTCTGCAATAAAATGCCCACCAGAAATGAGGTTGCAATATTTATCATTTAAAAAGTAATAAATGCTTCTATAAGTAAGGTCCTTGTTTATATAGTTTTGGAAAAGATAAACACCTTAGATTAGTATTTTGTTATTCTGCAGTTATCAAAGCTTATGTAGAAACTCTGCTCATAGAGGGGCTGTTTAGACACCCAAAATACAAAATCAAATCAATCTCGTTCACACAGATGTTGATTGCTGATACTAAGAATAAATTATCAGAATGTGAGTTTTGGGAGAACAAAAATACTGCATGTTGCTGTTGGTTTTCCACTTGCTGTGCAAAACCAAAAGCCAATAGCTGTCTGGGAATGCGGCTGGAATGCTCATTTTGACTGAGGATGCCATTTTCCCTGTTTACTCGACAACGGACCAGGTGCCGCAAACAAAATAAAAACACAGTTTGGGTGCCATTGTCCTGTAAATGTCCTCCTGTAAAAGTTTAAAGCTACAAAAAGCCCACAAACATGTCAAAGATCAAGTTCAGGCTAGCGCCTTTGCAATATCCAAGAAGCCACAGTGTACCTCCATTTGTCAGTCAAACGTAAGTTGACGTGTATGCACATAGGGCAAGCTCTATACACTTTATGTACACACTCCCTGTCACTCAGTGCTGAGCTTTTAGTGCACCATCACTCCTCTGACAATATCGAACCTCTAGGAGACTGGCCAGTTTGCAGAAATGCGGCAGCGCTGCATTCTGATTCAGAGGGAGGCGCTGGGCTTTGATCGATGCACAAAGGCGAGAGTGGAGCTGGCACCTGTGAGGCACATTGAGTTTCGAATTGACAGATGCAGAGCTCTGAGGTGCGTCTCCAACCATAGAAGCCATTTGAGCCACAGAGACCTTCAATGTTTGGCAGTGCTTTGTGATAGACAGCTTGCCTCCACAAAGCCAATGTACATGGGTAAGCCATGTAAAATAAATTATTTGAGTTAGTCTTACTGGGGCCAACTCAATAAAATATTAGGCTTTTTAGAATAACTAGTGTAAGGGCTGAATGAAAGAGAGGCGTATACTCTGTTTTGACACTTAGGAACTAAATGTATCCATCTTGAATGTGACAGTATGTCAGTATTCATCACTTTTCAAATGCTTTGTAAAGTGAAGGTATTTGAGAGCAGGATCTTTGAGAAACCATCAGAGATACACTACAACCTCTGGTATTCAACTGCAGGAGTGGCCCAGATGCAGAAACAACAGTGCTTTTAAAGTAAATATAGATGCCAAGCTTATGCCTTTGTAGAGTAGCCCCAAGGCGTTTGTGAATATCCAGGAGAGTATGGCAATGTCCTGTAAAAGAATCCTCTGGGATCCTCTGGCACAAGTCTGCAAACTTAAGTAAGCTGAAAATAATATGTTAAGTAAGCAGGATAATGATTCAATTTGGTCTAAAGAAAGTTTTAAAATACAGTCCGAAAGAACTATTTAACTACACTGGCTGCAAATGAGTGAAAACGGGGAAAATTAATGGATTGAAAATTGACTTACGAGATGAGAGGGAAGAGTGGACTGTAAATAATTGAGTGTACTAAGCAGCTAGAGAGCTTCTCCTGACCCAGCCCCCATAGCCTACTGAACACATAGGACAAAGAAACATTACCTTAAACCTGACATACACTGGTTTCACAGCTGCCTCAATCAATGGCCACCGATTGTCGTCCTTGTTTGGCTGGTCGTCACCACTGGTGTAGCCATCGATCACTTTGTGTGTCCTGCTCCTGACTAACTCCTAAACCACGACACAAGACATCTCAGTTCAATATTAGTTAAGGAAGTCAAATGGTAATAATTTTACTCTACACAGAATTAAGGTCCTAAGGTGGATACCTGGGGTTCTCCTTTTAGTATATGACACAAACCACATATATACCACATGTTTTTAGGTAAACAATCATGAGTGATTGCTAGGTTTTAAACCAATATGAGTTTATCCAACATATTTAAAGAATGTAAGCAACATTCAAGCGGAACAGTGAGCAAACAAAACTGAATAACATGTCTACACATTTTCTGCAGGGTAGGTACTGTACAAACTCAAAAGTTTTTAGACATCAAGCGCTTCTGTCAAGTCGGTCTTACAGAGCACCTTAACAGACAATACAGAGTTACAAAACTTTTCACTTGCTAACAGACAGGGCTCTGAGGTTAGTCAGAAAAAGAAGGCTGTGTGAGAAATTCAGTCTTCTGAGAACTGAGGGCTTTATACTCTGATTGATTTTAAAGTAGGTAGAAGGCTGGTGGATCCAATGGGAGTCGTGAATCTGTGGTTGCATCAGTGTTATTTATACCTCTGACACAAATATCTTACATTTTGTCAGTAGAAGGGTTTAATTTTTTTACATGATATATATCCCCAACTACAGATTCTCTTAAACTCGCTTGTGTAGTTTTAAGAGATCTGTCGTGCAAAAAAACACTTTTTACAAATACATTACAAATGCATTTCACAAACCTGACCCAGGCTGCAGATCAGGAAATCTAAATGACATCATTATAAGGATAAAGACTGCACTGAGGAAATCCAGTGCTAATACAGCAGGCTTGTGTAAATATGAAGTTGTAATCTTCACTGCCAAAACCAATTTGCACACCTCATTACACTGCGGCTGTGAAAATATGTTTGCCAGCATCTTGTGACAATAACCCAGCGTGATTTATGAGGCCAAAACAATGAGAATTAATCCATTGTTTACTTTTGTCTGAAGTTAATGTATCAGACCAGAGAGCACAAAAGACAGAAGAGCAAGGCAGGTTACTATAGTAGGCAACACAGACAGAGTGAGGCTGAATCTTAATGGTATTTCTGAAGGTTCAGGTTTTTGAAAAGTGAGTTCTCAAGTACTTCCAGTTAAAGTACTACACAGTTGAAAATGGACAGACAAATAATTAACCATTACAATAATGCCTGAATATGTATATATATATATATATATATATATATATATATATATATATATATATATATATATATATATATATATATATATATATATATATATACACAAAAACTATTACAAAAGGAGACTTTTTTAGCTTAAAAAGTAGGATATAAAAATGAGAAAGTGGATTAAAGTAGGGCTGTAGACAGAACACTGTGCTATTGTGGACATACTCCTAAGTTGATTTTCTGCATCAGTGTGACGCCACCAACATCAACACAGCAAACTTACCCTCAGAAATCACTTCCCACGCACTGCTCAGTCAAATCTGTCGAGAAAGAAGAACATTCGAGACACAAGATTGACTATTGTTCGACGGGACACACCAGTGAGCATTACTGCTAGAACTCTGCTGATGATGAGACAGAGATTATACAGTGCAATGATCACCACGTGTAGCAACATTGTTAGAAACTTTGTGTTGAGGTAAAGTTTTTTGAAACACACAAAATAAGAAAAAGATTTCTTGTTTAATTTGGGGAACTGGAATAATTAATTTTTGTGGATCAAATCTCATATTTGATTAAGAAGACATTAACTAAGAAATAAACTAATTTCTCTGCTTAAATATTGACGATTTTGGAGGGACTCAGATTTTCTGTAATATCTCACTGAGGATAGTGTGTCTTAATCAGACTGTTAAAATATAATTAACAGAAGAAAAAAACTGAGAAGATCTCAGTTTCATTGGAGACAGTTTGGAAGCCTGTAAGTCCAAGTCTAAGTTTAAGTCCTCAGGGCAGGTGCCACTTGGCTGGTGTTCATTTAGATAATACAGAATACACGATGGCATGCAATTTTTAACAAAATGAAAGAAAGAGCCAAAGAGTGAATCAAATGTCTATTTTTAGAAATAGATGTGTGTATGTGCTTGTATTATTGATGTTTCAGGTTGTCGCCTAAAAGAAGCCGTGTGAGAGACACTGACTGCAGTTTCCTTTGGGGAGTGGTCATTACATTATCAAGACAAAATAGAGCAATGAAAGGGAATGAGACCGTTGTTGATGGAGGAGAAAAGCAGTATAATTGCATTCTGAATCTGGTCTCAAACAAAACTGTAGCAATATTACAGCCAGAGGTTAAAAAGAGATTGGTGCAGTTCCTTGAGCTCTTTTCTTCAACGACAGAAGTAGTACAGAAATTTTTAACTGCAATTTTGACATTTTTTTTATTATTGCACACAGATGCCAATTTAGCAGAGGTTTGGAAATGCTGCCTTCACGTGGAGCACCTGATCCTTTTTAGCCACACATTCATCCAACCAACCTTCACGGGTTACGGCACAGGTCTCGTAACAGTATTCAGTGGAATCAGATGTGATGATGTGAAAATGCCTGCGGATCATTGGTCTCTTGACATTTTGAAACCATTTCTCCTCAGAAGAAAAGAAAAACACATTTCTGTTACTTCTTGTTTGGCTGCATTTCTGTTCACCAATTTCCCACAAACACACACATTCATTGACTAGTCTAAAAGTGATGGAGGCAATGTGGTGATCAGTGTCTTGCTCAAGGATTGCGTGGAAGGTGGAATTCAATCTTCCACTTATTGGACAACCTGCAGTTCCTCCCGGGTCACTTTTATTCTTAAGTAAAAATGTAACCAAATGTAAACAGAGGTCAACAAAACAACACAAGATAACCTTATGTTCGATGCTTTGATACCAACCGGTTGATATTTTGGAATCAATATTTTAAAATATTGCGATACCACTGTGCTAATACAAATTGTGCTATTTGTTTTCACTTTAAAGAGTTTAAGGCATTACATTTATGTGTAAAAACTACCCAAGGCATTTTTAGATACTGTCCAGTGTCACATGATTATGGCAACCTATCAGATCTCAGGCTCAGACAAGCAAGTGCCACGGAAACATGGATGAAAACAGTAGTGTAGTGCTATTTTTTACCCATGACCAAATGTATATAATTTTTTATTATTTTTTTTAAAGCTATTTTATTAGCGTTTCATTCATGTATTTATTTCCATGAGTATTATTCATAGTTCATATTGTCAATGCAATAAAGTTAATAATGAACACTATGCAATCAAGTGATTTTCCTTTAAGGAGCAAAAAGTATCGGTAATGGCATTGATGAAACAGAGCCTGGCATCGCATCGAAAGGAAAAATGTTGGTATTGCATATATAAACGCGCTGATTGGAGAATAAAAATAACAACTTAAAAAAGATATTAAGGTAATGAGATGCTTTCTTTAACACTTACAATTATTTAGACACCAGTTAGACACTCTTTCCGTGCTGTCAGTGAAAGACAGTACAATTTCATTTTTATTTTACCTCTAGTGAATGTCTGGGTTATAGGGTTTACTGTTCTCCAAAGAAGCACAGTTTGCAAGATGTTTCTAATTTAGGAGTCAGTTGTATGGTCAACAAGTATAGAGCTTTATTTCTTTTGTTTATTTAGGTTTCAAAACAATAACTTTCAAAGCCAAAGCCTTTTTCCCCAGCTCGGCCAGAAGCAAAAACACCCCAGCTTTTCCACAGGAAGAGGGAGGGAACGAGATCTTGATTTACTGCTGAATCAATACATCTTTACTTGTGTTGCCTCAGATGATCACATCTCACATCACGATAATATCCGTGTGCTTATACTGTAACTCAGTTCAAGGCCAGACAGTCTCATCTGTGCTGGACATCACATGCTGTACAGCTTCAGCTTTTAATGCTCACACAGATGATGAGCCGTCAGACCTCAGCCTATTTGCTAAAAGAAAATAATTCAGCCATGTGCATTTCAAAAAGGCTTTTTCTGAAAGCTTCGCAGCTACAACTACGTGCAGACTTCTTCCTGTCATGCTTTTACCCCTGCACTTTGCCATATATGCAGTCTATTTTTGTACCGATTCAACTTGTTAGACGATATATGGAGGCTTCAACATAAAACAGACTCCCTCCTGACACTATTCTTTCAGCAAGAGGTTGATATTAAGACTGATCTGGATAGGGTGAAACCAAACTTTAAACTCCTGAAGGGAAAATAGGCAAAAATATTCCTCATCTCTAGCTAGCCTGAAACCCTAAAAGAGTGCAGCGTGTTAGTCCTAAACTTTATTTTTTTATTATTTTTTGTTGATGAAAAAAGAAATGTGGGTGGTTTGAATCCTAATAACTGACTAACTTTTCCACAGCTGCCGTCGCCTTTTTTCTTTGCCAGGCGTGATCCAGCATGATGTCTTCAGTGTCTCCTGCCGAGGGAAGGTGCCAGACACAGGCCTTGAGCGAGTCACTCACTTCTCCTTTGTGTTGCTCAGTGAGGATACATCCCTTCATTAGACTGCATCTCCTGACAGCACCCCATGCATCTGCCGCTTCTTTGACAGCAGAGTGGGGCATACGCAAGGCCACGAAGACCCCACCTCCACACAGTTGGTGACTGGCTAGCTGCTCGCCTCTACGGACACCCAGCAATATACAGACCAATAATAAGCTGCCACATTCAAAACAAGTGAATAGAGCTGAAGGTATAGAGATTGTATAATGGTGGCATGAACCTTCAATAAACCCTAATAAACGTGACAGAGGCAGGGGTTGTTTTAATCGTATCAGTAAAGTGGATCACAGGACTTTGAGTCTTATAACAGGCCAAGCAACTCTTAGCTTATCATACAATTATTAATCTAGATTTCATATATCCAGCCTTCAAATTACCATAATGCAAAATCCAACTGGTAAATTGGATGGTTTGTCATCTTTGACTTATGATTTTAAGACCATTTAACAGACACCTCTTGCTAGTTAACCTGTGCGTTAAGATAAACTAATATAAATGTTGGAGTCTAAAATGACAGGTTCTACTTAATGCTTGACTGAGGGCCTATGCTATGACTACAGACAAGCATTCCTTGAGCTTTTCCTTTAAGCTCAGGTACAGGTGCTATTTCTGACATGATTTGTGGTGGTGACAGACTCTCCGGCGAGGCTTCCACCTTTCTGAAACAGTCTGAGCAGAGTTGAGATTTAAATCGAATCCAGCGGGCTGTCTGTGAGCTGAACCTGAAAATGTCTAATTCATAATGTAACACGCCTTCAGGTCTTGAAAGACTACTGCGTTGCTCGCATATATCCCATTCCCAAAACAACAGTGCAATTCAGAAGAAGTAGCAACAAGACCCAGAGACACCAATGTGCTACATTTACCAGTCATCAGATTTTATACCTCTGTTTTGAGGGACCCCATCAAAGTGTATTAATAAATTAATTGTACCAATACTGATATAAACACACAGGCAATCTCTTAAAGCAGATAACAGTAAGCATAATGATTATTAAGACAGTTGTAAAATAATAGTTTTCACTGATTGTGTGTGTGAGCAGAGACAATTATCCAAATGTCACATGATGCACAGTGCACATGTCAGTTTAAGACCACAGCGGAGCTTATTCAGAAGGAAAACTAATTAAATATCAACATTTCACAAAACATAAGGTAAGCAATCACTGAGTATGAAAAGGTCCATCTGCAAACCATAAGGGAAATCATAAAGAAGTAAGTGACGTGAAGTTACGAGAATAAATGTCTCTGTCTTAATTAGCCTCTGTGGGACACTTTTTACATTGTGCTGCACTGCTTGACATTTCCCCGCTCTACCCGGCCACTGCACACTGCGACCCCAAAATGGCAGCTGTTTTCCTTCTCTTCTACACCAAAGGTGGCTCTGGCCTCTGAGATGCACTGTAGAGGCAACTTAATTAGGCTTCTGCTCTTAAGAATAATGGAGAGCCTTTCCGTCCAGATTACACATTAACGGCTGTCACAAGGCTAATTCAGTATACAGTAAACGTAGGCTCCTTCGAGGAGTGTTTTGAAATTGTTGATCTTGAGCTGGTGCTGGGTGGACCAAAGGGTTTTGTCACCTAAAATGAACATCAAGTTTAATGATGTCTCCATGTTTTTCCACAGATAATTCCAACTTCAATATAGTATAGTATATATAAAATATATTTTATATATTATATATATATAATATAATATATATTGTATTATTCCATGTATATAATATAATTATAATGTATTTATATATATTTTAGGTCTGGCAAAGTCTATTTTATGCTCCCTGACTATCTTTTCAGAATAACTACAGAATAAAACACCTGAATATCATGAAGATTGTCTAAAACAGTGTGGACATGTTTCTGCAAGATTTACAAAACAAAAAGATTAAATTTGTCCAATAACAGTCCACTGTCTTGCCTTGTTCTTCATGGCAACAGAAATTCCCATAGAAAATGAGTACAGCAGACTGAACCTCAGTATTATTAGATGTATTTTGCTGAGGCCTTCAGTAAACAGAGTTTGACGGCAGAGTAACAACATGTGAGATTACAACAAGTATTGATCAGTGCTGCAGGAGAATGTATTTGAATGCATTATTAAGGCGCTGGTGTGGGCTACAACAGGTGGACTCCGAGAGTGGAGGAGTGTGAGGGGCTGCGGCCAGCTGTTTGTGTCCCATTATTATCTCCGGTGTCGCACACTGTCTAGCACACTCACTTGCACAACAAATAATCATTTCATCCCAGGGCCTATTATTATTTCATGGCCACTGCAGAGAAATTCAGCAGCTGTTCCAGGTGTTTTTTTTTTTTTTTTTTTAAATCACAGAAAAATGTTGCGATTGTATGAAAAAGTTCATTTGAGGGATAATCGTAGATAGAAAACATATGTGGGCTTGAAGTGCCTGCTCGAGTTTATTTATTATTTTGCTTCACAAATAAGGCAGGGCGTGTCTTGATTATGTGAGGAAGGCGAAATTATAAATTCATAGGAGCTCAGACTTTGGACATTTAGCATATGCTAATTTTGTCCCTGGGCAAAACGTGTCTGGATTTATTTTGCATTAGACAAAACATGCACAAGTAATAACTATAACTCAACATAGACAATAATCAAGGTTATATTTTGACATTTAGATGCAAACCTTCTGACTCTGTCAAATCATTTGCTCACTTTCAAAACTCTGAATGAAGACTCAAAAAGAATGTTTGATTTGATGTGTATCTTCACTTTGTTGTGCACATTTTGAAAAAAAGCAGATAAAATTCCTCTGAACAACAGAAACTCAAATGTTTGTAAATGACATTAATGCAATATAAAGTCCAGACATAACCTCAGCTTAAATCTATGGCTTATGTTCCATCCAAACGGGATTACAGGAAGTTAAACATCAGGACCAAACCTTTATTACAAATGTGGGTCCTCCTGAGAAATTAAAAGGGAAAAAACCCTTTAGTTACAGAGGCATCATTGTGTATTGTTGACAATGAGTCTTTACCTCACACTGTAAATTATGAATTATGAAAATTCATGTATTTTCTTATCCAACTGGACATGCCCCATCAATGTAGTTATTTCTAAAATAGCTCATCTTTAGTATTGCATTTGTCTTAACATGTATTAAGCTGAGTGTATACAATGTGGAGCAGGGCATATGGAAGTGAAAATGTGAGTGAGGAAGTGTTGTGGTAAATAGCCCGGGGACAAATGTCCATTTAAGGTGGTGAAATACTGAGATAATTCTAGCACAGAGGCAGGAGGCACAGAGCCCACAGAGCCTGTTTCGCCACATATCTTTACTTTAACAGGACTTACAGCGGTTCACACAAAAGACTCTATTTGAACTCAGTGAAATCTGAGGGAACTGCCCTTGGTGCTGAAGCGGACTCAAACAGTTGTAACTTCAGATCCACATCCAGAGAGTTCAGCGCGCACAACTGGCTCCACAGCTTGGCCCCGCGCCACACAAGCGGCCCGCCGCACCGCCTACAAACTCCGGATAAATAATACACAGCGAGAAATGACAAACAGTCCAAGTAATGAAAGATTTAACACGTGGAGCCTGAAAGCAAAATGGGCTTCTTCTGCTGAATGTGACGCTGCTACAGGGCGCGCGGCACCCGCCCCTCTCCGCGCGTGATGCAGTGAACGTGGCGCTATAAAAGCAGCTGCAGCTCCACAAAAGCCTAACAAAGACGGACACAGCCGCGGATGCGCTTGACGGAAACTTAAAAAACAAGCCTATAGCTCAGGCGCTAACATGGGGACAACGACGCGCGGGATCTATTGGAGACTTTTCCTTGTGGGCTGTCTCTTCCTGGAGAGTTCCTCTCAAAACTTTGGCCAAACGCAGTTCATTTGCACGTCCGTACCCAAGGACATGGACATATGCGCGGCCACGCTGCAGAACAGTGTTCCCGGAGACGACCTGAAGAGCACTGTCATGCAGCTGCGTGAGACGGTCCTGCAGCAGAAGGAGACTATCATGAACCAAAAGGAGACCATCAGGGAACTGACCTCAAAGTTGGCGCGGTGTGAAAGTCAGAGCGGTGAGCCCGGGGCCAGGAGGAAGGACATGGGGACCAAAAACACCATGGGGGATGTGTCCAGGGGCCCCGCGGACACTTTGGCGCAACTGTCACAGACTTTACAGTCGCTCAAGCTGAGACTGGAGAACCTCGAGGTAGGCATCGGCTTTTGAGGACCACTTATGTAGCTACAACTAACCGAAATTAGGCTATAATGCACCCAAAGGCGTCATTCGATCGGGTTAAAGTTAATATAAACTATTTGATAAATAGAGTGAGGAAAAAATGCATTTAAAAAGAAGTTGCATTGTTTTCTTTCCCCCGACAGCAATATAGTCGCAGTAATAACTCGATGCAGGCGAACAGCCTGAAAGACCTGCTCCAGAGTAAAATCGATGACCTGGAGAAGCAGGTGTTGTCCCGAGTGAACAGCATCGAGGATGGGAGAAGCGGGCTGCGCAACGAGACGGAGCAGCGCGGAAGAGTGGAGTCCACGCTCACCTCGCTTCACCAGAGGATCACGGACCTGGAGAAAGGTACAGGGATTACACATTCTGTTCGTGTTTTCATGGCGTTACGTTTACTGACTTAAGTAGTCTAAAAGTCTAAAAAACTGTTTTTTCTAAGCGCTACGCTGAAGCGCACCACTTTCCTATAAGACGCTTTGAACTTTGATGCCAGTAAAACGATGTGACGGGGAAAATAACGAAGCAACTCCCCTGCGCTGCATTTCTCACGCGAGATTATAAGAAATCTGGCGCATACGGATTGTGGATTTGTTGTGTAATGTAATTCCTATGTAAATCCCCAGCACGATGGTAATGAAATATCAGTTTAGGCAAATAAAATGTGCCACTGCATAATGTTGGATTTAACAGACAGTCTAGTCTAACCCAAATACTCGTCCTTCACAGGTCAAAGAGAAAACAGGCCTCTGGATAAATTCCAGCTCACCTTCCCACTCAGGACCAACTACATGTATGCCAAAGTCAAAAGGAGCTTGCCAGAGATGTACGCCCTCACTGTGTGCATGTGGCTCAAGTCCAACGCCTCGCCAGGAGTGGGCACACCTTTCTCTTACGCAGTCCCCGGACAAGCCAACGAGCTGGTCCTTATTGAGTGGGGGAACAACCCTATGGAGATTCTCATCAATGATAAGGTATGAACAAAGTGACGTCTGACTCTTTTAAATGTAATAAGCTGGACTTGAATCCTCACAAATGCTTGATAATCCAGGTGGCAAAGCTGCCCTTTCTGATAAACGATGGCAAGTGGCATCACATTTGTGTGACCTGGACCACCCGCGACGGAGTGTGGGAAGCTTTCCAAGATGGAGTCAAGAGGGGCAGTGGGGAGAACCTGGCTCCTTATCATCCCATAAAACCACAGGGCTTGTTGATCCTTGGCCAAGAGCAGGTAAACCTGATTTCTTTTATTCCTGTCATTCTGTATTACGTTGTGAATGTAAGCTGAATAGGTGAAGGTAGAACAATCATAAGAGTCCTGGTAATGCTGCATTTCAATTTGTCAGTGGCCATGTTGTATCTGTATTATCTAGTATATATTTTTTTGTTCATTTAAGCAACTGGGGATGTAAACTTTGGCTAGGAGAGCGTAATAATTCATCTGTTTTATTGTGATTTATGTAAATCTGAATTAAAGGTGATTTGATCTTTTACTGAAATTAATCACAGATATTCCACATTGAATTTAATCAAGTCAAAGTATCTAGATAATCTACAAAGCAACCGAAGGAGGAAAAATCATATCAGCCTTGATTAAATCCATTTGTCTTCAACACAGGACATGCTTGGAGGAGGATTTGATGCCACACAAGCTTTTGTTGGAGACCTGGCAAATTTTCACATCTGGGATCGTAAACTATCTGTGGGGGAGATCTATAATCTAGCGACGTGCAGCAGCAAAGCCCAAGTGGGAAACGTTTTTGCATGGATGGAAACAACTCTTGATATTTATGGCGGGGCCTCCAAGTGGACATTTGAAGCTTGTCGTCAGCTCAACTGAAGCGCCGGGAAGAGGTGGCCTACACATTTGTTGAAGCGGCTGTGGTTGCACAGCAGTGACATGATTGGAGATCCAGAGGCGATTGATTCAATGAACAGCAACTGGATTTGTTCCAGATATGAAAAGGTCACATTTTTACATGGGACAGAGACAGCTGGTGTCCGTTAGGTTTCTGTGGTTTCATTTCAAAAGGGAGCTGAAGCCAGTCCATAGAGCACAGGACTGTCCGAGTCTAAAATGTCAGCTGGCCATCACAGTGCAGTAGGAGGTCCCGTAGTGTTTAGTGAACAGATGTCATGCAATTCAACAAAATGATGGACTTGAAAAGGTTCTTTTTAGTGTCTCGACTGCCAGGGATTTTCACTGTGAAGAATGATACGATGGACTTTTGAAAGGAGTGTGTTCTCCTTATGTTGTCTCTATCACTATTCTTTCTCAACCACCACTTGCTTGATGTGACTTTGTGTAAAAAAAAAAGAAAAAGATATATTTATTGCCAACATTTGAGCCTGAGTGCCTTGGGCTGTTGAAAAAACTCAGCACATTCATTATGATTTGCAGGGTGTTATTTTGTGTAAATTGATTTTCAAGAAGTGTTTATTGTAACACACGAGGCTGGTCTCGAGTGTTAAATGCAGTTTGACGATGACAATGGTGCATTTTGAAGATGTTCAGTGGGAATGATCTTTGTACAGTAACAGCATGTCTTAACTTCTGTAAATGATGCAGCAGCATCCTTTGCTTTTACTATCTCCATTTGGGTTAATGTTTTATACTGTACTGTTATATGCTTTAAGCATGGCAACACCAACAGATGAAAAGTTCTAGTTTTTGGAATAAATTGTGATACTTGAATCATAAAGGTGTTAATTAATTGTCCTTATTCTCACTGATTATTAAGACCATTTATATAATACAGTATCAGCTTGCTCCTGTTTACAATCAAAATAATAAGAAAATATTTGTTACTGGGGCCGACATGCCTGTAGCAGCTGGGATAGGCTCCAGCCTACCACAACATCCGGACAGCAGTAGAAAATAAATGAACATTACATTCTAATCTTATATGTATTCATTTCAACATTTTTTCACTTTTTGACTACTGTTTATACTTTCAAAGAATCTATATTAGTGCTGTTGCTGGCGGTTAGCATCACAAGCTATATAGCTAGCATTACTAACTATATAACTACCTAATCTATGTTTTTCAAGTCAGCGCTTTGAACTTTTTCTAAATGTGATAACTGCCTCTGGCTCCATTTTTTGGTTGACTCAGGTCCACTGCAAATTTACTAACCCTAACCTTCTGTCTGTCCACTACTTTAGATGTCTATCGCATAACAAAGACAGACAAAAGCAATGACAGACATAAAAGTGTTTATACTGTTTAATCCAGCTTCCCAAGAGTGTTGCGAAGAGGAGGAGTCTCAGCAGAGACAAGAAAAGATGGCATATGCACACTGAGTTACACAGAAACATGTTTTATGCTCCAATTTTTAACATAAAAAGATTGGCAGTATGCAGCAGTTTATTGCAGCTAATATAAAACAGAGCACATTTATAATTATTCAGTTGCCAAAAGAAAAGAGCAGGGGCATGCTACCATCCAAAGTGGGAACATAGCCAATATAACATAACCAAACTAAAACAGCTGCATTTGCAAATCAACTATACTACAACGGTCAGAAACAACCGATAACGTTCTTCAGTCATTTTTAAAAAAATTTTATGATCACGAGATCTACATTTTGGTCTCTATAAAAACAGCAGTCCTTATTGCTGCTGTTTTGTAAACACACGTCAGTCTGAGTCAGCAGAACTGTGGCATCAAGGCCATACATTACATGCCATAGACTTGCAGTAAAAATGAATCAGAGCTGATACTGCTCACATTAGAGATCACGGGGTCTGAAGACTCTCCTTTTGTTGTTAGTGCTGCTGTTTTGTCCCAACACAGTCAATTATGTCCCACAAATTGGTTTCCATTCCCTACCTCTGAGACGGGGTTTGTCCTCACGTCAATAGGCTTTTCCCCAGACACCTGAGCCACTTCAGCTCGTACCTATTGCACAGCCATTAAAGACAGCTATTGTGACACACTGGGTTGGATTTCAGAGCAGATCTATGATAAATTAAGCCATCCACAACACTCCTACATATCCGTACACACATACACTCAGGGTCTGTAAGTGGGGTCCTTCCCTGAGTGGTCACTAGAGGCTTTGTTATAAATCGACTTCCACTCTCCAATCCACCTGGTCTTGTTGACCTACAGGCTGCATTTGTCTGACTCAGGGCTCTTTTCTTTGGACCTACCTAAGGCCTAGATCTTGTCAGGTGTATTTTTGGCACAACCATATATTACTCACCCTGTTGACCTCTCTCCACTGTTCCACAGCCTTAATTGGTACGTGTTTGCTTGCTCTCTGACTCAAATTAGCTTTAAGGAAAAGGATCACTATAGACGTTCACGCCCACATATCTAGCTCTGTAATTGACATGACATGGAGGAAAACAGCAGTCTAATTGAAGTTTTAGTCACAGCCTGGTGGTGTAGCTAACAAGCAAACATACACTTGACTGTTTTTGTCAATGCCATAAGGTGGATTTAGGATGGAACAGCATGACGGAGCAACGGGTGGCATGGCTGACCTGTTCAAAAGTCACAGAGGGACAGAAGAAAGTGCCTCCTATCTGAAGAATGCTTACCATACATAAATGCAAACTCTGATAAAAAAAAATTCATAACAAAAATAAATAAAGAGAAGGTGGGTGTGAGAGAGATTTAAGTGTCACATTTCTGCTGAGAAAGATCATCGCTGTGACAGACAGTTCATAATGTTTGAAGGAATGCACTTTTGTGTCATTGGGATATATGCACACATAGAGAACATCTTCTTTATTAAATCATACAGGGTTCGACTGAGGGTTCAAATCCTGTGATTGTCTTATAACACGTCTTCTGAATTTGAGCATTTAAGCCCTTTTCAGCAGTTTTAAAGTGCAGCCCGTGAAGATGAATGAAGCGTTGGATTGGACTCAACATCAGTGTCCTTCAGAGTGTGCTATTGAGAATGTAGTTTAGAGCACAAGTGATTTCTGCAGTCAAATTAATACTTAAATGTTAAATCCCCATTAAATCGTATTACATTAACCAAATAGCCTGTAACATTTAGCAATCGCGCAAGCATCCATTAAACTGTAAAAAAAAAGTGTTTTGCATAATGATGGGAGGCCAGTGCTGACTTTTGGCAGAAACAAAAAGCCTTTCCATGTGGCACACGTCTGCACTTGCCTAATCTCAGAGCTACTTCAGCAGCTGTCAGGGTGATGCTCAGTCCTCCATGCCAATGAATGAATAATGCATTTCCTCTCAACACAGGAAATTCCCTAAAGGAGTGTCACCCAACAAGGCTTTTGTCAAAGTATATGCCAAAAGTCTTCTTCTTGAGGAAGCATTTTGTGTGCATCCTTGAAGTGCTAGTCTACTGTATATTTGCTCTTCAGGAGGGCACACAATTGTAGTCTCTTTAAGTCTATCAGAATTGTCCCAAGAACCATTTAAATAAACTAGACGGTGACAGTGTCTTGCTGTATTCAACATTTTGATGCACAGTGTATAGGATAATAACGTGTTATACGTTATAAAAGTACTTTTGAAGTCCAACGCCCAAAGAACAACTTTATAGCTTGGAGCCCCATGCTACTGCTTAAGTAAACATTTAGCTGATTTTATTCTTCTTCTAAAAAGTTTGAATGCTGTTGGTTGAAGTTATTAAATCTCCACAGCTTACATGAGAATTTAAATGCTTTTCATGGTGCCTTGATTAGATTTTGTACATTCCAAGGCAGAATAAATAATGAAAAATCCTTTATGGAATCATATCTGCTTTGTTTGGCTGCAGTTGTTTCTAATTGTTTACAATCTCTGTCAAAGTGTGTGATAAAAAGTGAGAATCGCTAAAGTCTGCCAAGAACATAGTGCACACCCTACACTGTGATTACAACCTGGATAGTCCAATCCATAATGTTTCCTATAAATCTGACATGACATGAATGCTCCATAATTCTAGCTACTACTCATCATAAATCTCCCTCCCTCCCTCTTCAAAATGACCCATTCCGTTCTCTCCTCACACACTCCCTCTTGGCAGTCGGCCATGCTTGTGCTGTATCCACAGGCATCTAGCAGCAGACGCCAGAGCAACAGGAAAATATTTCATGAAGATGCCACAGTCCCTGAACTTTCTGGGAGTGCTGCCAGAGGCTGTTTATTAATAATCAGGTCAATCAAACAGAGCCGCCGCAGCACCTCCCAGAGCTGTACCTCACACGGACCAGGTACAGCCGGACACAGAGGTCTGCTCAGACTGTGCTTTCCTTACGGAGCAGTTGCACCATAACATAGTACAGCTATATTCAGTCTTAGTTAAAGTTGTTAGAAAAACATGGCTATTATTGGTTATACTGAAAAAAACATAAAAGAAAAATAATAAATGCCAAAATTGTGCTTCAGGGAGTACAATAATAATGTAGTAGAACAATAACGTGCCTACGACAACTTGCTGAGGTCTGTCTTATATCCCAGGAAACAGAGCATTTCTGTTAACTGTCTTTTGTTTGAATTCTAGAACTTTCTTTCAGCTGAAGGTCGTGTATTTTTATCACAGGCATGTGCGTAACTTCTCTTTGAAATCGTTGCACATTTCATGAAAATACGTAGTAAAAACTTAAGCATCATGTCAAGAACAACAGAGCAAAAATCTCTGTATGGTAAACCAATTTTTTTTTATTCTGCACTTGCTTCATAGTCTAACAAAGTTTGGAAGAACCTGGACAATATTACAATGGACAAGACCATTTTAATTGGTCAAGAAACTGGGCAAATAACTAGGACAACTCTCTACACATTAAGGTTGACATTCAATGGCTGCCTTCACTTCCTGGAAATAATAATGGATGCCACTAACACGTATCCAAATAGAAGCTGATGTGAAAGCAAAAAGACAAAACTTATTTAAAGTTTTCTGGTGAGGCCAAGTTTAGAAATCATTGTAGCCCATCGTTGTCAAAATTATGTGAATGCTATGCTGTAAAAAATTTTAATCAGGCTAAAAAACATTTTAAAAAGCGGTAAGAAAAACTATTGTTTAACCAAATATTGGAAAACAGTATGTTGCAAGTTTCCACCGTGTGATAATCAGTAATCCTGTAATGAGTCACAGCAGACACACTTGAGGTGCATGGCAGCTTTTCATCTTGGCCTGATCTAACCAGCGCTGATGCTGTTCCCTCACCGGGGCCCAAGTCCCACAATGGCCTCCACAATTTTTTTCCATTGCTTATGAATAATCCATGACCTCAGAGGCATCGGGAACAGCTCCGTGAGAGGCTTTCACTAAACCCCAATACTGTCAAATTGGGACACAAGTGTCACATGTGCGCTACACATACAGCACTGCAACACATGACTAGTAATGACTTTGTGGAGATATTTACATTCCTTTGTTATAAAGACACTCTTGGATGCTACTAAAACATTCAGCACAAACTTTGAGACAAAATTTACAGCTAGCAAAAATATATATATATATCTACCCCAAAGCGCAGACATGTTTATGCCACAAAATTAAAATAAAAGAGCAACAAAACCAAAAGTAGTTCTCTGCACAAACTCTCTCTGCAGTAGAGAGAGATAAATAAATAAAGAAAGTATTATACTCCCCCCCCTCCAGGAGTTTACCCATGATGCTATGGAGGAGCTGCTTATACAATAGTTGCCTCAGACACTGTACACTCAAATTCAAAAGTTGTGTGCCTCCACTAATATGGTGTTTTTCTGACAGGGGGACTATAATAGCACAGTCATCTTCTTCACCTGGTGGAGAACAATCCTCTGGCAATGACTGTCCCATCTTGCCTCCACATCGTGCGGCGCAGCACTGCAGCACCTGGCAGCTTCACATAGCAAAGTCCCTATAGCACTCTTAATGAGCAACCTACAGTGTGTGTATATACACCACCACCGCTTCAACTTTTTACAAGTCACCTGCGCCGACTCCACAGTGGATTTTATGGCAGCGCCCACTCTCACACTGCCATTCAATACATCTACTACGGCTCTGTGTGCTCAAATAGAACAAGACAGAGACTACCCACTTTGAAATTTGTTTAAGGAAACCGTTATGTAAGTAAATCCTAAAAACAATGCCACCTACTAATGTCCAGTTGACAAAGAGGGAGAATTTCTTAAAATGACAGACTAAAGTAAATTATGTCATGCTAATTGGGGCTGGGGACTCAGGGGATCATCATTACACTAATGAACAACGGTCATTATCATGTATTGACAAAGATATAATCTGTCCTCACTTGATTGCATGAGATGATGATCAACAGTGTCTAAATGCAGCGCTGAAATACAACCAGAAATAATAAACATAAACATAACAAATATAAACACATTTTCTTGTTCATTGATTTCATTTATTGGACTTATACTTTGCTTACCTGAACACCAGATACCAACACACAGCTGTCCATGTAAAGTCATGCATAGAAGTATAATGAACTAGACTAGTGTAAACTCTAGAAAACATGAAAGCCAAGGTAACCATCAGGATCTGTGACACACGGGAAATAGAAGAGGAAAAAGCTGGCTTTCTGTTCTACAAAAGAGACAAGCGTAAAAAGGACAGATTGGTGCCTTGGGACTGAAGCATAACAATAGCCAAAGTAGCATTTACTTTGTGTAACCTTTCAGCACAGTGGAAATTGGCAGAATTCTTTAATAAAACTCACACAATCTGCGTTGGCCTTTTCTACTGTAACCTTTGTCAGGCTCCCTCGATCAGGGCAAGTGGCTTTGTCGAGAAAATGTTAATAAAGCAGGCTTTTCAAGGGACTTCGCCTCCCCTCTGTGTCCTTTTATGTCATGGGCTACGGGGCATAGGAGATTCACCCACAGCATAGACAAATGCATCAAAAGCAATGACAAATAACTATTTTAATACATAAATGATTTACATCTTATTTTATGAGGGGCCATAATATAGGGGTTATAGTGTTATGGTGACATTTCATTTTATTGCTTTTAATGCAAAAGTATTACAAAAATCACAAGAGGAAAAGAACAGTGTAGCTAAATAATCCTCTGTGATCCATTGTGTAAGGTTAATTTTCTTACTGTTAATGGATTAAAATCACTTTTGTATCTTTTATTTTGAAATCTCTTTCACGACGTAACACCAACAAAGATCCATCTGCTTCACTGACTTGTGTCTAAGGCAAACTCGACAAACATCAAAAGACAACGTTGGATGAAAAAACTGTACGCACGCAGGATTTGGATAAGCTAAAAAATAATGCGACATGAAACAAATGTCTGCATTGTCCGTTGAATCACAACAAACGCAGCAAACTTCATAATAATGCTTTCCTTTCTCAAAGAGCAACATCTCATTAAAAAGAGTGTAATTGCTTCTGGTTGGGCTTTGATATGTGTAATACAAAATGCTAACAAGATTGTACCCACTAACCCCTGCTCGCTGAGAACTAAATTGCTTTGTGGCCATTTCAATATTTCAAACTTCTGCTACTTACATATTTATGAACAAACGTGTTGACAAAAAACCCACAATGTAAACAGACAGAGCAGAGTAAGACGATTACATTACACTCCGCGAGACAAGAGCCAAAGTTGTTTGCCGCAGAATGTTTTTTTTTCTGAACCCATTATGTCGTGTTAATTTATTTGTTCCTCTAAACCACATTATAAATGCAGTGATGCCATTCAGTTGTTTGTGTTGCGTACATCTTCTAAACTATTCAGCTCTAAACCTTCCAAATCAACAGATACAATTCAATCATGTTTAAATGGAAATAAATGCAACTGTCCCACAAGTCCTGTTAAAGCCTGAATAAAAACTATCATCACAATTTAATGCCACAAAACTCAACAGTTTATCTTCTTTCAACTTCAAATATATTTTCTCCCATTAACCACCAAACTCTTGAAAAGAGGACTGAGTCAAAAACACTTGACATTTGGACAAACAATGCAATTCTCTCTGAAGCACATGCAGAAGATGACGGTGTTAATAAACACTTCACTGAGCGCCTCGACACAACCTCGAAAGTTGTGTTTTAAGCAGTGCTCCAGGTTTAATAAATGAATCTGTGGATGATGTAGAGGAAGTCGAGGCATAAATGACTCACACTGCCACACACAATGCACACTCATAAATGTAGCTAAAACACACACACTCATAAAAGACACACGGAGCAGTGGACCCAGAATGACAGGACTCAGTGAAAGAAGTAAATGGAGATATGTAATTATATAAATAAAAAAGATGTTTTGGTGAATCAATAAAGTCTAATAATCCAAGTATTACACAAACAAATTTCTTTGTTTCTTTTTTATTTCCATTTTGTTTCAAAACATTTGTGTGAATTTTTTGGATTTGGTTTCTGTATAACCAAAGACTGCACCACACACACAGATTTGTTGGATATCATACTAAATGAGACTTATTATTTTAAGTAGATACATATTTTCTCTTTGTCATGTGGGTGTTCTCAGCTGCTTTTTCATCTGAGGTCTACGTAGACTTTAGTCACAGGAGTCTCTGATGCAATATTATTCTGAAGGCTCCCTGAGAGGAGAGGGTGGCGCTGACAGCTTTCATCTGTAAATCTCTCCGAGGCTCAGTTCTTCGTCTGTACAAGAGCTGAAGACATCAGTGCCTCACTCTTGGGTCTGTGGTGGGAAACATCAAATATACACAAATGAGAAAAGGAAGAAAAATACATTACTGACAACAAGCCATTTCATCTAGACTTTGATCAGTGGTAAAGCGCAGCTTTGCTTCTTACTTGTCTTAAGTGAACACACAACTGTACAGTATTTATCACATCTTAAAAAAGTTACAAGTCAACTTCTATGCACACTCAATGATTTAAAGTTGTGTGGTGTGTTTAAAACTGCTGACATACACACAAACAAGGCACATGGCATAGGCCAAAACCTAACTTTTTGGCGAAGCTAATCAAGCAGGCAAAGCAGATGCCACAGGAGCGCAGGATCAGTAACTCAGCCAGAATCTGGGATTCAAATAGAAACTCTCTACCCCCCTTTGCTCTGCTTTAAATCTTCTCCATTCCTCAAAACCTGTCATCCTCTGCAGCATTCCTGCGCCACAGCTTCCTTTAATAACCATTCTCTTCATCTTTGTCTTGTGTTTTTCCCACTGGCTCCATGCTGAATACACAACTCTTTTCTAATGATACCTGCATGTATAGAAACCCAATGTATTGTGTGTGGACTAATTATCTGAGTTACTAAGTAGATGAGAAAGGGT
Organism: Neodontobutis hainanensis; assembly: GCA_024349245.1. NCBI lineage: Eukaryota > Metazoa > Chordata > Actinopteri > Gobiiformes > Odontobutidae > Neodontobutis > Neodontobutis hainanensis. Next base: position 2,771,837 of record JALDNG010000018.1, read on the forward strand.
TTTCCTATTAGATGTTTGTGTAAAGCTACTTTTCAAGTTAGTGAAGAAGATTAGTGAAGAAGATTAGTGGAAGATACGTGGGAGAACATGAGAGAGCCAGCACGTCAATATTGAACGCATCAGATGTGGTTGTGGTATGAAAAGCTAGCTGTAGTGGGTCAATGGTCCAACATTTGTATTGGCTTTAGGCTAGCTTAATGAAACCAGCGTTGTTATGGGAAATCGATGGAATAATAAAAACCTAATAATAATAAAATAGTAAATTAACTAAACAAACAATTCATAAACCAAGCCAGAGACAGAGCCCAGAATACAATCAACAAAATCAATCAAAAATAATAAAGACACCTATTGGTTGGTTTAGAGCTGTGTTATAAGGACTCAAACTGACAATCAACTAAAAAAGTGTCCCAGCTGTAATGTTCAGTCTGACTCTCATTAGAACAGTGCCCACGACCACCACTGTGCATAATTCAACATGGGACTCACTAATTTGTGCAGAAGGAGTGAAAAACTATGAATCTCCCTTGGTCTGTTCTGTCTCTGTAAAAGTTTATCACATTTCATGTTTACGGGACAACCACTCCTCGAGCCTGGAAGCAAACTTGGGACATTAAAGCTCATCTAGATATTGAGTTATTGGAGTTGTTGTTTATCTGCAAAAACATTCACAAAAGCATGATTGTTCTTGTTATTGTATTTCTTTCTTTAAGTGGGAAAAACATTGGACCCTGGCAGGCATCAAATAACTTACAGATTCAATTACTTTTGATGTAGTTTCCTGCAGTCTCTTACCTCCATTTAACAACAAACAGCAGTTATGAAAGTGATATTTTTGTCTCCGATGGCAGCGATGTAACTACATCCACATGGCTGGTAGTTATCCAACATGGCAGGTAAACAAATGACTGTGGTGCAAATCAACACAATACAACACAATGAGAAAGAACAGCCTGCTTCCAGAGTTACTGTAAAAGTCGAAGCACTCGGCATAAGGCGAGCTCTCACCAGGCTCTGGAAACCGAATCACAATCAAATTATGTTGGGAGTGTAGAGCTGCCCACGGGAAAGTGACAATGAGATTCTGAACATAGCCAGCACTCACCTAAGGCTAAAGACTCTTATCTATTTTTACTGCTGCACCAGGGAATGAGCTCTGCATTGAGAGAAGACGAGCAGTTACAGATAGGTGAGACAACTTTTGATCAGATCACTATATGGTATGACATTTGGCACATAATTTGACTCTGTAGCATAAATACATCGAAACCGTTTCTTGGCGGAAGTAAGTCCTCACATTCTTAAGCTACACCTTTCTCTGCAGAATTATCCCATCTCATTCTGAAGGCTTTGATCCTCAGACAGAAAGGGAATTTAAATTCAGATGTTGAGCAGTGCTTGACCCAGGATACAGAAAGTTCCTGACTGACACTCAGTGATCTATCTAATCACAAAGCAGCAAAGGCTGACCAATGTAAAACAATATAAGACAATGGCCACTTCACAGGACCACCGAGGCTTCGACATGTACAATTTCAGTTTAATGACATACCATTTGATTTTATGGAGAGTTCGACATTCTCAATCAGCTCTGCGGTGAGTGACCAGGCTGGGGGTTATCCTCTCTATTAGTATTGCCAGTACTTCCAGTAAGTATGATTTGTTGGATACCTTGCACTATATTAAAACATACCCTTTATATGAAGACTATTCATCAAACTATTCAATAACTAACTGTGTTTTACACGACAGTTAAAGGTAATGCCTTGCAAAGAGTATCCAACAGTGCACAGGCTTATGACATAAATGCACACGTCAATGGAGTTGTCATGATCTGTATATGATACGTGTTCAACAATTCATGATGCTGATTCTTAATCATAATGTCTGCTTAACACTGTTCAATACAGAAACTATAAGGAGCTCAAGGTAGATCATTAGACACTTATTCTGTAAAAAATGTTCGAGCTGCCGTTTCACATTGTGTTGTCATAGCAACAAGGCAAGATACAGTCTCAGACTTTTTCAAAAACTTCCTAAGCACCGTTGAGATCTAAGGATAAGGTATCCGTCTCAGTCCCTGAACTAGCTCCAGTGGCTGTAAAAACACAAGCGTCTCCTGTTTGACAATCCAAGGATTCCACTGAGACAGAGGAGGCCCTCATGACAATTTTACTATATCCACAACCATCGAGCCACTGAAAGTTAATAGACCTTGATGCTGTACAACTCATGTTTCATGATAAAATCTGTCTAAATATCACAAAATTTATGGTCCAAAGCTTTTCATTCCTTTTTATACAAGGTCATTGTTCAAAGCTCTATGAAACATGAAATGTTTACAAGCACATTGACTGGCCTCATAAAGCTTCTGTCGTTCACATGCTCCATTGCTGTACATGCCTCCTCAAACCAGTAAAGTTACACTTCCCCACCAAATAAAGTAATGGAACAAAGTATCACAGAGAGAGGGATCAATTTATGGAAAGGTCTGAGCGGAGAGAGGTGAAGGAATCAAGGACAAGTCAGGTGTTAACGAAATGTATAAAATTTGAAATGTAGATTGTATATAAAAAAGTAAACTAAGATGATAAGTGTAAATATGCTGACAAATAAAGGAGGATTATTTAGATTTTTTTATTATCTTGATTATTTACAATTGTTTTAGATGATTTGTAAAATAAGGGGCAGGTCAGACTAATCTTCCTGTTCCTTTTTTATTTATGTATTCTGGCAGTTTACTTTTATACATTTTTTGTGGTTGTTTATTAGTGGTTTTGTGGCCAGAGTGGCATGAATGAAATTAAAATAAATAAATATCTGTCCAGACAAGGAGAGTGTATTACTGTGTCTGAGAAGTATATTCTACTGTACATGCATGTGTGAGAAACATTTACACAGTACCAGGAGACTAAGAAGAGACAGACAACATACAGTTTCTTTTCTTGTAATTGAGAAAAAATGTCTAATCATCTAATAACATACTGTTATATGAATGAGCTGCATAAAAGCCCTTAAGATGTCATCTGTTATCAAGGATTTTAATAGATGAGTATGTTCAGCAGACACTCGCATGCTTTCATGGAGCGAGGTCTTGAGTTGGGGACACTCTCGTCGGGCTACACAGTTTGTCAACATTGAAGTAATGTAAAGTTAAACAGAGAAAATGTCTCCTCAAGCAGTGGATAAAACAAAAAATAAACTTTAAATATAATATTAAATAAATAGAAAAAAGAATGTCAAGGTAAACACAGATTAAGATACTTTGTACTGTATGTCAAAACAGAATTAAAAGCATTTGGAAGAGCCGTGAATCTAGTAAATACAGATCCATACTTAATATTATTATAACATTATCATTCCAGGTATTTTGGTGGTAAAACATTAAATAACAACAAAGGTTGGGTTGGATTAGATAACACTAAGTGCCTATCATGTCCTCTATCAGGGAGAGTGGGATTTTTGCCAAGTGTGTTAATCTTACAAGCATCTTAGCATAGTACATAACACAACAATATTTTATCACAGTGAAGAAAGATTCACATCTGCTCCAATCATCTGCTTTCTGAATTGAATGATCTGCTTCTGTTACTTTCCATCGGCTTGAGTAGTGGCTGTTCAAGCGACTGTTGGCACTCAGTTTTAATTAGGTCAAATTGAGCTGTTTAAAATTTTATGATTTGGAAAAGTTTAGGGAGAGCTCATGTTTTCTGTATGAAATCAAAGGTAATGTGCCAGTGGTTTGTTTATTTTAGAACAGGCAGACCAATGAAGCACAGCTAGTTAACGGGACTTTTGTTGTCTTTCCTTTAATTCTTTGAAATGCTAATCATTCACAAAAAAACAATACTAGCCAAAGTGGATGTGGTGACTACAAAGTAAGTGGCACAAATTGCCCCTTAGACTGCAGCCTTTACTCACATAACACTGTATGTCTTCACGCAAAACAAGTATGTAATAGGCTTAACAGATCACAGTGAAAAAAAAAACACGCTTCTGAGGCTAAGCCAGTCTTGAAGGCAATTACAAGCACAATACCGTCACAGCACATAGCAGGAGGAAGGACTGAGAGATGGTGCACCAAGGGGAAGACACGGTAAAAGCATTCATCGATGTCACACTGCGACTGTCAGCCCTCTGTGACTGTGGGGTGCTAGACTGCTCCCTGTACAGGAGACAGAAAAGCAACACACATGGCTAACACAGCAGGCCACAGTTATTTTGGCCCTGACAGGTGATGAGTTTTCCTCAGACACATACAATAGGCAGACCTGTCAAGGTCCATATCTCATCTCAGATGCCTGTCGAGGCCATTTTTCTCATTGAGGTTCATGACAGTCAAAAACATTCTCTACATTCGTATCTCACTAAAAAACTGTCCCTTCAGTTAATTGAAAATGAACTGGAATACTTCCCTGTCACACAGCAGATTTCTTTTTTCCACCTTTTGCATGATGGTAAATATTAAAATGACAAATTGTGAAAATGAAAATCCAGAGGCATTAAAACTGGGCTTTACAAACACATAAATAAGTAAGAAGCTTTTTTTTACCTTTCCGACATAATGTTAAATATTTACTGTCATGATTTCTTATTAACTGCAGAGGCTTCAAAGAGTTAGAACTATTACATTTTGTGTCTCCTCTGCCAACTTTATGCATACTCTGTGACAAAAAATTATAACAAATGTCACAAGAGAATGGATTTGTCCCTTTGTGGTGGGAGATTTACACAGCCCAATAAAAGGCACTTCAGATAAGGCACAAAGGCTTAGAGGAAGCAAGAAGCGGTACAGTGCCAGCACGTATCCTGGGATCACTTATAGCCTGGCTTACAGTAAATACCTCATAATGTCAGAAGAGAAGCTGGTGCTGCTGCCAGGAAACACTTTCCACACACTACAGTTTGGCTCTAGTATTTCCCAGTCTGTACCTGCATCTTTGAGGTATCCCCTAAACACAAGAGGGAGAACAAGGACATGATGGGATTTGGGTGGTGTCTGAACTAAATAACAGAGTTACTCAACAGTCTCTTATTCATCAACACTTATTCAGAGACACTTACTCATTCCTTTGCAGCCTGCAAATGAAAGGCAATGGCAGTTTCAAAATGTGGCCCCTTATAATTCTGCAACTACAACCATATAATTATTCTATATAGTTCCTTTCTGTTTTAAATCTGTTTTGGCCACTTAAGGTAACCATGGCTGTTCTAAAATCATAGTGCTGCCAGCCTTGGTGCCAGTCATAGTGCTTATAGAGTTGATGGAACTCACTGATATGTCTAAATTCCCACAAGACAAGAAAAAGGGTCTTATGTTTTACAGCCCATTATCAATGAGGGTGTACCCCGCATCAGGCACCAAACCGCTGGGATAGGCTCCAGTCAGTCACCCACAACCCCTAACATAAATAAGCGGTAGAAATTGAATGAATGAATATTTGTGTTAAAGATAGGTTAACTATACGGGACATTCACGTTTTAAAGCCCCCTGTCCTGTGTCTCGGGGGATATCTGCAAAAACACTAAAATATTCCAGTTTTCCCTCTTCCTGTCCTGGTTGTCCCATTCGTCAGTCAACTGTCTGTCAATCACAGAGTTGCCATGGTTACGGCAATATTAACCAATTGGAAAAGATTAACAGTGTTCAACATGTCTGTAACAATGTTGATTGGTCCATTTACGTGCTTAAGTGTAAGACTATTGCAAAGTCCCTACTCCAGCTTTCACCTTTTCTGTGGCCCAATCCTAATACCCTCACTACGCCCTGAGGTCTTCCACGAATGGTGTACTTTGTGGAAGTGCACATTGATGTAAGTGTGCCATCAGCGAGAACGTCCAACTGATGGCCACGAGAGCTGGGCGTAAGTGCGGGTATTGGGACAGGGCCAGTCTGTCATCATGCCAAAAAGAATGTTTCCATTTACTAACAAGCTTAAGGAACAATAAAACTCTAAAATAAAACAATAAAAAGCACAGGTTTGTTTCATGTTAATATCATTACAAACTGAATTCAGCATTGTCCTTTAAGGTGTAGCATTTATAAAATAAAGTGTCCCCGTTTTGAGATTTATAAATCTGGTCACTCTATTTAAAGGATTTGTTTGCCACAAACCTTAGTTGTATTGAGTAGCTTACAAGTTTGTTTGTTAAAGCAAAGTGTTGTTGCTATAACTTCATGTACCAAATGTGATTGTATTTTTTAGCCCGCCCACTAAATATCACCACCAGCTGCCACTGATTACAACCTCTTTTTAATCACTCAGTAATCGTCGCAGTAATAATGAGTTCACACTTCCACTGTAGCCTATGCTCAGCCACAGGCCGACAAGTGTAGTCTTGCACTAAAGACAATTGGTTGAACACTTTTACCAATAAATAAAAATAAAAAAAATAAATCAAATAGAATGAGTAAATAATTCTTAACCTTTGCCTTCTATTTTAAAACAGAAGCTACAACTTTCAAAGGCTAACGAGAGTGCAGCCGTAATTAGCTACTGATTGACAACACCTGTGTGATTTGGTGGTTAGCCAAAAAGTCTCCATGATATTAAAAAAATAATTATAAATGCAGTATGAAATGCATAATATATAAAACAACCGTATATAATTGCCAGTGAATGAAACTATAAACAATGTTTAAAAATATGTCAATGACAAAACACTTATAAATGACCGTCATAATAATTAGCCAGCTAGCTTATTAATGCTAATGCAATAAAACTAATGTGCGAAAAAAATATTCAAACGGAAAATGTATTGACTCTTTCTCTAAAATATGTTTACATAAAAAAATATTTAAAAAACACTACTTTACACATCAAACACGTGACCTTAACTGTTAACTTTATGCATTAATTTGTTTATATGATTCAATGAACTCAACTTGCAACTTCAAAAAACACTATTATTTAACAAAACATGATTCAGCCATACAATAAATCCTCCTGGTGGTAAATTTAAGTGGGTCCATGCACTGCATACAGTTCAGTGTCCATTAATGTCAGCCACACTTGTCAAGATTAAAGAAATCCAAACAGTTCTTAAGTTTGGGCCTTGACACTTCATTGCCAATTAGTCCATGGCTCAGAAATTGAGGCTATATTGATGGTCTCTTGTTGCAGAACAAAAAAAAAATCAATGTTGGAAAATATGAGATTGTATGAAGCATCAGAGATAAACAGACCTGACTTTAGCTATTTGTTTGTGGCTGCATTAATCAGGCCTAGAAGTAGGCTATATCCAGTCAAGAAAATGAATCCCTGCCCAGCCAATATGAGATTAGTTTAATAGACAGGTCCACAATTTGAAGGTAGAAGGTAAAAGTGTTTTATGTATCCAGGATGCATACATCCCTGTTAAACTAGTCCAGTCCATGTTGTGTATGTGCTGACAATGACACCCTCACAAACTATGATGACTTGTAAAAGTTTTCACTGAAACGGTCAAACCCAGGAAAATAAATGAAATAGCAATTTATCTGATTAACGTTTTCAAGTTGCAACAAATTGGCTAAGATAAAATTAATTTTAATATACCACTGAATGCTATTATTTGTCTCCCCTAGCCTTCTTAGAGAAAGGTGGGAGTTAAAAACAATTAAATAATTTTAGTTATTATTGAGAACAACCTATTCTACAACATAGTCTGAATGAAAAAATTAAATTAAAGAGGTTTTCAAATAAATTCTGTATATTCTCATGAGTATTACTAAGTAATAATATTACATCAATACAAATACATATGAAAAGATTTTATATTCTGAAATTTGACAGCCAAGTCCTGAGAAGATGGGATTAGGGAGTAATGCAGAGTTTTTGTTAATACTTCTTTACCATGCGCTACAAAATAAATTTAAACTTTGTAGCATTACCTAAAATAATATAAATTTTTGACTGGTCCTCTCAAATTGCATGTAGCTGTAATCTGTAAAATTTGAGTTAGGTTGATATGACTCCTGAGACATTTATATTATACAGGATTGTGATTGCAATATAACTTGACTACAGGCTTAAAGCTTGCATTCAAAGTATGAGTTCTAAAACTTTGTGTAAAAACGTTTCTGCACAGCTAATTACAATTACATTAGAATGAAAGGGGTTGCCTTTGTAAACCTTGTCGGGTTTGAGCAGTGTAACACACAGTAAATAGAAGTAAAATTTAACTAAACTGCTCAAAGATAAATGAGATCCAAGGTCAAATGTGCAAAAGAAATACAGAGTCATATTAAAACACAGCTAACTCTTTCTTCTGAAAAACCAGTTTGCTAGCCTTGAGGTTTAGTCAACTGAACAAGAAGCTTATAAGAAATCTTATTACATAAGAATCTACCTTAGACCCACTCTGTGTTACCTAAGTAACAGGCCCCAGGTAATAGTCCAGTAAAGGCATGTATTAAAGTTCAGTCTCAGATCACATGACTGCTCAAGAAGTGCTGTTAATAGGAAATGACTAGAAAAAAAGAAAGGAGAGGCTATTTGCAAAGAGAATGAGAGTCTAGGGAGGTCATTAGAACAAGCAGTAATTTAGTAAGTTAACCTCTTGGCATAGTCTGAGTTTATCTTTTTCCTAGCCCTGGTATCCCAGCAGGAAGCCTGGGTCTTGAAAGAAACTTCCACTGGTATTTGAATTGTGTTGGGTTAAGCAGCAGCAAGATGCAGGTTTGCACACACATTGAAACAAATAACAAAAAATAAAACATATGAAAATTCAATTAAGCTGTGGCTGGAAGCATCTGATAAGTGTATGGAAATTAAAGTTTTATGTAAATCAGTAGTCTTCCTGGTCCTCTGCCACATCACAAGGGGCTGCGCAATATTGCATTCAGATTAGCTGCTCGTTATTAGATAGCATCTAGGCCTAAAGAGCCCAAAACATAATTATGTGAGATTTAGAGGGTTTGTTGCATATTTTTTATATGTGCACACTGTTAAGGTTCCAGCAATTGCTTTCCAAAGTATTATTAAGTAAGTGCTCTGAACAACAACAGCAGATTATTTTAAAATGTTTTAAATCAAGCACAAAGTCACATTTGAGATTATAGGATCATTTTATTTCAAAAACTTACATGACGAAAACGCCTCCAAAATGTATTAGAGTTTGCATTTCTATGAGCAAGAAGACAGTGACATCTTGTGGACAATGAGAACAACTACTTGGTGTGCAAATAAAAAGGGTTTGGTACAATGGGAGAAATCCTTCATTTTAAAATCCATCCTCACTGACACAAACATATATGTAATCACAATGATATACACAAATAACACTTTCACAGAACAATTGTTGCAACTCAAATAGAGCCAAGATTAAAAAGTAGTAAAGAACAGTTTAATTTCGCTCATTACTAATAATTGCTTATAGGAGTATACGCCTTTTCTGTCTCTTTGAACAGACAAGGCACCGCTGGATCCAGATACCAGTCATTTCTGCCTTTGAGACCTGCAGTGTAGATGCTACCTGGAGATGGTGGAACTGGCTTGTGATTGACTGGAGGAAGTAGTGATACAACTGAGCTGGGAGAAACCACTATGACTGGATTCCAAACTGGTCATGGAGCCCCTAAAACAGAAGAGAAAAGTTTAAGCATTATTAAACACTGTATTTAAATGAGCCTATGTCCCAGAGGTAATGTTGATTTTTTTCTTTTTTTAAATAGCCTGAACTGAATCTCATCAGAAAGAAATACATGGCCTTCATTAAAGCTGAGGGAAAACAAACTGACCTGAAGTCATGGGAGGCCAACACCTCAGTGTAATACATAACTTTACACTTGTGGGAGGAGACTTGCAGAGAGGCCAGCACATCGTCCACACGGGGCAAACTGGTGGCAGTGCAGGCAGGAGAGCTATGGAAACGCCACTGGAGGATATAAAAGCCAGGCCAGCGTGCTACGTGGGAACCCTGTTTAAAGACATAAAAGTAGCAGGATCAGATGAGATGCTTTGATGCAACAGACAGCTTAAAAGGCCACTCATAATCATAGAGAATTCAAAAAGAAAATTCTCCACCAAGACAAATTTTTACCTGTACACTCTCTCCTTCTCTGCAAATTAGGGCTTTTTCCACCATACTGTAGTCCTTGCCCAGCACCCAGCTTCTGTCTATCAACAGAGCATTAACGGCTCCCAAGGACGGAATGCCATGAGCTCCCAGAGTGTCTCTCTTCTGAGGCTGAGGAGCCCTTTTTGAATGGAAGATGTTGAAGATTACATCGCCTTTTGACACATCAAAGTCCCACGTAATGACAGAGGAGGCCTCAGCGATCTCTATCAGCATCTGAACAAGGATACAAGAAGACTGAAAGGTTGTACAGCACAAAAGCACAGCATTCGTCACATATTTTTGCTTGCAATGTTACTGTACTTCAGTGGGGGGCACCCTAATCACTGTAAAGAGAGCAGACAGTGCAAAGGACTGCAAGTACACAGGTTTTTTTTTTGTCTTTATTCAGATGTTTGTATTTTACCTCATAGGGTGCTCCTTTGAAGACCGAAGCACTCTTGTAAATTGAATCAAATAACAACCGGTGCTCCTCACTCTCTAGCTCCTCTGCCGTCCGGTACAAAGACTTTGGGACCATACCTCCTTCTGGGATATCACACTAGAGGCCAAAAGACAATGTTTTTTCCCAATCATTGGAATGTTCAGTAAGATAAAGAGCAATCCTCACCATGCAGTCTCCTCCCAAAAAGTCAGGGATGAGCTCTTTGTTGATGTAGTCCACTAGGCCTCCTGAACCTTGGTAGTCATTTCCAGCGTAGACAAGAAACTTTTTACGCGTGTTCTCATCAATCAGGGGGCTTACCTAGTGAAGAGGCAAGAAAATCCAGACACTTACAAAAACATCTGTTACATTATTTTACATTTTACTGTACCATGTGTTTTAAAAGGTTTGAATAATATGAACATAGTAATCAGTATGTTTCTTCCTACGCCTTTTTCATCTTTCTAATCTGCTTATATTGTCCCAGCTCATGCAGTCATTATTACATCTCATTTAATCTTTGAATTCACATCTCAATTACTCTTTGTTACCAAACATAGACACAAAGATTTCCCAAAGGTATAAGTTAAATGTTAAACTCTCTATTGCTTGTGTGTGATTATTTTCATTTGTAGATATTACTTTCTTTTGCAATCAAAATCCTTTCAGAACTTAAAGCGGAGGCAACAGATAATATTGATACGATGCTAAAATGGTTCCTCACCAGCGTCCACAGAACTGGAAAAACCCTGGGTGCCCTCACTATTAAAAGTCGTCCCAGAGTCTCAGGGTAGTTGGCCTCAACCACCTCAATGATTCTGAGCAGAGCCTTAACACCTGGCCTCCAAAGGTGACGCATGTTCAGACCTTCCAGATCTACTAGGCAAGTCCAGCAGCTGACCAGAAAAAGAAAAGCACAACTGAAATGTACACATAGTTGGTGTTACCTGGAGTAGATTTATCAATGTCACAGATAATTTACCTAACAGGACGACCCAAAACTCTGGTGTTTTCCTCACAGCGCCTTAGACCCTCTTCATTAATTGACAGTACCTATGCCACAACAAGAAGCCAAAAAAATATTAATACTGCTCATTTGATACAATATGTGTATAATATTAATTACAGACACAACCAATCATTTTACTTGTTTGAGTAGCATTTCTTCTCCCAAGGCTCGCACTAGGCCCTTAGTATCCATTTGCCCCAGACGCAAGACATACAGAGGACGGCCATCTTAACAAAAAATAACCAATAAAACACAATTACTCACATATGCACATAAACACAGTTGTTGTGAGATAAAATTATTATTCTTGGACTTTCTACTTTTTCTATATTTGGTAGGTTACCAACATGAGAAGAACAGCAGGTGGTGTTTGAGTCATACAGTCAATAACTAACAGGCCTCGTCCGCCAAAGTGGGACTAACACCTCTTGAGCTCACTTTCCCTCTGTCTACCTTTGTCGTGATGGTGCCAGCCTCCAGTGTAATAGTCCTGGAGCAGCTGAGGACGCTCCCAAGTGTCCAACAGGAAGTCCACCTGATGTTGCTTCCTCCAGGTGAGTGACTGGCACAGAAACTCCCTGGCTTTGTCAAGGTTGAAATCTCTGGCCCTCAGGAAGCGCAGTACATGTTGGTCCTTTGGGATCTGCGGCAGAGAAAGCAGAGATAAAGATAAGATACACCTATGCATATGTCTGTGGAAAGTAATTTATGCAACTTGCAATAAATTGTGTTTATGTAAAATGTATTAGTGTATGTGACCTTTCCCTTGTGGGACTCTTGGAGCCACTGGCGTAGTCGTATAAAACAGCTCTCCTGAAGAGGCGTTAAATCACCAAGGTAACGTCTGATGTAGTCTGCATCCAACTTATCTGCATAAATAAATACATTGATACACAGGCAACACAGTTGTTTGCATCCACTGTATAAACTGAACATTTTGTCAGACAACTAGAACAGAAAACAAAGTGTAACTGACCATCAGGGGAGCCGGTCAGTTCAGTGGGACAGGACAGCTCTTTGCTCTGTAATCCACCCCTGGTGCTGTTTAGTAGAATAGCTCTGGCTGTGGAGGGTGGAGGCAGCTTAAGCCTGGCACCAGCAGAGGGGGAGATGGGTGGGGGATTCCAACGAGGTATGAAAGTTATTCCATCCTGCTCCAGCTCTCTGAGGTAGTACTCAATTATTTCTTTACCCTATAACACAGGAGGAGTTGACAATTTTGAATAGACTTTTCAAATGGCCCTGTTGACAAGCACAGCCAGATACGATAGAAAAACACATTGGCTGCATTTAAAAAACATTAGACAATGTAATAGAGGTGGCTTTGGAACAAATTTAATTATAAAAAGGGATTTCCTGCACAGAATTTATGCTTAATAAAGATCTCTTTTAAAGATATTTGTTAAATTATTATAATAAATATTAATATATACAAACCTTTTTAATGCTACTAGCATACTGTTTCATGGCTAGTTTCTCTGCTGTGCTCTCAAAACCAAAAAAGGACTTAATATCCATACTAGCTGTCTGTTCAAAGCATGTCCAGTTTTCATTTTCAGAATGAACCTGTGAAAGAAATCAAAAATTATGTCCATTCAAACATTTAGTAAGAGCTGCTCTATTCTAGCAAACTGGATTCCAAACATTACCTCCATTTCAATAGTGAAATGCAGTTAAAGTGATTTAATGATATTTATGTAATGGTGCATTGTTTTTTAGCGTATGATATTTATGTGGAAATATTATAAATATAAATATGTAATAAAAACATATTTTTTCAGAAGAAATGTTATTAGCGTTTCAAGTTGTTGCGGTTATAAAGACATGTCCAGGTTATTTAAAACAGACAAGAGTGCTGCCCAAACTTTTCCTCTGTAGCATCACCATCTTCTTTGTTTTGTGTAAGAGAGTGAGACGTGTTCGATGGGTCCGGCTCTGCTCCAGTCGAGAGAAGATAAGGGCTTGCCCAAACCCACTTTCTTTCGCTCAGAAAGGAAGTGGCTACGCCAGGGTACTATGTAATGTCTAAAATGTGAAATGTAGTCTGCTTGGACCCCTTTACTGAGGTAAAGACTAATGGGGAATCTTAATTAAACTAAACTACAGTGTGTAGTAGGTATTGCATGCCTCTCATTAAGTTTAACTAACTAACATCAAGTCATTTGGCACACTATTAACGTTTCACCTACAAGAAACAATTCATGTACACTTTGTATTTTCCAAGGCTGGAGAGCACTCGTGTTAGACGATATGCAAAAACAAACAAACAAACAAAAAAAAAGGTCCACTCTGAAAGTGGCTCTTTCCTCTGATTGTGATACTCACTGTGTACTTGCAGCGCTCAAGGACAATGACTCTGCTGGAAAATGTTTCATTGTGGACCTCGATGTTCAGTGTCCTCTCTCTGCGGTTCAGGGAGTTTTTTTGAATGAAGTAAAGGTAGTCGACGCCTGCAATCTAAATGCAGAAAATTAAAATGATAAGAAATATCTAACTATAGCAGTGTTTCTTTATATCTTAGTGTTAAGTTACCCTTTTGAGAAGCCTTGGGGCTTCAATGTCGATTGTACAACGTCTCTCAGTAACAAGCACAGATCCATCCTCACTTTGGCTTTCACTGATAATTTCACTGTCAACAAATACTGGGATCAGAGGGCACCTGGGAAACCTCCTGACATATGCCTGAAAGAAAAAAATTATGCAGATTATAATAGATATCTGCATTCAAAACAATCTTTACACTTGTTCGGATGGGATGATTGCAAACATGGTCAGCTGCCATGTCAACTCTTTATCTTTCCAGGTGTTATATAACTGCTTTCAGAAATGGTGACTGCTTTGTGTTTTACTGCCAACATCGTATGACTGTCCGAGCCTGACAGGCACCAACTGTCAATACGCACTCTGTTGACAAGACCAGGATATGCAAAATATTGGACTTTAAACTGTCAAACATCTATTTTCCCTGAAGCATGTGAGCGGTTAAAATGCAGTTTGGGCTGTCAGCTTAACAGATGGCAGGAGCAAGGAGCAAGTGCCATCAAACATCATTCTGACTATCAACAACTGCTGGAGCTCTCCACAAAAAACTGACAGCATGGACTGCTTCATATTCTGCTTGTTTAAAAAGATGAACTGTCAAAAAAGTTTAAAAACTCCAGGAAAGATGTTTTATCTCTTTTAGCCCACGCTTTACATTTGCCTATGCTAATACAATCAAAAGGTATCCCCACTGTTGTTAATATGCTTCACAAATTAACTTGCTTATTAGCAGAAAAGGGAGTAAAAACAAACTGGACCGCTGAGAGAACACAATCCCAATGACAATACTGAAAATAAATTATTCTCTAACAAAACACCACCTAATGACTATAGAAGATGCATGACACAATGACAACAGGCCACTCGTTAGACATGAGCTAATATCCTGGATCCTGGATGATTAGGACTATTAACTGGAGTAATTGCTGTCAGTGGCAGCATCAGTGAGCAGTGAATAAATGACAGAAGCGGAAGAAGGAGATTGGATTCTCTCATTACACTGTGTTAGGGTTAAAACCTTTCCACTGGACATCTTGTTTGCTTGGAACTAAAAGGTTTACTTAAAGCTCAGTTCAATGACCTGTGAAGTCAATTTTAGACTCAAAGATTTACTGTGGGAGATGTGTGTCATAATTTTGAACTAAAGCCTGTGTAGGCGATAACATGGAGGAGGAGGAGGCTACATTTGAGTTTAATATTATACAGAGAATGGTGTCACTGTAGGATTACGGTCTTTAACCTGCTCTGATGACAATGAATAAATAGGTAGCTTATTACATAACAACATGTGACATAAATTTGTTTTAAATTATTGGTTATTTATGTGACAGCAATGATTGAAAAAACAAAAATGCTGGGTTTTGAAAAAGCAAATCAGCAAACAGCTTTTATATAAAATTGCACTGATTGTGTATATGCTCCTTATAACAGTGTTTTGTTAGCTCCATTTGACCAGCTGTGACAACAGCAGTGGCCCAGATATGCACTGTATTACCACACATGGACTTTTTAAAGGAACGTTGTGTAGACCACTGGTTCTCAAACTTTTTTTGAGTCACAAGATTTTCAGATTTTTAGGTGGTCTCGGCACACTTGACTTTGGGAATGTCTGGTGTCAAAGAAAATATGTTATCATTTAGAAAAGCAAATAACTGCATAGTTTAAGACACATAACATAACCAACCATATACTTAAAATGACCATTAATGGGATTAAAATAAGATAATCCTGCTAAACGTAATATTTAAATTGAAATAATAAACAAAGAGAGGAAAACAGTCTGTACTTACCGCCATGACCAACTCAAAGGGGTGCTTGTAAACCCTCACAGGGGACTGATATTCTTGAACCATGTTGACTGTGAAACAGCAGCGTCTAGTAGAGAGCGGCCATCAAACATGAATACAGCATTAGAACAACAGTAGGCTAAAACAGTCGCTTATATAATTATATAATCAGCTCCTATCTCCTATCCTATTCTCACAAGATGTCTACTATAAAGTTGAGCTGTTGGAGTTCAGAAGGTCAGAGTTAAACTAAGCATAGTTGGTTAATGTATAGCCTAAGCTTTGTTAAAAAGGAAAAAGACGTGGATACAACGCTAGCATAGATGATGTAAGAATGTAACGTTAGCTAACTTCAAAAGTAGACATTTCTCTCCCATTCGACTCAAATTAGGCCTGAAAAGACCACAAAAAACGGTGAAAAAAAGTACTTACATTAGTTTTGAACCCTTGACGACACAGTTACAACACCTCAAAGCCAGTAAGTATTCATTTTTCTTTTATACTGTCAGCTCGGAATAACAAACTTTAGTTAGCCGCATAGCAAAGTAACAAATGAGATAAAAGACTAGCACAGAGCGGTCAGTTAGTGGCAACCCCCGTTAGCCCCGCCCATTCCAGATAAACAGGAAGCAGCTGAGACACTGAGGAAAAGAGCTAGAACATCCTGGACCCTCAGTGTTGTGTTTTTGTAATTAAAAGTCTATGAAGTCAGGAGAAACACTACCACCACAGCACTCCTACTTTTTTAAAGCTAATATCTCCAAAAATAGCCTTAAAACTTAAAAAAAAGATACGAGCATGAGAAAGGTAGTACAAAGTATGACAAATACGCAATAGCTATGTGTTTAAAGAAAAATCCGACAGCTCCCAAGGTCATAGTATCTTGTGCATACATGGATATGAAGGTTTTAGCCTATTTAGCCTGCTCTGACACCAACTGCTGTAATGTGTCCGAGACAAACCCTTCCTGAGTTACCAAATGCACATCTTAAAAAGTATGCTGTGGAGAGAAGACAAAGATATAAGCATTAATAGATAAACCAGTGTCCTTTGGGCTATGTGGACCTAGAAGAATCTAGTAGAACAAACTGATTTGCAAATTAAATCTATGTACAACTAAAACATGGGCAGATGTCACTGTCATGCGGTTTCACAACCAGCAATTATAATATAGTATTTTTGTGAGTTTTAATACTGTTTTGTGCATGAGTTTCTGCACATTTTTATTCACACAGTCATCTTCCACCATCAAAGAGCTTTTGTGCATATATCTTTCCAGTGAGATGCATCCTGGGTCCCACGTTGAAACCTGAAAGCATCTGCATGAGGAGGGAGAATTCAAAGCTCCAGCATCTGGCAATCTACAAAAGGTACGAGAGTCCAGCGGGGGACATGCAGAGAGGGGGAAATCAAGTTCACATAAACCCTTTTTAAATAAATCAGCCTCAAGCATAAAGACACCAACTGTTTCTAGATAAATTACTACCACCTTTGGTGCATCTGTTTATAAATTCAAGTCTTTCTCGCTAATCAAGATTTGGGGTTGGAAATGATTAAAATTAGAAAAAGAAACAAAGGTTTTTTTTTTCGGAGATAGACTGGCATTTCTCTGGAACTAATAACAACAATTAAAGGCAATAAACATCATCCTTGGTTATTACTGTGACATTTATCTTAGCCAGTCCCACTGCAGTGAAAAGAGCAAAACAAATACTCATACGGTGTCTCAGTTGTGTGCTTTTTTATGATTTGACAAATGGGAACACTATAAAGACATTTTAGTTGTCCTCTGCTTTCTGTGCTCTTCACTTCAATGAGCTCATTCTGTGAATCCTCTTAGCCCCCCAGTCTAATTAACTCTAATACTGACTACAGCGTATTGCTGTAAATGCTGAAACAGCTGCTCAGACTTCACATAGCTCTTTGTTTAATTCTGTGCTGCGTACAAACTGCGTATTTATGATTACCATTTCAACATTTGGGACAACAACAAATTCTCCAACTTTTAATGTAAGTCTACTAATGCAGCTCACAGCTCAGTGTGATTGCATTTCATTTAAACCTTGAAATGTTCCTGTTCCTTCTTGGCTTCTCTGGGGGAAACAACCCCAAAGGGGAAAGATTTAAATTCAAATGGAGATGGTCTTGGAGCTTTGAGGAATTTGAAATGACTTTCAGACAAACTGCATTTTTCCAGAGGCATTAGAGTTCAACACAGTAAATTAGATCAGTTTAAATTCAATTAGAGAAACCCCATGACACATTCAACTCCCCGGTTTGTGTTCTGTTATGTAATTGTTCTGGGGCAAAAGCTGGTCTTGAAAATGTAAAAATCTAAGCTGAACTGTCACTGCAGTGATCTAATCCTCTTGTGCTATGCAAACAGTTGCTGCTTAGATGTTATGTTATCTTTTTTTGATTATGACGATCTGATGTAAGTTTGGATGGGTTGTTGTTTGCCTAGTAGTGTCATCATACAGAGTACAGGCTGTATGTACAGTATTTTGTCCACTGGAGGTCCTCAGATATCCAAAATGAAAAAGCCAATAATGGGTTTATGTGCTGGTGAATTTAAGTCAGAGTTCCAATGAATGAACCTATAGCACCAGGACTATATCACACTTACACACTCTTTTCCCAAAAATGACTGTTTCTCCCAAATGTCCATTTATGTGCAGTTTATGTTTTTTTTTTTTTGACTGTTTAGAGTCGTGTTAACTTGACATAGCTCACACACACACACAAAACATTTCTCATTGCACAAAGCAGAAATTAGGATTCAGAGTGACGGTTGTGCTGTAGGATTTGACTTGTCAGTCTGATGTGCCTTCAGAGGAAACATTTTCTCAGGTTCGGTTTGAATCTTAGGGATTACAGGATTTTTTATATTATTTATAAAATGTTTTTTTAAGGTGGTGGAAAATCTGTAACTTTTCACTTTTATAAATGCATGACTGCGACACTTGGTTTATTTCTTACCCTTCCACTTCCACATGCTAACCTTGTGTAGTGAAGAACCACTTCTAATCTTAAAGCATGCTGCAAAGAGAGGAGGAGAAAAAAAAATGGAAGAAAAGCACTGGGTGTAATTGAGGATAGGATCATATCCCAATTAGAGTGTCCCATTTAAGTCAAATCCTGCATAAACGCTTCCGCAATTAGGAAGCTGCAGAGCCAGTGGGCGGAGCTTGACCTGGTTTGGCTCATCATTTCAAACCAACAAACACTCTTATTTCTCACTCTTATTTCTACTTAGAGACAGCATTGAGAGTATTTTCCTATTGACCTTAAATGTCCCTAAACGCAACAATTAGTGCAGGCATTTTTAGTGGCAGGCATTTTTGCACTAAACACGCCAAACCTTCACCTTCTTAAATTTTACAGGGACTGCTTCTAACACTCTTCACTCCTAAATTTTAGAGCATGTGAACAGCTATGTCGCGCGGTTGCATGCTGCTGTCTGTGGAAATAAAAAACAGCAACCAAATGTTAAATGCGGATTTCACTTTCACAAATTCAGAAACAAAATCAGTTCATAATTAGCTGAAGTCATCATAAAAGAACAAGTGTGCTTCTCCTCCTGCAGTGCTCAGTTTGTCCTCAACTAAACTTTCACTGCATTCTATTGGCCTTTAAACTACTGTTTTAACAAAATAGTGAAAAGCAAAAAGTGCTAAAACACTATATTCAAAAAACATGGTCTTGACTGTTGTTCCACTACAACATTTTGCACAATGCATCTTTGTGACAAGATACAGAACATATGTTATCTTTCTTATCTTTCACATCTTTCTTTTGTTAAATTCTAACAAAAGCATGGTCACATACAACACATTTGTTTGTAAAGCCTATCAAACGGCGATAACAACTGAAAAATGAAACCTAACGCTCCTCATCAAACGAGAAAAGAGATTCTTAAAGCACGTCACTGTTCAAAGAAACAAGCAAGAGAAATGACAAAAACTTCAAATAAGCTATCTGAAATCTCTGGAAGACAAAAAATCCTGTAAAATAGCCCAGGAGAAAACTAGAGTAATTAGGTCTGATTCTGAAAGCAATAAAGTTCAGACTGTGGAGATCACAAAGACATGGAGCCAAAATACAAGAAGGCAGCCGTCCTCCAACAAATCCAACTCTATAATTATGTTCCTCAGTTACATGTCCAATTTGGCTTTGTGAACTTGCAATACTTGTGATTTTCTTGCTTCAAATTATGCCAACATTATCATGTAAAAAGAAGCTCTTTCCCTCAAAAACATCAATGTGGCGGCGAGCAAAGACTCAGGTGATCATTATCTCAGAATCGCTAATTGGGAAACGTATAATGTGTTGGTCTTGTGACATGAAGACAAATGGCAAGACGCCGGAGTCTCAGGCAAAATATAACAAATGACTTTTTCTACAATCTGCTCGGAATCAATCATGATGATATATGCTTCCAGTGGCCTTTCATATTCAAATGAGGATCCCACAGAGGCAGGGCAGGCCAGGATACAAACTATAATTCAGGCTTTTGTAAAAGAGATATATTGGCTATCTTGTTTGGATTCTCTCATTTTTTATTTAACAGGATGTAATGGTGGTCCTGGCAGTGTTTTGGGTGGTCATCAACTGTAAACGTTTAAAGCAGAGCACATAACCACAAAGAGAAGATGTACAAAAAAAATGTATTCAGGTTTTAAAATGGTTGATGGAAATAGGTGTGTTTTCTTAGGATGTCTTGCCTTTAGTGTGACAGGCATACAACACTGCCATCTGGTGTTCATAAATGAAACTACAGAGCTAAGGATGTAGAATTTCAAATGATCTATCAAAGGCGTGCACTGAATTTTAGCTAACCGTGTTGTATTTTTAATTTGGAGCAGAGATATCATTATTACCATTAATGATGAAAAGCCGCTTAGAAATTATTACTATTGTGTACTAACCTTAAAGGTACTGTGTAGAACATTGGTGACATCTGGTGGTGAAATTGCACATTACAACTCAGCTGAAGCAACAGTTTAAATTTACTTTCTGAAAACTGGATAAAATTACCTTCTGATAGGGGGTTACTCACAGGTGGTCCATCTGAAAGTACCTGTCCTTTGTAAAAGTTTTTGGTGGCAACCCTCCCAGATGGTTTTGTATAACAGAAAAAGGCTAAGTTAGTTTTAACATCATCCATTTGGTTCAGAAAGATTTTGAACCATCATGAAAAAAATCAACAGTCTATGGAAGATGACATCTGAATGAATTCATTTGAAGAGACCATGGGGATTAATAAAGTTATTTTGAATTAAAAAATAAGACATGAGTGTGCTTCTTCTCCAGCAGAGCTCAGTTTGTCTGTGAACTTCCACTAGGTTCTATTGAGCATCAAATGTCAAATTTCTGTTCAAATGCAACACAATGACCCTTAACTTGATACTGTTCTGTGTTCAACTATTGTTGTCACGTTTCTCCGGCTCGTGCTTTGGGGCTAGTGTTGCTCACTGTGTAAAAAAAAATGTATAGCTTCTTTATTTCTATCCAGCTGGCAGCAGTGTGAGAACATACTTTTCTCTAAAATATCATTACGCCGCTGCTATATAAAATTGCTTCTGGCTTCTTCATTATTTATTTTTTAATGCAAGGCCGTAGCGCATTGACAGAGCTAACAGATAATGGTGACAAGTAATTACCGAGCTGCTACAAACCGCCAACAACTGTGTCCATCAAGCACAGACAGAAACCTTAACCTGCTCCAATGAAACCAATTAGGACCCGATCAGAGTTGAGATTACGGCTGGGCAGACACGGCGGCGAACATGTCAGCGTGATTTGTTTCTGCACTGTCGATGCTTTCTTAGCACCTGTGGCACTTCCTGTTCTCACACCACAGCACTCGCTTTTCATCTCAGTGTTCACTCTGTGTTCTGCGAGGAATAATTATTATAGTTTTGTTTTTTTTCTTGGTCAGGATAGCGTGCAATGTACATAAAGCTAAAGCAGATTTGCTTTAGCTTTGCATTGTACATGTTTTTAGTGGTAGGGGAAACCGACACAGACACAGGGAAAACATGCAATCTCCATACAGAAAGGTCCTGCCCTGGATGGAAGTCAAACCCAGGACCTTAGTGTGAGGCAGGAGTGCTAACCACTCTGTCCATGCCGTCAATTTCTATAGCGACGGCATTCTATCACCTGCTTATTGCGGGGCAACATTTTAAAAGGAGGAGTTGGATATAACAGCAAAGTCACTTGAAAAAATTTTGTCATACTCAGAGGTCAGCCCATATGTGACACACTCGCACACCACATTTATACGTCAACCGAGCATTAATCCAAAGCCACAGCCCAGAAAGAATTGATCAGTCGGGTGTTGAATTATTAATTAAACATCATCGTTCGCAGGCCGACAGCCAACAGAAGTACTGATCCGAAACCGTCTTCATTGAGTGAGAACATCTTTAATCACGGGAAAACATCTTAATGAATTACAGCTCCCAGTGTGCATCTGGCACTGCAGGCCATCCGTCCGTGGCTTATGTGACCGAGGCTAATCAACAAGCTGAGGGAACCAAAACAAACTCCTAATTGCAGCATCCCCAATGCTTTAGATGAATATAAGAGATGCATGCAGACAAGCCTGAGGTAACAACTCATACCAGAGATCTGTATTGAAGATTTGACTGCTTTTTGCCTTAGTGCCAAATGTATCCACCTTTCTAATCCAGTCCTGCAGCCCTCCCTCTGCATCAATCCATAATGTACTAAATAACTCATGAAGGCATGCAGCACTCAGGCTATATACCCTTTGATCCCACCAAAAACTTTACATCAAGCTTCTAACAACTCTTATCTAAGAAAACATGTTTTGCCGTCATTTCCATTTTAGAGAGCTGCTGTATGTCTTTGCTATGGCTTCTGTAGGAGATCTCTGAAGTCCCTTGGAGAGGCTTTAATGAAAACTGTCATATACACACAAGCGACAGCAGCCATCTTTCTTCCTCGTCACTCTTTGCAGACTCCTAACAAATGAAGCCTGTGGGAGAAATGGCCGTACATTTTGACAGCGAGGGTTCCACAGCACTATACACATCTATAGTGGCAGTAATGGAAGTGGCCTTTTCGGGCAGCAGTATGGAAGGTGACAGAAGTGACAGATGTAGTGTGCATGTCTGGTTTTCTCCAGCTGCCAGTGGGTTGCTCAAGGACGTATGAGTCTTCTGACTGAGAAAAGGAGCAGTGCAGTCTCCTGACTCATCTCTACACTGGACATACATGCACAGTTCAATTTATATACTTACATTATGTTCTAGTAATGATTTGCCCTTGCTGTTCACACATAATAAGACATATAAGTATTGTACACACATTGATATGACACATCAACACAGCGATCTGTCAATTTCACTGACATCTGATGTTGAAAGTGTACTTTACAGAAACAGACGCAGAGGAGATTGCCCAAGGACTGTGGCTCACTTTAAATGATGCTCCTTTTCAACAGAGGTCAGCAGAGCACCTCTTAATGGGCAACATATTTTATTGCCTTAAGGTGTTACATTCCAAGAAAAAAACTATAAAATATATGCCCATGGAGTATTTCAAAACCAATCATAGTTTAAAGTTAAAGGGAGCTAGGCAAAGAAACCAAATTACAAACAACCCCTTTTACCAAGATCCTTTTGGTTTTCTCTTTGTGGTCAATGACTTAAAAGAGAGCAAGCTTTAATGAAATACGAGGTGTTGTCCTTGAGACAGATACCTAAAAGAGACACCATATTTTTTATTTTTTATTTTCCAAAGCAAACACGATGAAAGGAAAACAGGGTGAGGAGGGTTTGGGTATTGTGTAGAAATCAGATGGCATGAATAACAAAGCTCATTTTGGGCTCCAGAATAGACAGCTAAAATAAAGACACCGGTTGTGTGATTAATCCCAGTCTGCGTGACCTCCCTCTTCTGAAGAGGTCTCCTGTGTCGCCGAGAATGACACTTAGTCACAGCTGCAGTGAAGTAAACAAGCACTCTCAGCCACTGTGAAGAATGAATCATCAAAATGGCCAATACAGTAGACCACCGCAAATTGAAACAGACTGGAGGATAGTCAATAGTTATTACTACGTACAGTGTAACAGTCAAAGCAGAACATATTGTAGAGCTGGCTTTGGTGAGCCATGTAAGAAATCAGGCTTTGAAATGCACACCTTCAAAAGAAGCCAGTAGTCTTACAGTAAGCCTAGAAGCAATACAAAGGAATATAATAGACACACTGACAATAATTTTGCATTAGCAGGATGCTCTGGTCCCCGGATGAAGCGACAGTGGTGTATGGACATAGGGTCAGTAACGTCATATAGTTTCATTTCAATAAAAAGTCCAAGCTTGGATCAAAGCTTGGTGACAAAATTAAAAGTCTTTGGAAGTGGACAAAGGGCTGGCAGTCAGAATGGGGCAACAAATCAAGTTTAGGATGTAAGCTAAAATACTGGCCAGAACGGCTCTGGGCAAGTTAGGACAATTGAGCATACAGGCGCTGAGTCACAGTCGAACTCAATCTGCGAGGAGTGTTTCTCATATGGCACATGGATTCTGTATTGAGTGTGCTCAGGCTTAGACAGTGTGTCTGTTGAAATACTGCATCTAAATATGTCTATAGTGTCTTTCATTGACCAGTCGGACGAGAAGACTTTTTTTTTTTTTTTTTACTCTACAATACACAAGTAAACGACACAGTGACAGTGAGTACAGGATAGGCCCCAGGATTGTATACAATGCTCTGTTTGAATATTGTACAGATACAGAGAGAAAACCCTGGAACAGACTGTTTCTCTTGTTTTACATGATTGTCTCAGTGACTTTACAAGCTCAGGAGAAACACAGTTGTCTATTAGATGGGATTGATAGCATGGTATGTGGTTGTAACACACTATTGCTTCTGGGTTTAACAGACCTGTTTCTCTGGGCAAGAAGGCTTTACAAAAATGTATTGACTAGACCAGCCACATGATGTAAACATTACACAGGATTATACAATTTAAATGTTTATTTGTGTGAGCAATAAACACCAATAGCTTGCTCCCAGAAGTAGCCTGATGTGTTTTTGCTGGTGTCATAATTTCCACACAGCATTGCTTTCATTTGGAGACAATTAACTAACTGTCACAACCCAAGATTATTGCAGATCTAGTTGAACTTGGATAATGCTAGGATGTGCAGATGAACAAAAATGACACCGCTGCCTGACTTATTCATGACTCTACAGAAAAATATTAGTGTCTTAAATGATTCAATTATTCCAAAACCTTGTCGTCATTTTCAATATATAATACTGTTTTAATATACATGGACCTACCCTGTTCCACAGATCCATAATAAGGTGTTGATATTACAAGAGATGGATATATTTCTGAAGAATCCTGCTGAGTCATGCTTTAGGTATTCTAGGGACAGTGAAGACGAAGGGGTGGTATAATGAGTAAAATGGTGTGCATTTATATAGAGCTTTTTTGTACGCTTCTCAGGCCCCTAAAGCACTTTACATTATATTTCTATTCACACACAATCACCTCTGGGGGAGACAGAGAGGGGGATGAAACTCACCTCCACACTCACACACATTCACACACACATTCACACACCAGAGCTGTGGCCCTGGAGGCAAGGGGGGTTAAGTGTCTTGCCCAAGTACACAACAAGGGCGGGGAGGCGCTACTCTGTGCCCCCCAGTAGTAGAGTAGAGGTATAATGATTATAATTACAAAAAATTGCCCTTTCAGTATAAAGCCAGCTATACATATCCAGTGTAGGTGCAGCCAGCACTGATATAATACTTTGGACATTTATTACATGTTTATATTCAGTATTATACTGTACATTATGTTGTTTTGACTCTATCTGAAGCTGGCCTTTAACTCTGGGCCTGCTAGGGTTGGATAGTATCTCCAACTTTTCACATTTCATCATCTCCCCCAACTCAATAATGCCTACAAATGAGTTCCTGCAATAGGAATCGATGGTGCATGTTCAGTCAGCGGTTTCATAAAAGTCTTTTCCACTTGTTACATGTCTAATAAACTCAACTCAAACTGGAACAAACCAGCCTTTAGCATTTATCCACAGCCGGATGTCTCAGAGCGAAGTCATCAGGTCACTGGACAAAACTGCTGTTTTATCTGCAGCAAACAATTTAGTGACTGGGTTTTTCATTGAGCAGGGTAGTGTGGGTGTCAATCTGTCAGGCTATTTCAGAGAAAGAAAATGTTTTCGTATAAAGCTTTTATTCACCACTTTTACTCTGCAGCTGCTGTGCTTGATTGCCTTTTGACAAAGAGTTTTGGATAATTTTCTTCCCTTTTCTATATTCTGTTACTCTGTGGTTCAGTATTAGTTTAACTGTTTGAAACATATGAAATAAAGGACAGAAACATTACAACCATCAGTCAAATAGACACACAGACACGCACACGAATACACACGAATACACACACACACACACACACACACACACACACACACACACACACAAACACACACACACACACACACAGCTAAATGAAAACTGGCTTTGTCTTTCAAGGACTTCTCATTAAAATCCTCTTATCTCAAGAGAAAGGTTTCAGCTCCAGTGGAGCAGCAGGCTGATAATGACTTTAGTGACAATTCTTATGCAAAAAGTAGCAATCGTTTGTAAAAGTAATAGAAGAAATAGTTCATATTTTACTTTATTTAACAAACAAATGTATGCAGCACGTTGCAGTTGGCAACTGTCGGCAGCGTTCCCAACTCGTTAGTATGTTTGTGTATGTATACATGAAAATGTCTTCCTTGGTGTTTACCATGGCATTACTGTTTGCGCTTGGTAGTATATCCATTACCCTACTCCAGACAGAATAGCCTTTAGCAGACAATGGGTGTCATGCTGTGAGGCTTGAAATTGGCCTTTAGTGTTTTGGTATTTCATCAAAAAAAAAAAAAAAAAAAACTGAAATAAAACTCTTCGGGAGTCTTTAATCTTCCTGACAGATTCTGCCCAGTAAAAACTTTCGATACATAAATACAACAAATATATTATTGTATTATAAATGCTGTATTTTTTCCTGTTTCCTGAATGCATAATGTACGGAAATCACACAAATTTTAACCTGTCAAGAAGGTAATTTTCACATCTTTTGAAAGGAAGTATCTACTAAACTACTGTAAAAATTGCATTTTATTAAATGTAGATATCCCTAAAAATCCAAGCAGTATTTCCCCAAACTCATCTACAGTTCAAAAACTACTCTAGAGTAAAAGCAACATCTGTTTTCAGTATTTTATTAAACAACACTTACAAATATCTTGATTACAGGACAAAATAGTACATATGAACATGGAGTAAATGGCTTTGGGTGTTTAAAATGTCCACGATGATTCACACACAGAGTAAATGGTTCAAGCATTTCTATTCAAAACTGTTCTTTTTGGATTCCTCTTGATGCTTCTTTAGAAAAAGACTAGGGTTCTAATGCTGCCAAGTAATCCCTTTAAACTGAGGTTTCAAATCCACCATGAGAACAATCATGCATTTCCCTGAGAAGTAGTGCAAGACTTGAGTCCCAAGATCCAAGTAAAGGAGCCCAGTCTCTTTTGTGTTTTTTCAGGTTGGCCAAAGACTTGCCTTTTTTCCAGGGCCAGGCTGGCTCTGTGGTCATAGACAGTCTCTGCACAGTGCCACCTGGCCCTTTCGATAGTCCCTGCAGGGGCAGAGGCGCTGGTATTTTGGACCGGAGCCAGCACAACTGAACAAGAGTGGCTCCTGCTGCAGGCAGCATTCTTTATGCTCCACTGAGAAGGCTGGTAAGAGGTGGTTCATCTCTGACTCCACTCCCTCACAATGAAAGTTAAGCCTGGAAACAAACGGAGGCAAAACAACAACTGCCATTACAAACTTGTTCCTGTGTGTGTTTATAGCTTGATTTTAATTGCTATCCAGCAAATATAAAACACTAAAATATACTTATATTCATTGTTGGCAGAAAAGCCAGAGGGCATGAATGCATTTTCCACTAATAGATTAAAATTCATTTTAAAGTTCTGCCTTTGGGACGTGCAAGTGAAAAGAAATATGGGAAAAGAGTGGGCCGGTATCTTCTCCGCTCTGCTCTGCTGAATAATATTAAAACTAGTCGTGAAATGAAGCATGGCACTATGTGAATAGGCAATAAATGTATTCAAGGTATTGTTTGCAGAAAGAGCACACCAAGATAGACCTTTCTGGTTATACAAATGTTTACGGTATAAAATTAAAAATAAAGACAATAACATTTTTAAATGAACGCTACCTTTTAACATATTTTTAGTGACAATTAGAGGATATCTTAGCCTCCTCAGACAGCTGATGAAGTGTGAAGTCCTAAATCCATTCTGAGCAAAGTTAGGGTGACCATATTTTCAATTGTGACTGCATTTTTAAGGGCATTGTTCGGCTTTATCATCTTCATTTATTTCTGAGTTAGACTTTCAAAAATAACTCCAGTCATTATCAAAAGGTAAATTTAGAATATGGCCCTTAAATGTAAAGATTCAATCAGAACCTCATCCTTTATCTAGTAGTAAAAGTGAATTGTAAAAGATTTTTGTTTGTTTTTTATTTTGTTAAAAACGGGACAGTGTAGTTTATATGGGGACAAGTGCTCACCCTATGTGAGGTCATAGTCATGAACACAGACAGACACAAATAACCCAAATGTTATACAGTATGTCTTACGTGTTGAAAGCCTCCTTAATATTGATGTAACGATAAAAGGCAGGTTCACATATGAGTCCAGCTTCCTGGCACGCCTTCACACAGGACTGGTCTGGCTGTGACGCCAGAACCTGCAGTGCACTGAGAGGGGGCCAGGATGTGTGTGAACTGCCACTGAGAGCCCAGGCGAGGACACTGGAGTTGGGCATCAGAATAAAAGGGCTAGGAGGACTGCCGGGCCAAGTCTTGGCTGAGTCTACCACAGGGAAGGGCTCTTGAGAACAGAAGTCCTGCAGGTGGAAAGATAACATGACCCTCATCAGCAATCATTTATGTCTTTAACTGCAAACACATTCAGCTGTCAGCTAAATAAACACTACACAGACCAATGGACTAATATCGGCGACAAATGGCACTTTGAGAGAAGCAGCAATACAGGAAACAACACAGGACAAACCGCAGCAATACAAAAGTGCTCATAAGAGCTGACAAGTCCTCGTCAATCTCAAGGAAATGATATGAATGTGGTTATATCAGCTAATAATAAATGCGATGTAGAGGCAGAATTAGACTCTGGTGAGCGTCCCGATTAGATTTGCCCTCCAGCTGGGGCTATTCATAAGACCCAGGTAATAACATTTCTCTGACATGTCCCTCTGGCCTCCAGACCCGTTTATTAAACAGGCTCCCCGCGTCCGCAGGCAATAACTGGGCTTCCAATCTCTCCATCACTCTCCGCACTTTCACTGCACAGACACAGGCCATGACACACACACACACAAACACACACACAAACACACACACACACAAAAGCACGCACACACTTGCGCATACACACAAAACACACACGGAGAAAATGAGGAGGCTTTGAAAAGGGTTAAGAGATGAACAAAGAGATAGAACCAAAGGGCTTTGTGTTGATGCTACCTCTTTAAATTGTCAAGTTTTTTTCCTTTTTTTTTTTTTGTTACAAGGACTGCATGGCTTCATATGGAAAAGATCAAATCAAAATACTCCGAATTGTCTTTTGTTCTACCTCTACTTTGATCAAATTGAAATAAATAAAAATCCTTGGAGCCTAATCAAATTCTGGCATAGTCCAACAGTGTGAAGTGTAACAACACTGCTTACTTCAGCAGATAGAAAAATGTGAGATAAAATACTATAAAAATGTCATATTCATTCTCGACAGTGCTTTAACACAACTCTTGTGATACTTCATAGTTTTAGCATCATTCCTTTGCAATGATGTATGACCCCTGCTGGGGTAAAAATGCATAATTAGTCTTCAGTCGCGTCTCAGCGTTGCAAATATTTCCTTACCTCCTATGGTTAGCAATCACAGCAAACAAATGTTAGTCTCTTCCCTGTCTTAATGTTGTTTAGAAAAAAAAGGCCTGATTTGAAGAGCTGAAAATGACCTCCATTGGAAATTAGAAATGTCAATCAAGTTGATGCCAGTTGAATGCAGTCTAAATAATAACAGCATAAAATAAAAATTGGACACGTGAGTGTCAAATGTGTGTCTTTGCTGTGCTTTTTTTGACAAAGGAGTTTGGGTGACAAAAGGGATGAGTGCTTTACTAATGTAGATGAAGATGAAACAAAGTCATGTTGGGAGATTAGGCGAATAACAAAGTAGCAAAAGGAACAATATTAAATATGTGTGGCTGGGGAAGTCAGGAATCAAATTGAAGCATATGGGGAACGAGTTAGAAGTTCAAAGTGTGATTGACAGTGTGACTTTGTGTGAGACCAGTGCCCACTCAGCGTCTCAGTCAGTCGCAGCATGAGGTCAGTGCGTGTTTCTGTCGGCAGCAAGAAATGTGTGGGAAGCACCTTTTCTGAACACGTCACAGACTCTACTGAGCTAGAGACAACTCACCTATATCAGATGTTTATAATTCGTCTATCACATATTATTTCGTATTATATTACTATGTGCAAATGAAAATTACTTTCTTTTTCACTGAGAAAAATAATTATAATACATCTATAATTCTTATCGATATATACAAATGAGATCAAAAGGTTAACTAATATTGGCTTTACTTGATACACAAAAGATTATGAACTATTCAGATTTAATAGCAGGCTTCAAAGATTACAAACAAATGAACTTTTCAACAGAATGGTTATGACAGATATTGTATGGTATAGACATATTGTGTTTGATGAATAGAAGGTGAAGGAAGCATAAAAACAGGTAAAATGCTTGAGTGGTACTTTATGAAGCACTGCGGATTGGCCATCAGGATCAAGGATTCAGCACGCTTCAGCACTCTCTTTCATATGACTTCAGACTACAGAGTGGAGCCAATTAAATAGCTGTCTCCTGTCAACAAAGACGCTGAGGCAACTCCTGACGTGTAGACATCCTTGTATCTTCCTTATACCTTACCGCCTAATGTTATCTGCTTAGAATGTCAAATTTGTCAGCAGCTGGTAACAGACTGAAACAGAAAGAACAGTCCCCGAAATATATTAAAAAAAAGTAACTGGTTGGTCCAAGAATGAGTTTGTTTGAGGTTGCTCTAGGGAAAAGTGAAAAAAAAACAACAACAGTGCAAAACAGGAAGGTTACCCAGGCACTCCAACTTATCAAACTTTTTTATAATGGCTAAATCATCATTAAAAAGCCAAAATGTTTTGACCCACACTGGCTCTTCTTTAGGGCTCTGTATCTGTCACCTTATGTAAGGTAGCTTCCCTACAGTATATACCCTCAGCAGCCAACAGGAGGCACACACATAACATTGTAAATTAGTCACAGGTTCAATCATTAAAGGTAAAGATAATCTAAACAAACACGAAGGGGAAATGTACACCCCCAAAATACAACAAATGCCAACAAATGTAGCAAATGAGAAATAAAAAGGGACCACATTTCACAAAACAAAAAAACACATTTCATGGTTTTCCTGAAATCTTTTAGGGCTCACAGTTTGTGGATCCAGTAAGCTTCCCCTTGATTTAATTTTGTCTGTCTCCCCCTCTGGCCAGCGGTTTAACATGGCCATTGGATAACCTCGATTTCTGAGTCTAATTACTACTTTTGTTTGCATTTGTTGTATTTTGGGGAAAACCCAGCGTGGGTCGAAACACTGGCTTTTTAATGATAATTTAGCCATTTTAATAAAGGCTTTTTAAACATACATACCTCCTTGTGCTTGGTTTGATTAGTGCCTGGGTAGGGTACCCTGTTTTGCACCCTCTATTGTTTTTAACTACTCAAAAAACAGCTAAGAGCTAGTGCAGTGAAGTTTTTTGATATTAAAAAAATATATTTTAGGATATTTCAAAATAAATTCATCATATAGCTACTTAAAAATAGGTTCTGAAATTATTACTGCTATAACATGGTTTCCATCTATATTTTTAATTGTTGGCAATTCTATGTCTTTTCTAAGCACTGCATATTAATTGACCTCCACAATGAAGTCAGACACCAGCAATTAATAAAGTACAGAAATAGTGTTTGTACTGCGGTAGAACTGTTGTGGGGCAACATATGCACAACAAATATTGTGCCATCACAGTCACGGGAGGCTGTTGCAGTAGCAAAAGCATCCCCTGTGCACCTGCTGCCGGAGCAGGGCTTTAAACGCACCTGGTTCTGGATGTAGACGTGAACTCTCTCGAGCATCCCTTCACAAGTGTACTCATGGGGCACAAATGGCTCCACCTGCAAACACAGATGTTCACGCAGACTCAGATAAACAGTCGGAGTGGGTTTTTTCTACAACACTAGTGGCTGTGATGACAAGAAGAGCGTCTAAGAGTAAATCAAAGCTGACATATTCATCAGGGTAATTGGGAGAGGCTTATACCATGTGAGCCATGTCAATAACCTAATACATAACCTAATACATCACACGTGACAGCTTTGAAAATTGATTTCATTATTTTTAGTGACGACCACATGAGTATGTCAGACTATAGTTTAACTTGGAGGTTGGTCGAGCTCTGAGCCAGATGGAGTGGAGCGGAGGTTTTTGTCCCGTCTTGGTCCTTTGGGTCCACATATCACTGTGCTGTTAGAACCTGTCACTCACTGCCTGACATTAGATGACCCACAATTTTAGTAATACATTAAATGGCCATTATTGCAGTGAAAGCTTTGAGAACTCACCTTCAGGTGTGTGAGGTACATTCTGTCAGCTTCTGTTGCAGTCAGATTTCACTGCATAGACCCTAAGACTTATCTTTAGCTCAGCAGAGATCCTATTGTTTGCTATGGAGCAACAGAAGCACTCAGGCTTTTAAACTGATAAATGGTTTTGTTTAGCTCTGTGTTCCTTTTAGCACTGTGTTGTTACTTTATTTCATATGAGTTTAATGAAATGTATCTGGCACTTCATCAGTTATTCTGCAATGCAATTTGCCTTTTGGCCATTGCCATATAATAGAGTCAGGGCGGTAAAAGGAGACCCTGTATAGATGATGGTTTGAATTCAGCAGTGGGAGACCTTTTAAATGACAGTATAATGTATACTTGTAAACTGGGTCTATGTCCACTATAAGGGATCCTTTTTTTATACGAATATACTGTATGATTACATGTATTCCAGTCAGGCTGTGGTGCCAATACAGAGTTAATGTTATAATGGAATAACCCCTGTTACTGGAGGCAACACATC
Source organism: Neodontobutis hainanensis (assembly GCA_024349245.1). Taxonomy (NCBI): domain Eukaryota; kingdom Metazoa; phylum Chordata; class Actinopteri; order Gobiiformes; family Odontobutidae; genus Neodontobutis; species Neodontobutis hainanensis. Next base: position 2,804,991 of record JALDNG010000018.1, read on the forward strand.
GCAAGGGTGTATTTTCCAGTATATTGAAGCGTTATATAATGATAAAAACCTTTAAATGATTAAACTGTTTGCCACCAAACCAATTTACATCTACTAGTTACTGGGTAGAAACACACACGTGCATCCAGGATTTGCATGATGCTTGGTGACAGATTGAGCACAGTGTAATTCATTATTATGATGTGCTGCTGACAATGCTTGAGGGGCTGCCCTTTGGAAAGCTGCCATGTAAACCCAGGTGTAGGCATGGTTTACCTACTGAGCCACTCAATATCTCAAGCAATTAGCGACGCAAGTGAAGAGAGCCAGCTAAGCGTTTTGCTGTAATGCCTGGTGCCATGATTAAGAGCCATATTAACAACGGAGGGGTTTCAAAAGTGTGTCATAGAGCTGGAAAATGAATTATGTTCACACTTCTGCTGTATAAAATGTTAAGCTCGGGCACATTATTGTATTAAAAGAGAAGTGGAGGCAACTTAAGAATGAACATACATTGAGGTCCAGGATTTCACGGATGGTATCATTGAATGTCGACCAGTTACCGAAGTCGATTGTGATGACATGTGGTCTGCCTATATACTGCTCTGCATAGGGATGCTGTGAGGTCACCTGAGAGACAAATAGAAGATATTTTACAGCAAGGTACACAGCATTAGGCATAGTTTAGATATCATTAACACAACACATATGTGTCTACCGTCCTGGAGGTGGGCTTCCCTTTGAAGAACTCATGATTGTAGGAGCTGTGAGGAGGATTAAACATAGGCTGTAGGAAGATGCAACCATTAGCAATAGCCTCCAGGGGAGCAGGGCCCTCATACGGGAAGCCAAATCCGATAAAAAGCTTGGCAAGAAAATGGCAGTTGGAAAATATATTAAATGTTGTGTAGGAGTGGTTACATGAAGCTTTTATCTTACAATCATTTCTCTACCTTGGCTTTACGAAGGAGCTGCTGCAGCTCCTGCTGAGGCAGCAGACCATGGTTCTTGACAAAAGCGGGTACCTGAGGAGGACGCTGAGAGTCATAGTACACTGTGCCATGGATCTCCATGTGGTGATGCAGAAGGTCCAGAAATTTGTCCTTACCCTTTAGGATTAAAAAATATTATCTTGGTTTATCTTCCATAATTAACTCTAATATTAATTCCATTAAACTAATAGTTATGATTATGTTAAGGCAATACAATTCTTTGGGTAAATAGTTTGTGTCACATGCATATATTTTTAATAACATAAATAAAATTATGGAAATTTTCAAAACAGTGCGCAAATAACCACAAATGTCAATGTACTTACTTCAAGCTGTGTGAATCCATCAGAGGCATAATGACAATAATAAATACAAGTTAGCACGGGAAAGAGGTTTGAATGGGACAGTCTTGAGTACAGACAGAAATGCACAAGTAGAAGAGACTATAATGGGATTTGAACTTTTATAGGGCAGTCGAGTTGTCAAACTGCTCCTAATCCCAAGATGGACCTACAAACCACAGCTACTTTCAGATCGAGATGTGTGGGGAAGAGTTTAGAGACTGCTCCACCGCTGATTTCTACACAGCAGTTGTTTCTCTATAACAGTGTTTCCCTATGCCTTGAGTAGTTCTGTGCAATGGGACATGTTATGGCATTGTAAGAAGAAAGGTTCAGTCAGATATCAGCGAACCAAACCTTTGGGAGGTAGTAGCACACTTTAGAGTACGTGTGTGACTGGAAAAACCTTTATCTGGAGCTTAGAGGGAAAAGTCACTGACAAATGTACCAGAATCAATATGCATAGCAATATGTATATGCTCTAAATTTTTTATAAAAATAAAATAACAACAACAAACAGTGACTCATAACAGACACAGCATTTATAAATGCATGAGTATAAAAAAAGCCTCCTCTCAGACTGAAATTACAACCTTTTACATATGACATTGGCAGCGCTTGCAGTGTTGTGTTTACTGACCTTCCACATACTAGCGTCTTTGCCATACACGACTGCCATATTGTTAACCTTGTTCTTCTGAATATTCAGTCGCTCAGTCTCATTAACCTCTTCTACCACGAATCCCATAAAAGAGTTGTCTGGAGTGTGGGCTGCCAAGGACAAACAAAGCAATTGGCATGAGATGTTACAAGACCAATTTTATGTTTCGGGACAAAAATTTGATTAATGCAGCTGTGGAGACATAAAAAGAATAAAGAATCAGAGGGTATATGTTACGTGATGATTAAGATTTTATATAGTTATCTATTCATAGCAGAGAGGCCAAGGTGGTTTTAGCTTGAAATTGTTCAACAAGCCCAATTTTAAAACAAGAAAAAAAATTACTTTACGGCTGTGTCATTTTTGGTGCCGTTTGTGGATTCCAGCATTAAAAAAGCACAGCTTCTAGCCCACACTATGAAAAGTATTACTTTACTGTAAGAAGCCAAGGGGTTAAATTATTATTATTATTATTTTTTTTTTCAATTTTCAAAGCTGAAATGAAAGCTGACAACTTCAGGCTTTCAATTACAGTAAACACAGACTGCATGCTCATTCCTCTTGAATCAACTGGACGCTAGAAAAACAGCTGAATTATTCCTGTCACATATTTCATAAAATGTTTCCTGTGTATTTCTCTGTAAGCTCTCTGTGCACTGTGATCTAACTCATCTAAGATCTCAGAAACCTCCATGTTCATTCAAACAAATTTTACTACAATTTTTTATACAGTACATACACAAACATTTAATTCAGCAATTGCTATCAAATACATGTTCTGTGGATAAATCACGTACGGAACATGGTCATGTATTGTGGGGCGTGAAGGTTCCAGTAGCCCCAGTTGGTCCTGTAACCATGCAGAGTGGCGTACTCCTCGTGATTATAAGCAGGCTCCGTTCCAAAGGTGTCAATCACTCGGATGTGGCACCTGCGACAAAATAACAATTAGGCTCATCTAAAATTAGAACAAAGTGTCTTTTGTTTCTAAATTAAACACTTTGTACAAAAAGAGTGGGCGATAATGGTTTAAAAAAATGTCACTCCTGTTTTGAGTTATTAAAGCCAATACTGTGTCACTGGAGGTTTTCAGGTTGAATTGACAGCAGCTTTCACTTACCTCAATGTCACATCCCAAAAGCTTAAATCACTGTTTTGTTTGGATATAGCCATATAGACCAGGAGTGCCCAAAATGGGTCCCGGGGGGACAAAATTGACCCTTCCAGGGTCGTCACGTTTTGTAACTGAAATTGCAAACTCACTGATTCATTCTCCAGTGATGGTTGAGCATATTTATTTGATAAGGTAATGGACAATTTTATTGATTATATTTATTTTTGGCCTGTGGTCCATGGACTTTCCATTTTGGCCCCCCAAGGGACAACATTTGGGCACCTCTGATGCAAACGATTTAGGACACACTTAACTCTTTGCTCCGGATTTGACAGAAATGTTCTCTGCAGGGTATTAGAGCTTAAAATTACCGCTAACAAATCATAATACAATTACAAGACAGCCCTCAGTAACAGTGAATACTCATTTGGTGGAAGAAAGAGCAATTGATTTAATTCAGTCTGAGAGGCTTTATCAATGGCCTGCGTCACTACTCAGTGCTGAAGAGCAATATAAAATACCAGCCTGTGAGTGTTGGTCAATCAGTTGACCTTGGACTCATGTCAATTCCTCATCCTTCACTTGAGGCATTTCATTTTAGCTGTAAACCACAACCATTTTGAAACATCATTTTAAAAGAAAGTATTCTTACTGACTGTGAGAGTGTACGCCTGCAGTCTGTTTTTTAGTTGCTGTACAACTTTCTATTTTCATCTATAATAAAACATAGGGAAAAAAATAAACTAAAACACGGGTCTTGTTGCCCTTCAGATAATTATCCCCAACATTATAGTATTAATCATACTGAGGTTTGTTTCTTTTATGCCTTTCATCTTAATATTTACGTCCCAGAGTAGAGCTTTGCATTCTGTTTGGATAAAAGACTTCATTTGCATCTATACTGAGCGCTGCCCACCTGGAACCACAACAAAACTATGGCAGATGTATTTATTTTCAAAGAGCACAGCTTGTAGCCAATTAGTGTGAAAGAAATCTGTTAGTTTGAACATTTGGGGGAAATGAACAGTTGTACAGCGCTGCTAACTATACACTTGAGAACATGCATGCAACTTGATAGTTTACCAACACACAAACAAAAGAACTGACAAAGACAAACAGGATGAGACATCAATCCAAAGCCTGCATCCCGTTTATAGATTAGTGTAAATGGGCCAAATTGGAACCCTCCCAAAGAATGAGCGTTGCTGATTCACAGTAGAGTCACAGGCTTTATGTCAAGCAGCCTGTAACACAAATCAGTCAATATGCCAATAATGAGGATTTTCATAAAAAATGCAATTAGAGCAAAGTGAAATGAGCACAAACCAAAAATATTAACGAGAGAAAAAAATACCTGCTCATAGTTCCATACTTAAACTATTGTTGCTTTTAAAATGAACGCTATGGAGAGGCTGTGATGAAACATCCACAACACTAAAGACCATGACTGACTTGTGCTTCTTGAGAGTCAGACTCATGTGCTGCTTCATCTGCTTCAGGCCGTGGTAGTCGGTGTATAAGAGGTCAAAGGGCAGGGGTCCAGATGGGGGGCAGCTCCCTCGGCCAACAGGGACTCCCAGAAACCTGTATCACAACACATCACAAGAGATTTATTTATTAAAGAGGCGGTGAAACATTAGGAGAAACATACAGACAATTAAAGTCAGAAACATTCAATTTACTTTGTATGAGGCACCATGCATTTTTAATAAAATGTTGATGCTGCTTTTCTGCCTGCCTCCATTACCAGTGCTACAGAACAAGCTCTTATCTGAGCACTTTGCAGACATTTGTGTTGAATGTAAATGTATTTTTATAGCTTCTATACTGGCCAAATTAGTTTGGTTTAATTGTTTCAGGACCACTCCATCGCTTATCCAAGCATTGCTTTGACTCAACTCATATACAGTTCAATGAAAAGTAAACAGCAAGTCTAAGCACCGCAGTGGTCAACCAAGTGTGACAGTGTTTATTCTCCTAATAGGTTTATTTAATTACAAATGCATCATTGCTACAGTGTAATTACAGTGTCTAGTTTGCACAACATGTATAATGAGTTAAACACCAAAAACCTTTGAACAGAGAAAAGGATATTCCTTACATCTTGCAGCAATGTTGACTGATGTTGTCCAACTGCTTCTTATGTTCCATTTAATTAGAATAAAGGTGATAAGTGTCAAGTGATGATTATGTCAATGAAAAAGTCTTAATAAAGCCATAGCAGGGGTAATTCTATGAAAGAAAATGGCTAATGCACTGCCTCTCTGAAAAGACAGTTTAATGCTGTGAAAACATATGGCAGAAAATATGGCACGAATAAGAGTTGTCTCGTACGAAAAAGAGCAGATATAAATTTGCTGTCTACTGTGACAGAGCACAGCACAGCTTTCAGGTAGCACTTTGACAAAACACCCAATCAAGCATATGTGCTTTTAGTAAGAGTAAAGTATCACTCTGCAAACACAAGCAGTTCTCAAAAGACAAGCCACATGACATGACAAATCAGCCCAAGAACAGCTATATATATAGCTGTACTAAAGTGTTTTTGTTTTCCTGTGAACTACAGTGGCAAGAAAAAGTATGTGATTCTTTTGGAATTTCAAGAATTTTTTAAATCAAAATGGGATCTGATCTTTATCTAAGTCAAAGGTATTGACAAGCACCATGTGTCTAAAAATATACTTATAATTACACAAAACAAATTCTGATCTTTCATGTCTTTATTGTCTTTATTGAACACACTCATTCAAAAGTAAGTGAACCCTTATAATTAATAACTGGTTGACCTCTCCCTTGGCAGCAATAACCTCAGCCAGGCACTTCCTGTAGCTGTGGATCAAAAACTGCACGTCATTGAGGAGGAATTTTAGTCCATTCTTTCTGGCAGAACTGCTTTGGCTCTGTCATATTCTTTGGACGTCTCATGTGTCGCCTTCTTTAAGTCAATCCACAGCATCTCTATTGGGTTGAAGTCTGGGCTCTGACTTGGCCACTCCAAAAGGCGGATTTTGTTTTTCTGAAGCCAGAAAAGTTTGTTATGTTCTTGCTCCGTACAGACATCCTCACATTATTAAGAAGAAAAAGTAAAAGCAAAAGCATCTGGATTCAGTTTTCTAGGTGAAGATGTTTTGTCTCTAAATCCCAAGAACTTTATAAATTCTGAGATCAACTGGTGAGCTTCTCTCTAGAGGTAGGGTTTTGACCTGAAACTAAACCTGATGGGACCAGGCTGGTCTCATAGTCATAGTCAAGACAGTGGATACCCCAGATGGACTTTCAACAAAAACAAGAGGAAACAGAAACAAAACAGACAGGAACCAGAGACAAAAGGGAAGGGTGTAGTTATCACTTATGTGTCTGTTTTTTCTGAAAAACCTAAAAGGATTTTATACAAACACAACATTCCAGTCCACTTTAAACCAGGGAACAATGCGTCGAAAACTGGTCCATCCTAAAGACAAGATCCCTACAAACATAGTAATGTAGTTTATGCAGTTCAGTGAAGAGTGCAGGGACAGTTATGTTGGAGAAACGAAACAACAGCTTCACAAGAGGATGTATCAGCACAGAAGAGCCACTCCTGTTGGACCTGAGTCTGCAGTCCACCTCCACCTCAAAGACAAAGGACACCTTTGAGGACAGCAATGTCCAGATTTTGACCATTATTAAAATGGAAAGGCCCTCTCTGAGGAGAGTAGGTGGCCTCAGATTCATGTTGCCTACTATTTATAACAGTGTTCTAAAACCTAAATCAAAACTTCAAAAGGTTGACTCTAGAACAACATTTGAATGGAACAGTGTCACTAACAACTCTCCTGAGCCTTTAAGAACGCTCACATCAGGAGTCACACTATCCTTTCAGAGGTGATGACTATGAGACCGGAACAGCCTGGTCCAATCAAGTTTAGTTTCAGGTCAAACTCTTCCCTCTAGAGATACAAGCTCAGCTCTCTTACCAGTTGATCTCAGAGTTGATAAAGTCTCTTGGAATTAGAGACCAAATGTCCTTTTGCTTAAACCCTTTCTTCAAGGTGACCTGGATGACTGGGAACTTTAACAGACATTATCCTAAATAATTGTCCGATATACTTGGGAATTCATCTTCCTCTTATCAGCTCTTTTTGGCGAGGCATGGCATGTTCTACTTGTGCAGAGCAAACTCCAAAGGTTTGAGGGGTTTTATCAGTGAAAGTAGCTGTAGTCCACACCTCCAAATGTATTATCTTAACAAGACTCCAGGTGTGCTAAAACCTGACTCCAGTGAGCTTTTTTGAGGTAATTGACTCAAAGGCTCACATACTTTTTCCATAAGCACCATGACGTTTTTTGGTTGTTCTCTGTGTTACTAGATCATATCACATTTTAAGACAAATTTATATATAAAAAAAAAATCATTCCAAAAAGTTCACAAACTTTTTTTTGCCATTGAATAATAAGACAAAGATAAAGCACAGACACATGTTGATTTACTGACATCATCAAGCACGTCACAATAACTACTTTTTGTTGTGCAATATATTATACCTGAATCATTTGCAATTAACTTTATTATTGCAATATTAGAACCAATTTCTGCTGCAGTGTTTCCTCTGGGCAAAGTACCTTGTCGTGGTGGTCAAAGGTCACATGACCCATTATAGGGGGGTTGGGAGCAGGGAGAGGTAAAAGTAATAATAATTAATCTAATATACAGTCTACAATATTTACTGATTGTTTGATTTTTGTTTGTGCAGCTATGGTTTTTAAGATATTAATTATTTTTATATGTCAATCTGGGTTCACCCTGAATGCTCAGAAATAATTCTAAGTTGAATGGTTTGTTTGTGCTGGTTTGTTATTTAAGATAAACAATCTGACGTCATTACCGCCCAGCACCAGCAGGGGGACAGGTGAACCCAGATATAGGCTAGCGCTACCTATGAAAATAATCATTAATATCTTAAAAAACAAAACTCAGTGGTAGAGCGGTTGTCCTATAACCAGAAGGTTGGCGGATAGATTCCTCTCCCCACAGTTCCTACGGTCATTGTGTCTTTGGGCAAGACACTTAAACCAGAGTGTGTCTTAATGATTTTTTTTTAACGATGGCGTGCAATGAAGACACAGAAAGGGTTTCCTACTGACACTTCTGTCACCAAATTTTTGCTGGACATGTAACTTTTGTTAATTTTTGGGTAAAAATATTAGATTTTTGTAAGTTTGTGAAAGCTACAAACTTGTATTCTGTAACAAACAATTTGGTAATGCTATAAGTGGGAGTACTGTCGTGCCAGTTAGACTCCCACTATTACTCGCATCCAACTCAAATTTTTAAATATGCTAAATTATGCTACACAAATGTTAAAATCATGGAGACTCTGAACGGTAAATCTGACACAGTGAATCCACTGTGACACAGCAAATCCTGGTAGTAAACAAGCACACCTGTTCCAATGCTCGTGCATGAGATTTGGGAGACGTTAACTCGAAAATAACTTTGAAGGTGGGGGGCTGTTCCTACATGGACTCATTTTAAAAACTAACTAACAGATGTTGGTTTCTCAGTCAACAAAAATGATGACATTTGTGACATATAATCACCAATCCCAGTAAAACAATCTCTTGGATCCTATACTAAAATTAGCAGCGTGGGAATAGAAAAAAGACCAATTATAATAGTCTCCATGCACATACAGTGACAGAGGGGAGCCAACAATTACCACCAATAGGACGTTAGGTTGCCATGACTGCACAGCAAAATGCTGCTTAAACCCAATGGATGACCAAATCCTCCATTTTACCTATTAGGACAAATCATGGTTGGTCATGCTTAAATACACAAGTAGTCAAACTGCAGGCCAATCAAAGCCAAGTATACAATTCAATAACAAAATCAACCAGTGAGATCCTTCCAGTTGTGTTCCTCAGAGCTGATTAGATTTGGGAAATATAGCCTGAGGTTAATAACAGAGAAGCGGTTGATTATTAAATTGTTTTTGAACACAACCAAGATCAATGACCGAAAAGTCCTTTATATGTCTAAAAATAAAATTGACACTGCAGTTATTGTCATTGGATCCAGATGAAAAATCTTTGTGCTATTCAGTTGGTTATAATAAAATGATGAATTGTATTGAATAACAAGAAAATAATTGTGTGATATTAGTACAGAGGAACAAAACACAGTGAAATAAAATTTTTTGGTTGTTTTTTTCAGTGAAAAAGACCAATAACCCTAGCCTCCATCTTTTGCTGAACTTTGATCTCCACAAACAAGCACAAAAGCAAAACAAGCCTGCATCGATCGCTCCATGGACATATTTAGTCAGCAGCTCAACAGCAGATACAGTAAAGCAGGCACAGCCCCGTGTTCCTCTATAGGAAGAAAAATAAGCAGTGGTGTGTCAGCCGATGGTGCTTATAGCTGTCGTTTCATCTCTCAGAAAGGTGCAAATTCAAGAGAATTTTGGCTGTTTTTAGTCAGACTATGGATAATGAAATATGGCCAGATGTGTTTCAGATTGTCTGGGCAGATGGTTTGAAACACATCGGACGTGGTGTTGCACATCAGAGTAGATGTTGTACAGTAGATAAAGACAAACATGTGAAGGTACTATACTGTATAAGGCTGGTTGATATAGGCTACAATTGGGCGGCACAGTGGGACAGTGGTTAGCACTGTCAGTCACAGCAAGAAGGTCCAGGGTTGTCCTCGTGCTTGGGTGGGTTTTCTCCAGGTACTCCAGTGTCCCCCAACGACATAAAAACATGCTATAGTCTCTGGTAAGTGACATAAGAGGGGTACCAGGGCTTCCCCTCATGTTGGTTGACAATGAATTTCATAAAAGGATAATTGATAAAAGGATAATTGATAAATACACATTTGATATAATTTATATATCAAGGTATATTTTTTTCCATAGAGCAATAATAAGAGTGCATATTGTGTTCGCGAACTGACTATTCATGTGCCTTAATATTTATTAACAGCTTTTATGTTCATTACCAGGAGTTATTCTCTGGACATTTAAAGATGGATTAGTGGCTAAGGTTTATTATACTACTCTTTTTGTAGCCTGTGCTAAGACCAAATTAACTGCTTTTTTGGACAATAAAATCTCATCTCAAAAGGCAGATCATTGTACTTCAGAAGCGAGCGTTGAAGAGGACATTAATACACGTGCATAGCTTACATATGAAAATGTCTATATCACGTAATGCTTGCAGCCTATAGGAACTTGTTTAGTACATGCAACTTTATAAACCACTTAACCCAGAAACAAAGGCTTTTTTAAAAAACAGCTTTAACAATTAACTTTCTTTTACACAAAAAAAACTTGCATGTTTGATCTTGTTCCAATAATATCATGAGTTGGATCTTTAGTGTAAAAAAACAAAAAACACCCGTTTATGATAAACAAATAAAACAAAGTTTCAGACTTTGAAGACATGATGGAAGGCAAGAGCTTGACATCCAGGCAACGCTCTGTAAATGTTGACGCTGATATTTTCAGCCTATTAATATAAACATCTAATCACATAGCAGTCACGTCTAGCATTGTAATCAAGTCAAATTTCCTTGAGTTTCCTGTTGAGTGAAACCATTACATTACCTTTCACAATAAATTAAAAAAGCGACCACTCATCTTGTGTCCATATCAGTTTAGTGGCATGTGTGTGCAAAGTAGAAAACACAGCCATATGTGAAGAGCAGATGTATTACAATGACAGAGTACGTGGGGCTGCTCCTCACAGATCCACTAAAGCGGCCCGTTTAATTGGATATATGCAAATCCAGGGGAACTTTAAGGGAAGCATAAAAGGATTAAACAGTATTAGGAAAAGCAGCAGAAAGAATTTGGGAGTGAAGACAAAGTGTAGCTGCAGCACTGTTTGAAAGAGTGAGCAGGCACTAAAACTAACTCTGCGCCTCCACCTGACAAACTTGTCAGAGATAAAAGGATAAAGATGACCATATTTTATCTTTATATCATTACAAACAAATCCCATCCAAAGACAGAACAATTCAAATCTCAGATATTATCAAAAAAACTGTTAAAAACACAACAGAGGGGTCTAAAGAGATCTAAAGAAAAAATAATGTCCAACACTGAAATGCACACATGGTACTTTTTCAGAATTATAATGAAAGAATGTGTCTCCAAAGCACTTTATGGTTGTGAATGTCTGAATAGGTTTTAGAAGTCACAAGAGCTGGCTCAGACACAATGGCTGTAAAGAATTATGGCTAGAAAGATGGTAATTATGAGCCAGGGTCGTTAATTTGGTGTCTTCAAGGGATTCCCAAATGATTAAAAGAGAAATAATGTCAGTGGAGTTAACTGTTGAAGATGTGTGTCAATTTTTAAGTGCAATTTCTTGTCTATTTATGAGTCTTAGTTATGGGTTTAGTTTGTACGGGGGTAAAAATAAAAAGGATTTATCTGGAAAAATAAGTGTGGTATATTTAGTAATGTGCTATAAATGCACGGAAAGAATAAAGTGTAAATTCTTCCCGTTTATTTGGTTAGTTTGGATCAAGTGCAACAGATTTTTTTGAAGCTAGATCTTAAACTTGCAGCTCAGAGATTTTTTAATTTTAATCTAGACAAAAATCTGTCTAATGCAGCGGTAAGGTGGTTCAGTTTTACCTTTACCGTTTTAACATAGGCAAGTCACTATGTTGCTGACAGAAGGAGTTTCTTACCTACTGCATCTCGAAGGTAACTAGACCATTACTAATTCAGGATTTTTTACAATGCAGAAAACCTCTGCACATTTTTTATAATTCCTTGCACCACCACTTACTTTGTGTTGTTTCAGAATAAAATATTGCATTGTAATAGCTCCACAAAAAAAGGCTTAAACCTCAAAAAGGAAAAGGTGCATTATGTAAAAAGGCATAGAAACAAAGCGAGAAACGAAGGTGCAGACTTGCATATATTTCCCCGACTCCACTTGACAGCTACCAACAGGAACAATTTCTCCATTTCACAGCTGGCCACTGGCACCATGGCAACTCAACAGTTGGGGAAAGAGGGAGAGCAGCAGTGAAACAAACGGCCGCACAGTTGCAGTGATTTTTTTCTTTAAGAGAAGGGTGCACATGTCCAGCAGTGAGGGGAATTGGCTGAGGCAGATTTCCAGCACATATGAGGGGGTTGGAGCCAGGGGCCAGCAGTTTACCGGGGGGCTGTGGGGAAGTGGAGAAAGGGCTTGCAGTGTGGAGAGAAAGAAGGTGATGTGCCACTGTAGGAAAGAGGTCTGGCATCCTAATGGAAGGCTTGAGAAGGCAAGAAAAGCCCCAAGGGGTGAAAACTCAGATAGTGTCTCCGTTATGAGCTGATACGGTTGATGTGTTACTTTGAAATGCACTTTAAAGTAAACTCACCATTACAACACTGCAGCAGGATTCTGCCATCAGTGTTAAGTAGCTTGAAGCCATGCTATTTTTTTCTTGTTTTGCTAAGAAGGGTGCAAAAATGTCTTATTTTACAGAAATTAAGAGCCCACGTTCTGTTGAGGTAATAATAAATGTGGAAAAAACATAAAAAGAATTAACCACTCTGTCCTGTACACGCCATAATGACAACTATGAATCCTAAATATAACATCTAAAGATTAGAGATTAGACAGAGAATGTTTTTAAGGTAAACACCTCAAATTAATATTTCCCAGCCAATCTGCTTTTATGATGTTCTCTCTAAGAGCATGCCATGGCTATTTTTACCAACACTTCTGTTTGTGCTTTTTATCTGAAAAAAGTAAAAAAACAAAAAAAAAAAACAAAGGCACATCACTCAGAAGCATCAGCACTTATGAAAAGACATAACCTTTTATCAGTGCAGTATTTTATTTGATTTTATGGAGCCCTTTTCTACATCTCACAATATTCTGTATGTCTCTCATTACTTTCTAGGCTGAGGAAGATAATTTATAGTCATTATATGTCTTTATCTAAAGTTAAATTCAGTGTTAGGCCCTTGCTGAAGTCTACTTTAATATAGAAAACACAAAGCTGCCGGTGTGTCGGGGATATAATAAGAGGAATGTTGAGGAGTAAATTATTATCTAGGTGTGAGAGGACAGCCGCCTGGCAGAGCTGCAGTGAAGTGTGGAAACAGATTGAAAAATGATATTGGTTGCTTTCTTCATATTATCTTTGGATGACAGTGCTAATAGGTGGCGGCGTGTTTCTTCTTCATTGTGCTGCCAGAACGTACTGAACCTGACAGGCTGCCTCTAACTGGGCGCCCCCTCTCATCCACGGCTCCTCAGGTGTTCAGTCGCCATGCTCCGCCGCTGGCTAATTACCCATGTCGCCCCGGAGACGAGATGAGGGGGCATCCCCGAGTGGAAGTGACAGCTGTCTGCAAATTACCGCAGGGCCCTCTTGCGTAGTGCCAAACGTGTTTGTGCCGCTGACAGAGATGATGTCACCACCCTCTCCATTTCTCTTCATTTATGGACCACACTATACTTCTACTGTTCCCTCCAGAACAGCTCTCTGCCTTTACACAGACCTGTCTCTGAGTTACACTTCAAACCCACTTCGTGACTTGGTCCTTTAGTATTTAAATGCCCATAAAATTGTACAGATATATTACCTTAAAATAATAACGTTTGTTTAAAAACCTAAATAACATTGCCTGTTAAAAAATGTGAGTGTTAAATGTAATACAAGCAAATCAAGTTTCCACATGACAGCAGAGTACCATGCACTGTCTAAATGTGTTTTATCTATTCTTATCAGAAACTTTTACATACCGTCAGAATGGGCATACATGCTTCTATGTTTTTCTACTGTTCCCTACTGTTCTGTAATGACTGCGCCTTGGAGGAGCAAGTACAGGATGAGTAAATCATCTCACTACAGCGATGACACTGGCTGAAGGAGGCTCGAGGGTCAGCGACTCGTCTGAGCAAGCCAAGTGTCTATTCAACAAAGCCATTGTATAAAAAAAAATAAAAAAAGAGAGTATCAACTAGAGACAAATACTGTTTGTGACGCTAACCAACAGTATGGCTCTCGGTGTAACTAAGCTCCACTCAAGGAATGACGTGTCCACATATAAGTCTCAGCAGGTCCTCCAGTGATATTAAGCTCCTTTTCCAAAGCCTCGGTGGAAAGTGAAGAGCAGGAAATGTAAATAGATACAAGCCTAAGGGAATCTGTGGGAGCACCACATAACAATCTGTCAGTTTAATAGCGTGTGGGAGAGGATGCAGAGAGATGTTCTCTTTTTCTTTTCATTAATAGTCACAGAAAGAGGATTTATAGATGCACGCCATGTGCTATTAACCGGCCAATGTAAGGCCTTTAAAAAATGAGTGGAATATAAAAACTGATGCCGCCGGCGTCGAGGGAAAATGGTGCAGTCTGATAAATCCACATGGCTTCAATTTCAGCTCTAAATCATATTTTCTGACCGTTTTAATTTCAGCTGAAATAGCCAGCTAAATAACCATGGATACAATGAGCTACTAAACATCAGACAAAAGATCCAATCAGTTCTATTACTTCGACAAAGCCGCATTTCTGAGTCTGTCGGAACTTGTACAGTTCAGTAAACATTTCTGATGATGCTTGCAGTGCAGACGGACCACAGTGATTCAATATGCCATGACACCAATTAGTGGGGTAAATAATAGCCCAGGCGGCGGAGGCACTCCCGCTGCGGTTTCCTTCCCAGCTCACTGAGCTCCTTGGTCTGGTCTTATCAAAGCAGCTTATTTTTACTGTTTCAACTTTAAGATCAAAGAGCAGCTCAAACTCATCAATGCCCTTGGCCTCCTCCCTCCAATAACAGGCACACATCACTGCTGCTCTGTCTGCACGGGCTTCACACCACCCACTGGCACAAAGGAATCAACTGCAAATAGTGTCTTGTACATAGTCATTTTCCTGTCCAGACAGCGTGAAGCTGAACGCGCCAAAAAATGTCCACGGCAGGCCTAGACCTGTCTGCCTCAGTAAGCCCTTTTTATTGACAATCAATAGCATTATATTTTCAGAGAAAGTCGCTGCCTCTGTGTGGCTTGGACGTGCAGTACATGGGTGTGGGCATCCACGGGCAGAAGCAGTTATGTAGGTGATGACAAGCAACAAGCCTGTTATCACTCTGGAGTCAGTCAGCTGCAGCAGGGGGACAGTGGAGATGCTGACAAGCCCAGGGGCTGTGGCAGCACTCACAGGAACGACTGATAACTTATCTGTGGTCCAGGAAGAGCACAAACCACACAAGGGCATCAGTTGTTAATTGGAGTGTAGGGCACTTGTTCAACTGTGAATTTGCTTTTTACATTCAACAAAATTAGACATTTTTACTGTTTTTACTGTACCAAACAATTGAACTGAATTGAGTTTAACAAACACACAGTGACACACTGGTTTAGAGGGAAGCAGCTTGAGGTCTATGCAAAAATACATAAAGGATATTGTTTTTTAGCATTCTTGTTCCATCTACTTATATCAAACAACTGCGCAGCAATGCTTTTTGCAATATGACAAATAGACATACACATTATTATAACGCAGATACTTTTTGGCCTGAAACATAGCGGTTATAATCTGGGTAACATTATTTGACACTTCTATTTCTAGCATTTCTAGCAATTAATTAATAGCCGTTTTCAAGTTTTACCACAGTTTAATAGTGACATTAAAAAAAACACAAATACTGTGACAGATTATTTTTGTAAAATGAGTGTTCGAGACAAGACCAGGAAGTGATTAGTTTGGATGAATTGTGTCTGGATTTTCTGTTGTAAATATTAATTAATATTTATAATAATTGACTATTATAACAACAAGTTCAGTTTACCAGTATTTGAAGTTTTTTATACCATCAGAATCTCACACTGTCCCATGCCTACAAGTAGCTTTATTGGTTTCTTAAGAGAATATGTTAAGTTCTTCAGTTGGAAAAAATAAAAGATATAAAAAAACACAACTTACTGTTGCAGCTCTTTGAGAGAAACTGAGATCTTGAGGTCATGGCCGAGCACGTGCAGAGTTGCGAGGATGTCAGCCCATTGCACCATCTCGCCCAGAGGACCTCCCTTCAACACCTTGGGACTGAACACATCCCCAGACTCCTCTGTCAGAAAGCCCACATGGACTAGAATCTGAATGAACAAGGGAAAGATCAAGCCAAGAGTTTAGTTTTGCTTTTTCACATTGGAGGGAATGTAGCCATGTGTTTTAATTTTAAATGGAATTTTTAGGCGCAACTTTCACAAAAGCTTTGATGAATAAAAGTAGTCATTTTGCATGACTCCGAGATGGATGAGTTAAAAGAAAATATAAGGCAACACAGCACGACTCCAAAGAAATACAATCAAGTGTGCACAGAGCTGGAATCAAACCCGACCTGCAGAGGGATAATTGATATGCAGAACGGTACACCAGCACTTTACACTGCTGAAGGGGAAGAAAGGAAGTCTATGCTGTTACATGTCTAATGAAATTAACTTTATTTTTAACAGATGGCAGCATTTATTTTTTTCCTCAATTACTTCTGGCTTAAAAACTTCAAAGACAGGTCTACTCTTCCAGCCATGCACTGCTGCCAGCCATTGCTTTCATTTAGACTTTAACTCTTTACAACCCGAACAAGAAGAAAACAGATCTTCGGCTTGTCAAACTATCTTTCACAATCTAACAGAGCATGTAGCTGTAGATTTACAATGTCACTTTTTATATATTTCAACAGCAACTCATTTTTCAAAACACAGTATACATATGAGAGAAATAAGATTTTAACTTAAGACAGAAAAAGTGTTGAGGTGAATTTAATGGAACCAGATTAAGAAGTGCAGTGTTCAGGACCATGGACAGCGCACTGCTCCTTTTCCTTTACGACGAATCAGACAACAGTAGATGCATTTGTCACAAATGGCATACCTTAAAGTTTCATACATATTACACAAATATTATAACTGCTGAACAGCATAAAACGTGTGTCTTGGCTTAGTCACAAGCTTTAGAGTAAAATAATACAACCTTTTACTTTCACAAAACAGCTTTCTGATAAATGCGATTCTTTTTTTTTTTTTTTTTTTTTTTTTTTTAAATGTTCCCAACAATCAAATCTGCACTAGATTATAGACTGTTCCTGTAATGCTGAGACTTATTCTCGGAAGTTCTGACTCTCAACAAGAGCTAAAAACAAGCTATTTCAGCTCACTTATAAAATTAGATCCTCAAAAATGTGTTCCTATCAAGAGTTTTTTTTTTGTTTTTTTTTGTTTTAAGCCACTCAATGGGATTTCTCGGAAGCTGCTCCCAAGTTGTGAATAAAAGCATCTGCTGTGAGTGACTCGGCCGTGCTCTCCGCATCTTTTATCCTCTGGAGCAGCCATTATGGTGACACCATGCTGCATTAATATAAGGCTACTTAAGGATGTGCACTGGAGACTATAAAAACGGATCTAAAAGTTAAGGAGAAGAGAGTGTGATGGTGGTGCATTTCAAAACTAGGTTATTTTTTGCTGCTGTGACTAAGCCAAAAGAATCTGAAGAGTGCAGGGCGATATGAAAACAGTTGGCCCCCCGCAGACAGTAAGTAAGAACAACTATGGAGATCTTCAACGCTTTAAAGAGGCACAAAAAAAGCTATGAGGAAATAGTTTGGCTGCTGAGCTCTGAGTTGCCAGTTTATGGATGGAGGAGGAGTGTTATGTCTAATGTGGACGTTGAACACAAAGCAATTCACAGTGCTTTTAAATAACAGAGGTGAAAACCCACATTTGCATTTGCACTCAAGGTAGGTCTGTTAGCAAGCAGAGCTGTTGGGCACTTGGTGAAAATGTCCCTGTAAATGTCAGCTGCTCCAGCACACTAAAGATAATCAATGCCTTCTAGGAGTTACCCCCTTCATTATCTACTTATGTCGGAACAAACTGAGTCACACTGAGTGGCTGCAGAGAAAAAGTGGAAAATGTTAGTCCAACAAAACGTCATTGCTGCTACGTTAACATTAAAGGACTGTCAAAGCGACAACTGAAGCGTTTGATCCAAAACTTCCTGCGCTTTCAGTCTAAACAGATGGATGTATAGCAGAATGAAAGAGATTAAAAACTCCCATTGAAAGTGAGAAGTGCTTTCATTGGCTCATTTTCGACAGTCTGTTTCGAGCACAACACTTTGAAAAAGAATGAACTGGCTCTGTTATTTTATGCTTTAGTCTTCCTGTCTGTGTGTGGGTTGAGAATGTTTTATATTCACCCTTTTTTGCTCTCTCCAGTGCTTGCGGAGCTTGTCATGGAGCCGTCGAGCTGCTGTGGCCCACTGTGCTGCCAGCATACGGATACGTCTCTTCATAAAATTTAGAGATTCCTTCCTGGTGCCGACCTGCTCCAGCAGGGGCCCAATGTCAAACTGGAAAACAGCCTGCGAGGCAAGAACAGCCGAAAGAGACATCACCACGGAATATAGAAAGTGTGATCTGCCCAGTCAAAGGTCAGATGTACGTATTTTTGTGCACAAATATTACAAGCAAAACCTTTTCCCCAGGTCAGTGGACCAGGTGAGAAAAGGGTGACAGTAAAAACATTATAATACATTTCAAAACAAGTATTATTTGTGAGTATGTATTATTGTTTTGTTTAAGTACTGGGACTAGGCTTTATAGATAATCCTGAAGCATCCTCAGAAACAGTCTACTTATATTTACCTCTCATCTTGAGCTCCTAATAATTACTGCATAATTATTATTCATCAGTGGAAGAACAAAAAGTATCCTTAGTGCATGCTGATTTTCAAACCAACTGAGATTCAAAGACAAAATCAATATGCAGACATCTCACAATGCAGGTGAATTATTGCTCTCGAGAGCGGCTATTAAATATTGCACAGCAAAACGCTGAGTACCCAGGGGAAGCTTTGGGATTAGTCTCAGTGAATCCAAGCTGGCAATTAGACCAGAACTGCACAATGAATTCTTTTGAGTTACCTTAAAAAAGGATGAGAACAAGACACAGAAAAACAGTTGGATCAATTTTGAGAAGTGGTTGTGAGCGCAATACATCAAACACTGACAGTAAAAACCAACTGATGCAAGAGTAAAAAACAGTAAAAATGACATGCAGGAGGAGCTTTACATTTTTCTTTGGGACTATTGATCCTGAACAGAGATCATGTGATTTTTTTTTTAGGTGAACTGAGAGAGACACTTCTTCTTTATTGTATTATTTATTTATTATTCAAATGTCATGAAGCAAGTGTGTTAATAAACAAAAACCTTCTGCAGAGTCCCTCCCAAACACACGACTGGGAAGTGACTCTACCTTCTGTTTGGGTGGAGGCTTTGGTGTTGGTACAGATGTCTGGTTCCTCCAAGGCAGTGGGGGGCAGAACCACTCCACCTCGCTCAGGTAAACCACAAAAGAGCAATCAGATCCATCCACTCCATAGAAGGCATAGCAGGGGTCTGATGTCCAGCGAGCACGCATCCACTGCAAAACAATCCAAAAAAGGCACTCACATCTTACCCATTTTCTTATGCACATTTTAGAGTGGCCTTTTATTGTGGCCAGCCTAAGGCACACCTGTGCAATAATTGTGCTCTCTAATTAGCATCTTGATATGCCACACCTGTGAGGTGGATGGATTACCTCGGCAAAGGAGAGGTGCTCCCTAACACACATTTGGACAGATTTGTGAACAGTATTGGGGAGAAATAGGCCTTTTGTGCACATAGAAAAAGTATTGGATCTCTGAGTTCAGCTCATAAAAAATGGCGGCAAAAACCAGTGTTGCGTTTTAATTTTTGTTCAGTATAGTACTGTATGGAAACACTACACATTCAAGCTCAATTAATAAGCATTTGCACATGGATTTTCATTGAACTGTTACTGAATATCTTCTGCAGCTCTGCTCCTTCTTTAAACCTAAATACATTGTTCTTATAAAAAGCTATTGTTATTCTATGCTGTCATTTGATATCGTTTTTGGCTTTGGTAAGAAAGCACACCACAAGGAGACTTAGAGATACTCTTATCATTTAGAATGACAAAATTTATATTGCACCAAGGTCATTGAGATAAAAGAAGTGAAACGTATTGGGACCAAGACTTACATCCATCTTGGTGGAACAGTCTGGGTAACGAGGATCTTTAGGAATCTCACACTGTCTTGATGTTACATCCATATCTGGAGGAAAGAGAAGTGCACGGTATAAATCAAAGCCTAAACACAGACAAAAGAGTTCACTGCAAAGAGCAGCACAAATCACCAAGACGTAAACCGTGTCTGAGGACAAACAGGAAAAACAAAGGTGAGAGATGAGGTAAATACCATTTGTAGGTACAACTAGATGGAATTTTCAACAGCCAAGCGTCTCCTAATTGGTCATAAGACAAAATGGGAGATATTGATCACTCAGGCCTTCCCCCGGGCATAGACTATGTCTTCTGCATTGGACTATAGCATACCCTCTGGCCTTTGAGATAAACACAGATGTATTAGACAGCAGAGCCTGCTAACAAGCTCCTCTAGAAGCCTCTCCTGCTGAATAGCAAAATCCTCATTCAGCCCGCTCACAGGATTTACTATAGATAGACTGCATTAGTGTGATTCATAAAATTCATAATGTCCTCATGGTTTCTTCTCTTCCTATCTTTCTCTTTGTGCCACTTTCCGCTGCTCAGCTCTCTTCCTCTTTCCGTCCTCCTTCCTTCCTTTCCTTCTTGTCCTTGTAGACCAGCAATATGGAGCCTAATTAAAGGAGCCTTTACTCACGGATCAACATCCCGCCAAAGCATCGGAGAGCCCAATCACAGACAAATAATTGCCAGCTATTTTGTTTGATTAGCATGATAATAACGGACTCTTTCTGATAAAAAGTGATCCTGTAACCACTGTCAAAATGTAGGTACCAGTCTCATTTTAATGATATCTGACTTTGCGACAGCAGTCAAAATATTCAACATGTTTTAATGAGAGAGAGGACAGGAATATAGGATATGCTCAGATAATTAGCTAAGCACAGGAAAATTAAAGCGTGCAGCCCAAATTTCATTTTGCGCCTGATGAAGATTTTGTGATTAAAGGCTAATAGGAAAAGTGACTCAGATCCCATTGACTTGGCATTAAGTTGTAAGGGTTTTGATTGACCTGAGTAAGTCATGTGTTGCACAGACAGCCGAAATATGAACTGACATGAATAAAAGCTTGCTATTTGAGCAGCTAATGAGGCATGAAAAATGGCTGTCACGTTGTATATGGTCAACCTGTGAGTTCACCTAAAACATGAAATGTGCTGGACTGAGGTTTGACAGTCAAGGTTTTAGTGAACAAGGGAGAAAAAAACGTCTCAGATTGGACTGGTTTTAAATAAGACA
Organism: Neodontobutis hainanensis; assembly: GCA_024349245.1. Classification (NCBI taxonomy): domain Eukaryota; kingdom Metazoa; phylum Chordata; class Actinopteri; order Gobiiformes; family Odontobutidae; genus Neodontobutis; species Neodontobutis hainanensis. Next base: position 2,826,402 of record JALDNG010000018.1, read on the forward strand.
AAGGGATTTGAGTGAAGAGCTAAGGCTACATTCAGTATTCTCCGAGTGTGTGAGTGTGCATAAAGTGTGAACGCTGCAGATTCATTAAAGAGTCCCACCTCTGTAGCTGGCCCTGCTGCGCTGTAGGATCTGCTCCACCTTCACTGCTGTGTCAGACATGTTCTGGGCGATGGCCTGGATGCGCTCCACTATTGGCCCTATAGGCTGAATCCTAATCAGACATAAGCACACACACACACACACACACACACACACACACACACACACACACACACACACACACACACACACACACACACACACACAGCATAAGAGTTAGAGCAGATATTAAAAAAACAACCCAAAGTCTTTTAAGCTCAAATGAAAAGCCTTCACAACAGAGCAGATCAATTTGTGCTTCTTGTTCCCTTCACTTGAAGCGTAAAGCAGTGGATAAAATGCTAATTGCCTAAAACATGAAGTGTGAAATTGAAACAGCAAAACAGACAAATAACTTATTTGTTATAGATAAAAAATAAAAGTTGCTGACATATTAAAGTGCACATCCAAGAAAAAAGACAATAAGGGTATTCACAAATATGCTGCACTGAACTTGAACACTTGTTGTTAGATGTGGTTTCCAAAAGTTACAATAATTAATTTAGGTAATTATTATAAAACTCACTTCATGTTACAGTTTTTATTAGTTTAAAGCCTGACCTTCTTTATGTTTTTCAGTTTATATCTAATAAAAAAATCCAAGTCCATCCAAGGAAACTATGCGGTTTCCCAAAGCTCCCACTGTACCATGTGTCCATGTCTGAACAGAGACACTAGCATTGTGCTCTAGGTACAACACAGAATATTAAATAATTACCAAAGTTCAAGAGTCTTTACTCTGTTTGTTGCCATTTAAAAGTGACCGGAAGTAAGCATGTTAAAGTGTGAACTAAATCCATATTTATGATGATGAATATACTGGTCTTCCTGAGTATAGCCTGCAAACATATTATAACTACAGCGCTGTGCTTCTTTACAGAAAACTAAATACTTGCATTAATTATTTGAAATGAGGCATCTTGTTGTGTGTTTATCTGAGTATTGCCTGCCTCTCATTAAAAAGTTGAAACTCCAGATGCCGGTCAGGCAGGAACACTGATTTCACTAATGATGTATGCATTTCTATGTGTGGCTGTGCAATTTCACATTTGTATCTCGAAGGTATATTGAAGCCAAACCATACCCCTCCTGTCCCTCCAGATCAGCACAAATTAATTGGGTATTATGGAGACACGCTGGCATTCAGTGCAGTAAAATACACCCACACACACAGAACAATGATTATTATACCTTGGCAAAACAGCTCACTTATGCACAAAGATGTTTGAGGTTTGTGCCTTATTTTATTTTTTTTTATTTTGCCTTACTTACTACAAACAGCTAATTGCTTTTTTATTTTTATTTTTTATATTTGTGTTAAATTGCCACACAAATGTCCCTTCAACACTGACCCTTCCTAAAAGTTTCAAACTGTTTGGCCTTTGTCATGGTAATATTTTCAGTTTAGTCCCTAAGTGGGCAATTAAATAGTTGTTAGAAGAACTATGACGGGGTGTACAGATGGCTGGTAAATTAGTGGAACACAACACACAATGTAAAAAATTTTGGCAAAGCTAGTTGTCCACATGTTCACAGAAGAGATTTATTAATGGTGTTACAGGATTTTTGAGATGGAGAGTTCTGTCACAAACTGCCCCACAACTACTATGAAGTCAGAGCACATAACTCACATCCTTTCCATACTAACTGGGTAGCAGCATTGTCAGCCGTGGCGGAAATATTTCACCATTTCATTAAAGACTCAAGTTTTTATTGATTTGTGGTGACCCCCCCATGCACTGCATTAGCCGACTCGTCAAGTAGAAGACCAGAGTCACTGAGCCATGTCACTTTTTCTCCCTCGTTTCTGCTTTTGTGAATTCTCAGAGGTGTGTAAATCTTGTGGAGAAGGGGTTAATGCATTGTGTGACCTTAATATAGGATCACACTTTGTGGAACTGGCTTGAGTGACCTTCAAAGTCGCTCAAGGAAGATTTCCTTTTCAGTTTCTCAAACACACTAACACACATTAAAAGTATTCTGTCAACCAAAAGTGAATTCCAATTCTGACGGTCCTTTCACATGAAGGTGCATTTTTTTTTTTTTTTTTTTACGTATGAGAGGCTGCTGTTGGTAGTGACAGGATTTTAAACGTCTATCCTCTGCTGTGGAATCAAAAAACTGCTGTTGTTTACAGTGACACCCAAATACATTTTAGACATTCTCCAGTAATTGTCATGTCTGTATAATTTGATTTAACCTCTGTGCCAATGCTACACTCATCATTGTGTGCAATATAAATTAGTAAGTCTGTGAAATATAAATAAGTTAGGGCAGTTTTCCCCTTGTTCCACTCCCTTCCCTCTGCAGTCTGCCTTAAATGTTTTATTAATATGCATGGCGGGGCAGGTTCTCCTCTGGTGGGTTGAAGAAAAGATTTTTCTTGGCTGTCTGAACGGAGGATGGTGATGTCCAGTAGGGACACACAGGGATCGTCCACTTCTCACCTATAAGAAAAGCTACTGTGTGTTGCTATGGAAATGCAACCTGAATGAACACTTGACACTTTGCTGTCAGCTTTTACTTGTCCAGGTAGACCTCCCTTTTTTGGCAAACAGTTTTTTGCAGCTCCCCATGAAAAAAGAATAGTATCCAAGATGATTTTCTCCTAAGTATGAGGTACTCCTCGCACAATGTTCAATCCCGTATGAAATCTGTGTTTCTATATAAAAGTTGCCTTTACTATACTGGCTTATCTAATTATCTAAATCTTGTTCTGATGGAGCACAGTTCACATAAGTATGCAACATCAGTGAGCACTTTGTGACAGAGCAGAAGTGATCAACGATACTGTAATTATACTGTGTACTGTAAAATATATTAAACTGTACTATAAAACTGTGTATTATACTGTAAAATACTTTTATTTGTAATATTATTATTTTTTAAATAAATCTATAGTTGTAGCTTTTTGCAGCTATTAGCCAAAGAAGTGTCCACGCGGCCAAGAGGCATCGTATCATTTGATTTAATAACTGAACTCTACTGTTATATAAAAACTGATTAACTGTTCACTTGAGCTCATTATGAAAAACAATAATTGATATTTTAGAGGAGCATTAACTTTATAACCCCCCTGAGCCACGCATGCTTTTTACTCACATAATGAGCAATAAAACAGCCTGATCTTTTACCCACAATGCATTTCACATGGGTGGACTATATCTTATTTGAATTGATGGCCCTATGAACAGACAGGAACAGCATTATGAAAGAGTGTCATCAGCTGCAGATGTGTTACCTGTCAAGGGCCGAGCTGAGCTCCTCCAGCCTGTGGGTGGTGTCGGTGGTGTTACTCCGTTTCGACAGAGCATCTATCCTTTTTATAATGACCTCCAGCATGTCGGTGATTTTCCTCAGACCTCCACGAGATTCCTGCCCGGCGAGATCTAACCGAACAGATACAAACAAGACAAAGTCAACAGAGCCGAAAAAGAAAAATACAAGTAGTCTTGGGCCTTTTCGGCTAATATTATGTGCAAATCTGGAATGATGTAAATGAACAGTTGCTACAGACATGGAGGTCTACAGTGTTCTGATTGATCGCACTAAGCCGAACATGAGAGCAGCGATTAACTCATAATCACCACAGGGTTCCCTGAGCCTTCCCTGCTTTGGAAATACAATTAGCTTGTTGGCTCAGTCTATAAATTTGGAGTCATCTTTGAATCAAGCTACACTTCTTGGAGTGAACCCATTGTCTGAGAAAAACAACCCTCACCAGTGGCAGCTACCTGCTGTTCAAGGGCACTGAGTCAAAATAAAGCCGTACCACTCACTGTTCACTTATCAATTCCGTTAGACTTTAGAAACTGCCGTGTGCGCACTCTCACTTCCCCTGTCACGGTACATTCATCACTGACCAGAAGAAAGCACATTTCTTGGGAAAAACTCTATTAAATCACAAGTAAATAAAATAAAGGTCAGGAAAGAAATGTCCCAATTCTCTGAGCTATGTGTATGTGGGAAAGTGTTTGTGAATGTGCGCTGCGTGGACTTTAAAAAGAGAGGCTCTAGTATCTGCAATAATGCTCCCAGAGAATTGCAGCATTACACTTTGGCTTAAAAAGGAAATGCATTAAGGAGAGCTCTGATACTTTACAAAATCTTTCTCTTTATTGCTTTTTCTCCTCATATTCTGAAGACACGTCTACAATCTTCAATCCAACTTTCCCAGCAATGTGCCCTTTTGAATAATTCAGCAGGGAGGCAACAATGTTTCTTCCCAAAGACAGAAAATGGAGACTAAATGCATTTCTATTCATATTTTCAGTCTAATAGCAGGGTTTTAACATTAAGTTTAAAATGAGGAATATTGGAGAGAAAAAAAAAAAAAGATGAGAACATTACTCTACCGTCTTTAACCGTATAAATCGACTGCATACCCTCAAAGCTAGCCACCAACAAAATCTATTAAAAAAGGTTTTCTTTGGAGCTTTCAGAATGTTTGCAAAGTTCTGGTTGCAGTTAACTTGCTGCTGTAAATCTAAACAAAGCCTCAGGGCCCGAGTGTGGGAAGAACAACTCGTATTTCTTCACAGCAATACTCCTTACACACACAGTGCTCGTAAATCACCATTACCGAGAGCCAACCGCCTTCCTACACAGTACATTTTTAGACCTGCGCCTTATATATGGTCGCAATCAACTGTTCATCAGGCTGCTTTTTACTCCTGGGATGTATTGGCTAATGTGTTTTTGCCAAAGCAGAGTGCTACAGGCTGGCATTGGTATCTATGTGCTAATGTAAAGGCTCCTGTGTGCCATTCCTCAACTGCTGCTTAATAATGGGACCGGTTTAGCCGCAGCTAATTTCCTTTAATGACTTTATTTTCAAAGTGCCACAGCCCAATCAATATTACCAACAAACACCCGATTAGATCACCATTTGTACAGTCTAGTAGTCTAGGAACTGAAAACACTCCATAACAGACAAATACATACTGGCTTCACTGAAACTTCCATCTGAGAAAATTTGAGTTTATTATGACGCTAACAAACAATATAATGCCAGTGCTCTCGTCAATTGCAATTGAAAAAGGCTAATGTTGGCAATAGCCTTCAGCATGTTTTAAATAAACTCACCCTCATAATATGGTTTTGATGCTAATAATATTTTTATAATGTTTTATATAAACTGCCTTGTTTTGAGTGATATTTAAAGCTAGTTACATTTTCAATATTCACTTCAGTGGATTCAACCTCGTCAATTGAACACAATTTTGAGAAAATAACAGGCCAACTGTTATGTTGGAGTCAAGAATTCATTAATTATTTTTTTTCCGCTGGTCCTCGTGGGTGACTGGAGCCTATCCCAGCAGCTTTGAGCCTTAGGCGGGGTACACCCTGGACAGTGGCCAGTTGGTCGCAGGGATAACATTTAGACTTAGGCAGACAACAAGTCACACATTCATTCATTCATTCTCATATTCATTTACGAGGGACACTTTAGAGTTGTTAATTAACCTGTACATGACATTTCTTTGGATGGTGGGAGGAAGCCGGAGTACCCGGAGAGAACCCACGGTAACACTGGGAGGACATGCAGACTTTTACAGAAAAGCCTGAGTTGGCCGAGGATGTTCAAGTCTACACCACCAGTGGCTGCATCGTTAGCTATAAAGGCTGAGCTAGAACTAATTCTGTGACAATACTTGCTAAACATTTTTCCAATTGAGTTCACAGACTTCTAATCTCAATCCAGCCATGGCTCATATGAAATGCTGGCCAGTTTTCTAGAGAGCAAAGTGTGGAGTCAAAGCGCTCCATCTCACCTGTCACACAAAATAAAACTGGGCATTTTCCTTTTCTGTTCTGCACTCTCACTCTCGCAAAGCTAAACCTCTCCCCATCCTTTCACTCCTAATTCAAATATTCATTACAGAAAAGGCTGATTGAGATTGAGCCTCTCTTCTCCTTTGGCACGTTGAAAGCAGCTGCCAGATCTCTCCAAGCAGTTAGAGCCAAAAACCTCTGTCGCTTTTCCTCAGCTGCTCCTTATTGTATCTGACAGCCTGGAAGAAAAAAGACGGAAACTACTGTTGCGATTTTACAAGTAGCAGATTCAATTAAAAGCTGAATGTGTCTTTTTCTTTGTTTTTTTTCCCCCTCCCTTCGGCTCTTCTCAGTTTACATAGACTGCCATAAATATCTCACAGTAGGTACAACCCACCTGGGAATCTTTTTATAGAGGTCTCACACTTTTATTGGTCCTTACATTTAAATATGAGGGGAACAAACAACAAAATATTCATAAAAAATGATTATCCAATTAAAAAACCACCAACAAAAAAGCTCAGAAGAAGTTCCCGACCCACTTTGCAGCTCATTGTACATGCAGTAGGCTTTGGCTCTTATCCACAAAAGTGTTTTTTGTACAATCTTCCTCAAGAGCAACCATTCGGTTTTCAAAACACTGAAAATTATGCTCATTACTCATCAAATGCAGACAAGACTAATTTAAGACACTAGGTTCAAACATTTAGTCCTGTGTATAAAACTTGGTCTAAAAACAGCCACTTTGTCCCACCGTTGTTGCAAAAGCCTTGTAGGTGTACTATTTAATAACAGCATCCATTTTCCATCAATACACTGTTGTGAGTTGAATACAACAGAGCTGCCTCTCATAGCAGTAGTAGACAGAGTGGTGGCAGCTTACTTTTTCCTGACAATGAGACACCCAGTATGGATGTAAAGTTTCATGCAGCAACTGTAAAGCAAACTTTTTCTTGAGTTTTCTCACATTTCTTTGAGCTGGAAGTAGGACTGCAGCCATAGCTCTGGCAAAAAAAAAGAAAAAAAGAAAAAGAAAAAATGTCTGCACACTGACGCACCACATTCAGACTGGTTTACCTTGAGCAAAAATAAGTTGCTCTTGCACCCAAAAAGAAGTAATGAATTTATGAATATATTTAAAGTTTTGTATAACATAAAATTCTTTCATCAAGTCTATGATGTACAGGCCTGTAAACACCGCTTGTGGATGTAGAATCTCACAGAGCTGCAAAAAATTAAACGATTTTCTGTTCAGTGTGGCTAGGAGCTGTTGTTTGTCTAAAACACTAATCAACAAGAGTCCTGCAGACTCCAGACTGCCTCATCAGCCAAAGGAAATCACTGTTTTTTTCTCATCCAGGTAACAGGAAATTGTGAACACCATCTTTTATTCACACCTCTTCATGTCGCGCTGTTGTACTTTCATTTCCAGTGATTCTAACCTACCGCTGAATATCTATCAACAGCAAAGGTCACTGTGTTTTATTCATAATGCTGATGCGGATGAAAGGCTGCTTCTCTTACCAGCAGATTATTTATGCACTTTTGTCATTCAGAGCACTGGCTTTGATAGACCACTGAATGCCACGCCCCGACAATGAGCCACGTCAGAAAAGGCTCATTCTTATGCATCGTGTGCTGACAACTGCTGAGGCATGAAATAAAAAAAATAAGAACTACTCCCGTCGCTGTCAGAGAAGGAATGTCGGCGACCCATGCTCCTTGTGTACCTCTTTAACACCACTAAATAGTGGATGAAAACAGCAGATTTCCTTAAAATAAATCCTCAAAGATTGTCCCGTGAGATGTTTCTCTTTTGGTTTTTTACATAGATAAGCCTAACGTGAAATGACAGATAATGTAAGCTGACAATGAGCCCGCAAAGAAAGTAAGCCAATCCAAATGTAGTAACGCTAACGGCTACTAAAGCACAGCTAATAACAACCACTAATGCAAAATTTAGCACTTAATCTTCTTGGAATATGACAATTTATTATACAAATAAGTCTCCATTTTTTGCGAAAAAACATGTAATTTTATGTTTTCTTATTGTTTTCTGCAGAAAGGATTATCTACTGTCCATTCCACCTTTTGGTACGCAGTCCACACTGATGGAACTGAAGGTCACAGGGATATCCTGTGGGCAATAGGAACTTACCTGTACTGACCCCATACTATACTGATCCAGAAAAAATGAGGATTATCAGAATTGGTGGAACACAGCGTAGAGGGAAAGAATTTAAAACCACACAGCACAGGAGTCTTTTTTCAGGATAATCATTATATCCACTGATAAAAAAATCTGTATGTAGGCCTTTGTTCAGAGAATATGGTTTCCTTTTGGGTCACTTTAATGGTTAGAAAGTCTCATAAAGAGTTTGCTAGTATGAATGGGAAAAAAATGCATTAACATTTGAACTAGTTAGTCTATTACACTGACCTGCCTGAAAGAGCTCTCATCTTATTTCTTTCTTTGTGGCATTATATCCGTGTGGTAAAGGAGACACACTAAAGGTGGTCTTCAAAGAGCTTATTAGAAAGCAACAGTACACCTCTGGAGCCTTTAAGATATCTAGGATCAAACACTTCTGTGCCTTTCGTGCCTTCCATTTTTCCTCATCATTAGTTTCCTGTGCCTTTAAGTTATGAAGGAAACGCATGCATTTTAAATATAGGTTGACATTCCTCAGTCTGGAAGGAAGGAAGCCTTAAAATACCAAACCTTTTACAGGTCTGTATAGCATTTACTCACCATATTCTTTGCCTTAAAATACACTAGAGCTGCAACAACGGCTAAGCCTATGCATTGAGTGCAAGCATCACACGTTGCACTGTTCTCTCTCTCTGTGCTCTGAGCCGACAGGAACCAGGAGACAAGCTAAACGACCTCCTTAAAGTTGGCCCCCCTTCAAACGCAGATTGGCTCCAAAACCATCTAGCACGTTTGTGCTCCATTTGTGCTGGTTTGTGCTGTAAAAATTTGGTTTGTGCGTTTTTTAAGATATGTCAAGCTATGCAAATGGCGCTGACCTGGAGCTGCACGCTCACAAACACAGAGCACACAGCTGCGTGCTCACGCATGGCTCTGACACAGAGCAGATCAGAGTCAGATGAAATGACGATAGAGGCTCTACCTTCACACGGACCAAACACTCGGTTTAGCTGTTTGGTCCGTGTGAAGGGAGAACGAGGCCATGGTTTTAACATGGCAATAATATCGTTTATTGCAATTAATTCTGATGCAATATATCGCACAACAAAAAGAAGTCATCATTACAGCTTTTGATCTTGTGGTATTTATGTTGATTTACAAGAAACCTTACTGTGTACTTTATATTTGGGCTAAATTTATTTAGTAAATTTTCATCTTTTTCTGCTCTTTCTGTAGGACATGTCTTGGTTTAAGTAAAGTGAAAAAAAATTGACATGACCATAATACATTTTATGTGCTTAATAAAGAATGTTTACCCATTTCTTACAATTTATGTATTGTTTATAGTGTTTTATAATAATAGTTTGTTCAATCTCATAAATTATTTTTTATACAAAAAATGATTGTTAGATTAATCGATAGAAAAATGCAGCTCTAAAACACACTGCTTCCAACAGGCTTAACCCTTTAAACCCGAGCTTGTTTTTTGGTGTGTCTGCTTGAAAAGGACATGTCCACAGTAAATTGACTATATATCTGTAACTACAAGGTACAATTTTTTTTACTGCAAGAATAAAGGCCACACCTATTGATATTGGCAGCTACCAAAACTCTCCTGTTAACACCAATGCATAAGTAGAATACGCTTATTTATTTTATTTAATCTTTATTTATTCAGAAAATTACCACTGAGATTACAAATCTCTCTTCCTGGGGAGTCCTGGCCCCATGTGTGTGTGTGTATGGGGGGGCTATAGTACATGTCTTTAGTGGTAGGGGAAACTGGAGCACCTGGAGTAAACGTTCGCAGACACAGAGAAAGCATGCAAACTCCACACAGAAAAGTCAATTATTAAGTCAACTCGCTGAGCCGCTAATCCACACTTCCACAACATCAGCGCACACACAAGTGGCTACATGCACACATGAGGCATAAGAATTTACATAGCCTCGGTCTCCCTGCCCAACGTCAAGGCAGTGCTTAATGAGCTGGAGGCCGGATGCCTTCCCTCGACTGCAGCCTGTGAGTGCTTAATTAATCAGACAGCTCCCCTGCCTCTTTCTTCCATCCGTACCTTCACCTGTTCTGCAGACTGCCTTCAGAACCAGCTGAGATCCTTGACATTGTTTTCTATAATGACACCTGATGCTCCTGGCTGCAACATCTCCAGCTTTGCTACTTGCATTTTCTGCCGATTTCTCACAGGACACTCAATATGAGTCAACGTTAGAAGCTAGATTAAAATAACCAAACGCCAGTCAAAATCAGTTTCTGAAATACTTCTTTTCACCTCAACATGTAGGACACCATGCTGTGTAAACTGACTGGCCCAAAGACAGACTGCATTATACAAGAGGAGAGAATGATTGCGGCTGCCTTGTTTGAACAGGAATAAATCCGTTGTAACAAAGGGGACAAATTTGGGTTTGGCATCCAGATGTCTTCAAGCTCACACCTAAGGAATGAAACAAAGGTGAAGAAAACGTAGTTCATTCTTGTTACATGCAAGTAAAGACTTTTCATTATTGCCTTACACCACCAATTAGTATTTTACTATAAAATGGAAATTGTCAATGTCTTAGTCTGACTGGAAAAGCAACCATTTCTGTTAATCAGACTATCACATCTAGATAATGTAAGTAATAAACGAGCTATTGGTGCTGCAGTGTTTCTCTCAGACCTGCAGTAAGTCTATGGAGGGGTGTTGGTGACGTCATCAGGTGTGTGTGTGTGTGTGTGTGTGTGTGTGTGTTGGGAGATACAGAGCTACTCTACTCACACCACAAGGACGTATGGCGAGCAGGGTTTGTATTAATTACGATTTATGCAAAATACCCTCAAGTAATTTAGATTTTAAACACACTAGGACTGCTTAAGCTCAGTGCAACAGGATTACTGTAGATATTGACGTTGTATGCTCCTAAACGAGGCTGGTATCCTTAAACAGCGAGTTCATATGGAGCAATTAAAAGTTCCAGTGTGCTCTGAAGAAAGTAACTTTTGCGAGGGAATAATGTTTTGCTAATGCTTTAGCATCTCTCCTCTGTCTCTGTTTGTATCTATCGCTTACACCACTGTAGAGAAACTAAAGACAAGACAGTTTTACTCTGATGGCGTCAGTGGAGTGAGCTGATCAGCAGGAGGGGCAGAGCCCTATGGTAGAGCATATGGTAGAGCATATATGAGGACAGACTTTTTGTATATTCTATAAACAGAAACTCAGTCTGGCCAGTCAGTTCCTCAGATATGTTTCCTACCAAGTTACCAATGACATTTAAATGCAGCTGGAGTGTTGCCTTGCGTCACTCTTTGGTGACCCAAGTACCTTGTACAAAACAGTCACAATGGCAGTGCTGGAGAGCCAATAGTTTGTTTGCCTCTGCTCTTCAGTTTTAAAAATTAAGAACACATTAAAACCTCAACAGCAGACAGCCCTAAAGATGTTTTTGCATGTCATGTTTGTTTGTATACTTCTTCGTAGATTGTCGCCTAGCTAACATCATGTCCGTTGCAATTCCGATTGCTTGGCCCAGAGTCGTTATTCCCCGCCAGGCCCCGCCTTGAAGAAAAAGAGCTACAGCGAGAAGTCTGGCTTTACCAAGCTAGAGAACAGACTAAAAATAATACAAAAAAAATAGTAGTAGCATTTACTATTTCTGAAAATAGAAAACATTAAAACAAGTTTGACCTACCCAACATTTTAAAAATGCCATGTCAAACTGTAAAGACCCACAGATATAGAAGTGTAGATGAAAGAAAAGGCAACGGTACCCCCCTAAACGCACTCCTGATGTGCTGGTCTGCCGGCCCGCTGGCAGCAATCAGAGCAGCCCCTCTGAGATCTCAGCATGCCCTGCGCCTGATCATTACTGGTGCTGGGGACAGCCGGGGATAGAAGAACTTCTGATGTGTGACCGCATGCTGCTTACCTTCGGCTTGCACGGTGAAAGGAGAATCGCTGGGTCGCTTGCCCGAGAACTGGCCCCCGAGAGAGGTCATTAAGAAGAACAAGCTGAAGAAGCCGATCCCCAACACAAAGAGCCTGGAGGAGAAGAATGAGCGAAAATGACAAAAAGAGACAGTGTCAAAAGTCATAAAACCTACGGGACAATGTGGTAACGACAGATAAGGACAAACGGGGACAAAAATATAAAATGTGTAGCAATCTGTGTTGCTATTTTGAATAATAATAAATAAATAAAAAACATGAAATATCAACTGTAGATGCAATCAAATGTCACGAACACAGCGCTTTCAGACTTATTTGACTTTATTGCATATTTGCATTTGATATCTCAGTCAAATGTTGTTCTGTGACTGTAACTTCAGTAAAAGTAGACAGGAACACTTTATCATGGATAACAATGCTCAGCATGACCATGAAAGACCCAGAATGAAATGACACAAACGCACACACCTTTCAACTAAAACATTAACGCTAAATGATCAGAACGCAGCAGAGTTAGTTCATGGAACCAATTTCTTGGGAGGTTTAGTTAATGAATTTAGTCAAAGGTGAGGACCAGGTGAGATGAGGACCAGGAACAGCTCTGATTGGACCAGGTTGTTCTGGTTGATGACCAAATATAGACTGTGCCGTCACTTCTGGCATATACAAAGTGTCTTGTTAACCTAGAAAAAAAAAACTACGCCCAACTTTGCCATGTCCAGCCTTTCTTTAAATGATGTGCCAGCTCTGGACACCTCCTGAAAATGAGTGCGCTACCTGCCAAGCGCTTTGCATTTCACGTCATGAAAGTCTAGCCCATAAGTTGTATTTGATCACGCAAAATAAGTGCTTAAAAGTTTAATTGGGAGGTCTATAGAACCCATATAAGGTGGTTTAACTGTATTATTTTCATACTCATTTTATTAATTCTACACTACAAATTCCTAGAGAAGACAACTGACTGATCTGACAAAGTGCAAACTGAGCACAGAGAGGACAAACTGAGCACAAGGAAGACAAACTGAAATAAACATGCCTAATATGTTTTTAATAATGTGTGAAACTGCAGTTTTGTTATGTTCTAACAAGCTTTAACACTCGTGTTGTAACCAAGCGTCTCCCATGGAACCTCCTAAATGGTTGTTGCGTAAGGGCGCTGGCATACGCCAAAATACAGCAAAATACGGCGATATACCGCCGTCCAGCAGAGGGCAGGCTCCAAAAGCGGAAATATAAGGAGAAACCCAATGGCAACTTTACAGGTGTAAAAATCATGTTTACAGCCTGGTACAAAAGATGGCTCCGGTCTCTAGAGCTAAGTTTTTACTACGTCTGTTTATGCTATCTAAACTATTGTTTTACTATGGAGTAAAAGCCAAAAAGCCCGGATGTGACGGCCATTTTATTGCTGACTCGTAACGACAATATCAGTGAATAGGAGACCAATGGGCGGATTATATCCACTATATAAACAATCAATGGTTGTAACACAGACAGTCGTGATAAAGCTATGTCAGCTTAACTCCTTAGATTTGATACATGATAGTTACACATGTTAGTAGCTAAGACAATGCTGTTTAAAATGATATGGCTTAATATTTCCTCACATGAACAGTTTAGACAAAATTAAATAAAATCTAACCAAAAAAAAAACATTTTTTCAATGAAACACGCTAGTTATTAGCAATTTTGTTATTAGCAATGTTGCAGCTGCCCCATGTTGAAACCATCCCCGCTCTCCTTTATGGTTTGGGACTGCACTCGGAGCTGGATCTCCTCTTCTACGCACACTACCCGGGTTAAGAAGGGCCCCGCAGCTGTGGTTTGGTGTGTGTTATAACTGTCTGCTGATGGACACTCAAACACCACAAAAAGCTAAAAAATAATAACCTCTCACTGTGGTCAAAAGGAAAGTGGATGTGTTCGTCGTTATGTGCAACTCTTAGCCAATGACAGCTCCCGGAAACAGCAAAAAGGTTTGAGTTCATTTAAAGACAGAATTAACCTTAATTTCATTGGAAATCATCTTTTACAATCCATTGCCCTTTCTACCTTCAAAACTGTCCAGCTGCCTTCTTCTTCTTCAACCATTTTATTAGGTTGCCCAAACCATTTACAAAGAGAGCCACATCTGATGAAAGGGCCAACATTCTCTTCAGATTTTATTTTTATCCATTTTATCCATGTTTTAGTTAGATTTGATAAGGTTTTCGTTCGATTTGAGCAGGTTTTATTTGGATTTGAACAGGTTTTAGTTTAACTTGAACTGGTTTTAGTTGGATTTAAACAGTTTTTGTTAAAGTTGAACAAGTTTTAGCTTGATTTGAACAGGTTTTAGCTGGATTTGAACAGTGTGATGAAGCTGCTGCTGTGGTCAGACACAACACATTTTACTCAAGCTGTGGGCCACATAATCTCTAATCTTGTGCCATGATTGGCCCCGGGGGCGGACATTGGACATGTCTGCACTAAAGCTTTCTGTTCAGTGCACTTAATATTACAATGAACTTTATGCATTTAGACAATGTAGCAGAACTTAGCTTAAACTGTTTTATCAGGCTACTTTCAGTCCCACACATTGACCAAATATAGGCTCAGCATGATTCAATAGCCTTATTTCTTTGTGGTAATTCTGATAGAATGGACTTTTGGAAAACAAAGCAGCGTGACCCTTGGACAATAGCATCATATATTCTGGAAGGTGATGATAAAAATGAACAAGAGAAGAGTCACACCAAGAGCGTCTTCTTACCTGAACGGTTTGAAAGTGAGAAGGCATCTCCTCAGCATAATGGAAAGCTCGCCGCTGGTCGCAGTCATTTTCCACTCGGAGAAAAAACATCCCTTCTTAACATCGTGCAGGTCTTAGTCACCACCTGCGTCGCAACCATAACTTTCAGCCAGATCAGCTCAGTTTGGAGAGAAACGGTGCGCAAAGAGAGCAAACAACTTCCCGCGCTTACTGGAAATGGACTCTAACTGTAGTCCGGACAACTTAAGCGCAACCTCCCGCCGCGAGCTGCAGCATCTGTCCGCCGTGTCCCTCCGCGCTCAGAACAATTAGCAACACTTATCAGACGAGGGTTTTTAAGTCCTACCCACTTCCTGAACTGTGTTTGGAGAAGTCAAACACTGAGCGGAGGTTTACCGAGCTGTTGTGTCTCTCCGTGTTGAATGAACGGACCACAGCATCCTTCTCCTATTTAATGGCCCGTGCTTTAACTCATTTACCCGGCAGCGCCACCTGCTGCCGCTAAGAGAAAAGTAGTTTGTCTTTACGTAGCCTGTAGTTTAAATTTCTTAATACATTCTTATATACGTCAAAATGGACCTTTATGGTGAAAGTAAAGCAAATCGACACACAATTAAAGAAAATAATGCATAGGCTAAAACAACAATAGCCTACATAAAGTATAACATAAGATAAGGAAATATTTTATTAATCCCACACAAGGAAAAATCACTTGTTACAGTAGCTCTCAGACAGAAAAATTGCAAAAAATGAAAGAAAGGTGCGCATGCGATAAAACATATATATATATATATACATATATATATATATATATATATATATATATATATATATACATACACATATATATATATATATATATATATATATATATATATATATATATATATATATATATATATATATATATATATATGTGTATGTGTATGTATATATATATATATATATATATATATATATATATATATATATATATATATATATATTTACAAAGTTATAGGATGAAAAATAGACATGTATTTTGAGTTATTGTTGCAAATGTGTTTAACAGAGTCCAGATAATAGCCTGTAATCCCGCTTTTTTCTTTTTGAGTTTGAGCTGTTTCAGAACCACAAACCCACGAACAGCGCCGACTCTATATAACCGGCAGCAGCTCTATAGTGACATCTAGTGGATACATGTTAGAATACACTTTTAAGTACCAGTACAATACATGAACCCTGCATTTTTACACTTTTACTTTTAAACATGTTCAAAAAATGTGTATTGTCCGCCTCTTCATAATTCAGATACAGAACTTAAGGGTTGTAGGTAAACTGAGGTTATGTCTTATCTGTTACATGCTGTGACATTAAATTGAAGAGGCATTTTAAACTATATTCTTTATATTCTGCATACATAGTATAATAGTGTAGTGTAGTTTTAAAGACAAAACAGAATATCAGAACACTAACAACTAGTCTAAACCAAAAACCTCAACAGCATCCTCTGTTGCTATGGTAACACTCTTGGCTCTTTCCATGTTTGCTTTGGATGTGAGTGTGATGCTGAATTAGCCTCTCGAACTAAGGTCCTGGGGGATCGGTTCTGCTGATGACATTTCAGACTTAGTTCAGACTTTGAACGCACCATTGTCAAGGCTACATTGAGTTAAAGGTCATAACTGGGGTCCATACCTCTGACCTCAAGGAGTCCGTTTTAGTGACACAAATGGGATATGTCTGTGCAGGTTCTCAGTCATCCAGGAAATCTTGAAGAAAAGTCTCTGAGACCAGATGCTTTTGCTTTAACATTTTCTTCAACACAAATGGGATGTGACATGTGGTAAAGCAGTAAAGCTGATAGGCCGCTGAATAATCCTGTGTTTTGCGAAATGTTAGGAAATCAAGAATGGAAATGATTTCATTTTATATTTTGTATTTTTTCTTCAGTTTTGTGACTGTAACTTGTGCTGTTTTGTTGTATCATACAGTGTTCTGATTTAAATGTTAAGAGGGATAGGAAGAAAAATAAGTCTTGACTTTAGCCTACACCCTTTCGGTCAACGTAAGCTTTGTTTAAATGAAAATATTGTGTTCTCTCTCTTTTTTTTTAACCAAAATAAAAAGGCAAAATAAAATACTGGTCTCTGGTGCCACTTACATTTACATTTGTACACTGCAGTACAAGCAGAAAATCATACTTCATTATTTGTTTTATATCTTTGTCTTTGTCTTTAAACAACCTTTTCCTGTTTCACATTGACCTCTTTGCTGCTGCATTATACAATACACAGTAGTCGATTATTTTACAAAGTTTGCCTCTGGCTGTTTTCAATCTTCTTTCTTTTTTGCCCGTGTGTCTCTCAAATAAGTAACTCCACCATGTCTCTTCCTCCCTCACACTATTTGGTTTGTACTCCCTCTTGGCTTCACTGAACATTCACAGAAGCAAGCGCCCAAGGACAAAGACTTCTCAAAAGTTTTACCCACTACTGTGGAAGTGTTACAATAAACAATAAAACAAATGAATACATTAGCTCTGAGCATGACAGTGCACACACACCAAACTCATACATACATATTCTCTGGAAAAGTGTTGATAGAGGCCTCTGCAGGGCTCTTCACACTTCCCTCCTCGCATTCACTCTTCTTTCTCTTTCTTCTTTTGACTCTTGCCATTTTATAAAATATTCTTTTTTTAAGTTTTTGAACACAGCACAGAATAAATATTTACCGATTTTTTAAACATAGACTCAACCTCTCTAGAGTTATCACCTCAGACACCAGAGAGCTCCACAATTGGAAAGAAGGGGCATCAGTAGCTCAGTGGGTAGTGCGGTCATCCTTCAACCTGAAGGTAGGCGGCTCGATTCCCACCCTCCCCACAGTTCATACTGTTGTTGTGTCCATGGGCAAGAAACTTAACCCAACTTGCCTCAAATGGCTGTAACACTGGTAATTACTGTAGAACAATGCAAGTTGCTTTGGATAAAAGCGTCTGTTAAATAAATGTAAATCACCTCCAACCCATTTTGACATTATGGCTTTTCTGACCAGCATCAGTAAGAACTGTACAGTCTCCTTGTGTCTTCTCAAAGCTTCAGATATAAGTCCCAACAGAGTGCCCTGTGACCAGACTGATCTCTCTGCATACTGCCAGAACATTTTCCTCTGAGTAGTTTACATTTAGGACAGTTTGGAGAAGCTCTTTGAGTGAACTTACTGCAGATGTAGGAAGAGAAGTAAAGGCTGGATTTCCTCCCATGATTCAGAGCCGATTGTTGTTTTGAGGCAATGTGTTACAAATTGTCCTTAAAAATGATAGTCTGTCTGCCTTCAATGTTTGCAATTCAGAATAAAATCTGGAAATAAATCATCCACATTTCTGGCAGTCCAGGGAAGTCTTTTCTAATAGATGTGCATTTGAGAGTTTAAGAGTATTCATTTTTGTCTTAACATATTGCCTGACCTGAAAATCCTCAGCAGGTATATTATATTTGATTTTAGCATCAAATGTCTTGAATTTGTATGTTCTCTTGAGACCGGGACCAGCACCATCTGCTGAGGTCTGGGTTATCTGTTAATGTTGCCAAAAATAAAATGTATTACTATCAGTTTTCCCAAACATTTTCTTCAGTTTGCTCCATGTATATGTAATGTTGGTAAATAGGAAATTATCTTTAATAATAAGTGGTAATTCTCTGCCTCGCTTGTCTAATAAATTTATAGGTGAGGTTCATAAAGTGCCTTTTCAATCTCAAGTCATGGTTTTTATCATTTACTGCCCTGTCAATATGGAAATAATTTTAGCTTGCATTAATAGTATATTATTTTCAATCCCAGGCAGCCCAGATCCATCTTGTTCTTTTGGAAGCATATCCCGTTTTAACTTGGGCTTCCTTCCAGCTCAAATGTCTCTTGTCATTTTGCTTCTTCAGGTTTGTTGAAATACTGCTATTGTTACTCACTGACTATGTATGTTGATACAAAAAACAGAATCTACACTGCTTCTTCACTGACAAGTGAAAAAAAAAAAAAACAACAAGTACTGTCCACACTGCTTGTATCTTTAGTTTAAACATTCCAGTGCAGAAACATTTGTGTGTTCTTGGATAGATACCATTTCATTGATTCACAATATATTCTTTTTTTTTTTTACTCTACTCAGGGGAGCTTTTAGCCAGACTGATAACCGAGAACTATTACCATGATCTATTAAAAATAAAACTGTGCACAGTGGTACAGCGGCAAAAACGTAGCAATAAGCCTAATGTTCATTTCCGCGGCTTCATTAGAATATTTCGATCCATTACACTGTGAATGCTGGTGCATAACTAAAGTGGCATATACACTGATGGAAGCAGTAAGTGAATGAGTCCGTCTCCACATGTGACCCCAACATAGATTCATATAGGTTTATTATACAGTCTATTACATTGTATATATGGCTGACTCCTTGCTAGCGTTCACATATATTCTTATGCACACCCTTACACGTAGCCTTTATGCAGTAACGTTCAGCAGTGTAGGAGTGTATCAAGAGCTAAACCTGGAGATGGCGTTATAGATCTTTGTTCTCATCTCCTCCTCAGCGTATGAATCTGTGAGGTGAACCTGCCAAAATGAAAAGCTGTGTCAAGAGGCAGTACCACAAGAAAATAATGTAGTGGCACCTTTATTGACGCTTAATTGAGAACAATGGAAACAAAATAAAAATAAAAATGGGCACAAACTGGCTTTACTAAAGTTTTTTTTTAGTTCAGTCAAACACTTTTGTAAACTAGGCTGACCAGACCGCAGAGGTTCCTCCTCAGCTGTCACGCCTCACAGGGCACCCTCCGTCTGTCTGTCTGTCTATAGTCTCACCTGTGTCCACACTAATGATGCAGGATGTTCCCAGCTGCTGCTCTTTTCCAATTACTGCTACCAAGGACAGACCAAACCAGACAAGTCTGGTACTTTTTACTGTGTGTAGGAGACTTGTGCAATGATCTTAACTTACTGCTGCAGGCCATGTTAGGCTGTGCATGTCTCATCAGTCTAAGGGCATGGTTTAAAATGAATAGTTAATATGCTTGAATGAAAGACTATATTCATGGAGCATTTTGGTGTCTTGAGCCATTGTACTGCAATGTCACCCATGTGTCTCTAGTAAGCGAGGAGGGAGTTTTAAATCGTGGCAGGCATAACTAACAAGCATTGTCCTGACATAATCAAAAATAACATTTTTGTAAAATGTTGAGGGAATCCGTTGTATTAATTTAGCCAATGTCAGAACACGGACATGTATTAACCTTGTGTCCATTCTAGTCCAGTTGGGAATGTGGTTTTAAATGTCCGAGCATTGTAACTGGGGAAAAATAAACAAGTGTAAAGCCTTGTCTCTGTCATAGTGCACAGTGTAGGTATGTGGAAATGTCTGAAGTGTTTTGGCATGACTTGTTCCAGCTGATGATTGCGGATTACTCATTTATAGAATATGATCAAACCTGCCCCCCTTGCCACAATACTCAGAAATGGTAACACAGATGAGTGGAATACTGGAAACTGAAGTGTGTGGCGACCTATGTGGATTTGAAAGGAAAAAAGAAAAGAATAAATGGTGAAAAAGAAAATTTACTATACAACTGTAATACTTGTTCCTAAGAGTCCCATTATGTAGAAAAACCTATAGCTGACTGGTCAACAACAAAACCCTTAAGAAACACTTAATTACACCCTGCAATGTTTGTTACATTGGCACATAACTATAACATTCCAGGCCAAGCCATAACACATTCACAGCAGATCTGAGACCAGGTCTGAAATAAGTCTGTTATATATATTTACATTGATCTAGCTGGGAAAAGTAAAGTATTTACACTGAGATTTGTTTTGTTTTCCAGACATTTCATACAAAGGCTCACCTGAAGCTTACCTCTGTGGAGTCCACAAAAAAACAAACTAAGTAATGCAAATAGTCCCTCAATGTTATCAACCAAGAAAACT
Source organism: Neodontobutis hainanensis (assembly GCA_024349245.1). Classification (NCBI taxonomy): domain Eukaryota; kingdom Metazoa; phylum Chordata; class Actinopteri; order Gobiiformes; family Odontobutidae; genus Neodontobutis; species Neodontobutis hainanensis. The sequence continues at coordinate 2,847,139 of JALDNG010000018.1, forward strand.
GGTATTCAACCTTTTTAAATAAGTCTACTCTTGCTATAAACTGAGTGATACCCATTTTGAAGCCTAATTTAGTCAGAATTTAATTCTGAAGCCAGGAACTGGCTGAAGTCAGGTTTTCTCTGTGACTCTGCATACCAAGACATGTCAGTCCATGTTCAAGACACGACTTCATACCACACAGGACAGTTTCTACAGCAGGCACTGTGTATGCATGTCTTTTTTTCTTTTTTTTTTTTGCCCCAACCCAAATGGATAAAACTGAAGTCAAGACAACATACCACACATTAATCTGACTTAAGGTTGAACAGCAACATGGTAAGTGTTAGTAGTTTATATAATCCTCTGCATCTTAAAGTTTTTTCTTTGGTGTGATGTAACTATGTTTTGGATTTGCTGCAGATTAGAGCAAGGATTTTGTCCTCTGATGTGGGGGCACAGCATGGACTTTTTGGTTTGGCTTGCACCATCTTGTTCCTTTCTACCCTGAGTGTAGCTGGTATGGCCATATTTGTTATTAATTAATATCTTTTTGACTATTTTTCTGTATTTAGATCATTCTTACAGGGTCTAAGTAGGTAATAACTTTTTTTTTTATTATGCAGGCAGTATGGATTTGCGGACCATTCCCAAAATTCTAGCAAGTTGTGGCCAAAATCTGACCCTGACATGCAACGTAAACTCAACTCAACCCCTAGATATCAAGGAGTTTTTCTGGATGGAGAAGGAAAAACAAATTTGTCAGTGGGGATTACTGTCAAACCAGACCAATAAGGTTTGCCGCAACACATCTGTTGGTGGCATGTATAACTTCACCCTGACCATTCTCAATGTAATGCCACTTCACAAGGGGACCTACCACTGCAAACTGCGCGCCAAAGAAGGAATGTTAAACAACCAAACTATTGTCCGGGTCCAAAGTGAGTAGCCTGTTTTAATTTGTTTTTTACATTTTGTCCACTCTTCTTTTAAAACATTCTAACTTTCCAGAGTGCCTGGGTGAATCTGACTCTAATGTGTCGTCTTCTGAGGCTACATGCACATTCAGAGATGTTTTCCCCAGCGCCGATGTCAAATGGTTCAAGGGAACCAGTCCATTGAATACATCTGTATTTGATGTCATCAAGAAGGAAGACGCTTCAGGACGGTTCACCATTACGAGCAAACTAAAGTGGAATTCATCCAACAAGAGGCAATACAACTGCTCACTGTGGATGGACATTGAGAACCCTGACAATACTACTACAACACAAATGGTTAGATCACTTATGGTGTCCGGAGGGGGCATTTTCAGCGTGCACTGGCTCTGCGTGATGCTGATATTTGGGATGTTGATGGCCTAACCGGTTTAAGTTTTTTTAGGGCACAATTGGCAGCAAAAAAAATAAATAAACAACTTACAAGTTTGACAAATGGGTGTGTGTGAGGACTCATCTTGAGCAAGTCTCTACCTGACAAGTTTGACTGAAAATGTCTTCTTCACCTTATATGGAAGCTGGCTGGCCTACACTTCAGCTATTGACCACTTGGGGGCAGCCCTGCCACTAGTCTTATCAAAAAAGGTGTGGTGCCTAACCACATGGTGATTGATTTTAAACTTTGCAATGATTGGCACTAATCCTTTAAGAATATTTACAGAAATGTCATTATGAAATTGTGAGTCTGCATTGCCTGTTCCTTAAGAATATATCCAAAAATCCATCAACAAAACAGTTCCCAATTCTCACAAAAGGAAGGTTATGTGAAAGGTAGGAAATGTAGGTCAGATAAAAGAAATGAAAAATTAGTTTTCTTATGTTTGGTTCATTTAAGGAAGATTCTTAGCAGCCGCTGTTGTAAACACACTTTACGCAAGACTTAATGCTTTGTCAAAATATGTCATAAAAAATGTAATAAAATGTTTTGTGCAAATTATTTTACACTCTGTAAAAACAATTCACTGTGAATATTGCTTAGAAATGAAAACTGTTTTAATTTGTTGTTTATCTCTTTAATGGCCTGTCCCTGTGGAAGCCTTTGAGGCAGCCATAGTTTTTCATGTTTTTGGAAATGTGAGTTTTATCACTTTGCAATACTTGGATTACAATAGTGTACAAAAAGCAGTTTACTAGCACAATGAGCCTACAGTACAAACTGAAAATCAATAATAAAAAAAAAATCTATAGTTTCAACTCATTGATATAACATATGTTGTCCTGGTTGAATAACGCCCCAGATATCTTCACCAGAGGCCGGCTTAAAAGCTACACCATATGTCCAACAACCTGTTTCTGAGAAAAGAAAAAACAGCTGATTGAAAATGGAACACTACTCCAGCTGCTTCAGTGGAGCGACAACTAAATAAAACATTGGCAATCAATCAATGATAGGCCAGCAGGCAGTCAACTCTAATCAATAACTTAGTGTTCAGTATATTAGAGTGTTGCCAATGTGTAATATATATATATATATATATATATATATATATATATATATATATATATATATATATATATATATATATATTAATAGGTAGCTTTGTATTCTTTGCTAATGGTACACATATTATTGAATAGTAATGGGAAATTAAAGCATTATACTGAGCTATAATCATTGTTAAGTGTAATTTATGAGCCACACTGTGAACACTGTGCAGCAGTTCAGTTCAGCCTTTGCTTCATATACACTTTGGGGCTGAACGTTGGACATACATTACATAAAGGCAATCTTCTTTTTCCTAACCTAAAAACACAATTATTTTGATGAACAGAGACAGTTGCTTTGGAAACAGAGGAGATGTTTTTAACTGCACGCTGTGATAATAGTCTATTTCGACCTAATAGGAAAAGCAAAGAGTGGCTTACTTATGGATAATTAGTGGTATTACAATATGCAGACAATTAAGTGTTACATATGTGTGGGCGTTTGTGTCAGTAAAATGCTATTCCAAACAAAATATGAATTAATGGGGCCATTATAATCAAACCATCAAAACATTTCTATGCTGAGCCAGAACTTTCTGTAGGCCTTCTATTTTTTTCTTGATGCACAAATTGCAGCAACCAATTTAAAAACAAAACAATTATTGTATTTGAACCATAGATAGTAAATAGAAAGATTTGAACCTAAAAATGGGGTTTTCAACAAGATTATTCTTTATTGAAATAAGTGCTGTTGCTATGGTGACCTTAATATAATGCTGTTTTGGTGCAGACAATCAATTACAGTCCATCTGATGTGCTTTTAGATGACACAACTTCTGAATAGCACACTGATTGAAGGAGCATTTCAATGCCACATAAAGGAACAGATTTATTGTTGTACTTGAGAATCCGACATCGGACAACTGTTGATGCACGCAGCCTGTTTGTGTCCCCATACTTGATGAATGCTGCATGTGCCACCTACTGGTAATATGACAGCATGTGCTGACATGATAATAGTGGACTGTGTGTACTCAGATCTGTGTTCACACCCCCTCTTTAGAGCACGTGAGTGGATTGTGGATTTGCAGAGGAGCACAATGTTCACACTTCCCCGGCGTTACCTGTCCCAGCTGTCCACACATAAAGGTGACTTTGAGAATAAGGAGGAAAAAGGATTCAAGATAATAGAAACGGCATGCAGCCAACTGGCAATGCGACAGGATAATATTTCTCACACTTTAGAATAACTGCAGGAAAATTAAATACAACATACCAACAACATTGATTTTTTTGTCAGGCAACTTTAGGACCTCTAGCCTATAAATAAATTTACATACTTTTTTTACCTTTCTCGATTACTAGTGCTTAAATGCCTTTCTCGCTCACTACTCTTCCGAGATTGTGACAAATGCAGTAGGGTTTCTAAATTACAGAGACAATCCAAGGCACTGAAGTGAGAGGACAAACTTGGAAAATGTTTTCAATGGACCATAGGCAGAAAACTGTCTTCAAACACAGAAGGGTTATATAACAAAGCAATTATTTTTATATAAGCCTGGCCGGTATCCTTGCTATGTATCCTGCATCTGATCCGCATAGTATTTTATGTGCTGACGGTGAGCCCGGCTATTAAAATAAAACCACATCAATTACTACACACAAACTCAGGCTCCTGCAGCGTGGCATTTAATGTAAGCAAAATAAATTTCCATTGGACCAATATCTACCCCTCATGCACAAAGAAGGAAGTGTGTTGATGAAGACAAAGTAAGAAAAAGGTTAAAAATTTCCATAAAAAAATGTGGATATGACTCCATTTAAAAAAATCTACCGCTAAGGGCTTGCCAATTAAAAGACTAAAACAAAGGCACACATGTTATGAACAATTCATGAATGAGTCATGGGTCATGCATCTTACAATACTGTAAAAAAAAACAGATTCATCTGGCACTATTCACCATTCTGGAATAGGATTCTGTATCTCCTTCGCTATTTGTGCTGAAATCCTTACAGCACAATTGCAGAAACCTCATAAAACAGGAATATGTTGCATTGCACATGCATTGCAACACTGACAAGACGAAACCAATCTTAGTTTAGAAAGAAGACAATGACAGACCAAGCTGCGAAAAATAAAATGAACTCCATTAATGACAAGTTTGTGCGGTGTTTTCCCAAAATATGGTCCAAAATTGGCTAAGGTAAGGGGGGAGCAAAGCGGTATAGATGGACATAGAGAAGATATTATTTTGAACTGCAGTTTTACCAACCAATGAACATTTTATATCCTCAATATACATTACAAAACAGACCTTCCATCACTGTCTACTTCTTATCATCAGTCATGTGTTCAACCCTCGATTAATCAGATAAACACAATCACAGTTAAAGTTGAGTATGTGGGCAGTTTTTTAATTCCATGTGTACTTTTTTACAATTAGACGTGTCACAGACTTTTCAAAAGTGGCAATAAGCTGGCACACAACTAATGAACTTATCTCCCACACAAAGCCACAATTACAGAACGTGGGAGAGACATTCATAGAGGGAGAAAGGAAAGCATTATGCAAAAAGAAATGCAACGTAACACAAAATTACTCCTGTTTAATAAAGCCTTTAAAAGTAATTAGTGTATACAGATGTGGTTATGTTTTATGTTTATGTAATGTAGCCAAATATACAAAAAAAATAGAAAATGTATTGTCCCTAGTGGTGACCCCTGAGGGACTCCACTATAGAAAGTGCACATAAAGAGAGAGATGGCAGCAACTTTTGGAATATAACTGTGTTTTGTTGCCAAAAAGGTAGCCCTAGTAGCCTCCTGGAGAATACTCTATTGAGCGTGTTACATTACTACCCATTAACTTGCTGCATTAAACGTTCAAACAAACCTTCATGTGCCTCAGAACCCAAACACTTAAAAACTTCCTCTTTTCTTCCTTCCTCCACGATGCTCAAGACAATGAAGATGTTTTACATTTCACATCTCAGCTGAATTTACTGGTAGCCTGTTAGTCCAGCAGTTAAACTCACTAACTGACTTAGAAACACTACATATATCATTTAATAAAATAATTCAGGAGCAATCACTGCAGACCTTTGATAATGTTAATCATGCCACGCTCACAGAGTAAAGGAGATGACCCCTACGCTGCCTACAATTCAAGAAAACATTCAACCACATAACAATTAAAGCATTTATACATGCCTTAAAACATAGAGGTGGTACGCAGCAGCCAGCATCATGTTATTTATGTCTCCCAATTCATCTTGTCAATGATGCTGTTTTCACACACACACACACACACACACACACACACACACACACACACACACACACACACACACACACACGCACACACACACACACACACACACACACACACACACACACACACACACGCACACACACACACACACACACACACACACACACACACACACACACACACACACACACAATGTATATACATAGTGGATACAAATGCCAACACACTGCATGTCTGACTATCTCAGTTATCGTTGCATGTCGGTTGTCTCCATGGAGATGAGCACCTGGAAGGTAACCACATCTTTTTATGGCATCTGTTGACCTCAAAGTTGTCTTTTTCTACATTTAGTTTTTTAATAAAGTTTGAGTTTCTGCTGTCTAACCTCAAATCAAGCCCATTCTTAGATATAACAAATAGCTTTATTTTATCGCTTTAGGCTTTAACATCAACTTTCACTGTCTTCTAATAAGCTATTGAAAAAAAATGAAAAATTGCATTCTAAAATTTGGTGAGAGATATTAAATAAAATTGAAGTGGATAATTTAATTAAAACTAATCTAAATGATTTAATTTATTACCATAGCCTAAATTGTGCTGGTGCAGAATATGAACAACGGCAAACTACCATGCCATAAATTTGTTTTTTTCTCTTTATTTTCTATAAATACAAATAAAAGTTTTGTGCATTTTCTGTTTTAGGAAGAACATGAACTGTAATGTGAAATGTTTACAACTAGGTCAAGCCAGGAACATAAACCTACTGGAGCCCTAAAAAACACAAATCTTTTCACCTGGAGTCACTCCGATGTATTATTCTCCAAAAAGTACCGGCAATTCTAAGAAAATCTTTCATAATGCCCTGTAGATTTTCAAAGGTCAACACCAGCAAAATAAAGTGAAGCCAACAGCAAAAACATTCATTCAAAAGCAAGGCAATAGTTATTCAAGGACACACAAGAAATGTTTTTTTTTCTTGTAATTGACGCTTGAAAACATAACTGTAGACTGGGACTGGAGTTAGAATGCCTCTGGAAAGTAACCAGTGCGCTAGTGTTCGACTTAAAAGGCACCGTGGGACGGCTTGGAGACTTAACCTCAGAATAATGAGACAGAGAAACATTGTCTATGTTTACTGTAGACAACAAGGGAAGCTCTTTCTGACTTTGGTGTGAGTGTCAAGAGTCAACAATGTGCTGTAGCAAAGAGGCTTATTGTGACAAATGACTTGAGAGGTTTCTCTAGTTAAATAGATCGTCTGGACAGAAGCTGATGTTCACTGTGCAGCCTGTAAAGTTCATTGAGACTACTCTATGATGTTGATCTATACAATTAAAGCCAGGTACTGGTCCAGTAAACTACTGCAAAGGTCTGGGTGATTTATTGAAAACAAAAACAAAGCTGCATTTAAAAAAGAATGCTGAGAGTCCTACCTAAATTATGGGTGCATCGGTTCATATGGCCAGTGTTTTTTTTTTTTTTTTTCCTAATGTAAGTAAAACGAGCATGTATAACGTAGAATATGGGACCTAAGACTGAGCCCTGAGGTACTCCATGGCTAACTATTTTCCATGCTGATGACAGCATCTGGGCCTGTCTCAGCCTCTGCAAGACTTCTGGGTTTTCTTAATGTAAGTAGTCAATCCACAGTGACAGCTGCTGTCAAATGTGACTGTCTAATACTAGGCGTTTAAGGTGTTGCGTAATAGAGTTATATTCTAAATGGGGCAGTAAAGAAAAACTGGTTCATTACAGCTTAAATTTAATCAAATCTAAGTTTTTCTTGCTTACATTTTATCAAATATACCAGTGACATTTGAATGCGTAGTGTATGTACCTTCTTGATCCCTGCTGACTAAATGTCTTCCTCGTTTATTGCAAGGTTGCATAACATGGTACACCCAGTCAAAATTGTTGTCAGCTTCTCAGTTAACATGCTTTCTCCCCTGTCAGTGGGTTTTTCTCAAAGGCCACTTGTGAAAAAAATTACCTTTATTACTTGCTTTGACACAGAAAACGCCATTGACAACTTATATTGGTTTGACTCAGAAACAAAAACAGTTTTGGATTGATGCCAGTACATTTAGAGGAAACTGTCTCCAGGAGAGAAGATGTTGTCAGTGTCTTATACACAAATACGGGACCTCATATAACATGTACCAATAGTCACATTGGTAGCCCCTGCCACCAACTGAGGCACGTCTCATTATCCAGGACATGATGTTCCAGAGCCAGAGGACACTGTCAGAGAACCCAGAGCCAAACTTAGCCAGCAGACATATGTTTGAAAAGATGATCCTGTCCACATGTGTGCTCAGGTTCCACCAGACAAAAGGTGGCTTAGGAGAAATGATAAGAAATTAGCGATAGCTTCTGTGTGTGTGTTGGCTTTGTTGACATAAATATTACGTGGTCCCTGAACAAGATGAACTTTATCTGAACAAGAAAAATGGCTTCATAACATGGTTAAACATAAAACATTTAATGCAAGCTGGATTTTGAGCAATCTGCAAAGTATTTCCCTATACAATTAAAATCTAAAAAAATAGTCCAATACAATGAGAAGATAAAACCCCAAACAGTGGTTTACTATTCTTGTATACTGGTTATCCACACAGAGCAGCAATAACTAACACTCACTTTCCATAAGTGCAGCACGTTTAGTGCAGTTTAGTTCTAGTTTAGACTTAACTCACTAAGTCCCATCTTTTGTTTCTCCAAGTACCTGCAGATACATATACAGGTCTAAAGCAGTTATAGTTTGATTTGAACAAGCTTTAAAAAGAGTTTTGGTTGACCATATTTGTTTTAAATGGACTTACAGATTGCACAGTGTTTTAGCTGGTTTATTTGGACAAAATAAAATTATGATTATATCTCTCTCTTTTGGAAGATAATGGAACTCCCCTTCAAATGTTTAATTTCAGTCTGAAAAACAAAACATCCGAGTACCACTTAAGAAAGCCAAACTACCACCTGTGGTCCTTGTACAATGTGGAGTGGACAAAGTATTCAAAACAAAATTAGTCCCAGTAGTGACCCCTGAAGTACTCCGAATTGAATAATAGATCAGATAACAGTAAACTGACAGATGGCAGAGATTAGAACAATCAAATGCTGCTTCATTTTGGTGTTTGTAGAGCTTTGAGGATTGGTAGGTGCTATTTTATCAATGCCTGCCCAGAGAGTATAAAGAAGTACTGAAAAAAAATCTCCAGATGAGGAGCAACAGGCAGGCTGTGGCTGTCTGTCACTATTATGTCACATATTTTCTTTATTTAGAAGACTTGCTTGACAAAATGCCTTCTCATTTTACATTGCTCTCCCCCAAAACAGCCATCATAATGGTGTCACACTGTTCCTCGCACAAAACAAAGGAAAACTGCAGAAAGAGACGCCGGTGTCAGTGTCAGCCATTGTCACTGTTTCTACACATCTCCAAAAAATAATAAGACTGTCCATCAAAGTCAAAATAATTCAGCCTCATGTAGTTTTCAGAAAGAAACTTTTCTGCTTCTACTGCGTGACATGGTTCCTTTGGATATGCTGTTTGAGTCATCCAACACTAAAATTGCATGATACCTGTGTCAATAAAGTGGCACGCCATTTACCATTCTGTGATGTATGAAAATAATATCAGTTTAACAAATACTGCAGCAATCTACTTTGTATTGTTTCTGTAAACATTATCTCTAGGTGAGATTGTTCATTATTTCGTCCAGTGGCGTGTTAAAACGTTAAACTGCCCACTTAGCTCAGCTGTAAAGAGCAAATGACTTGACCAAGTGGCTAGGTTTTCTGGGTGAGTATACAGTATTGTACATCTGTGTTTATTTCTGCTAGACATACAAACCGAGGTGTGTTACTCCTGTACAAGCAGATTATAGAGGCTGTTGACTTTTCTCAGTCACCTTACAGGTCACACAAATACACATTATTCACAGAGAACAAGTGCTGCCAAATTTTTGGTACCGCACGGGATTAGTGTACACAATTTAGATAGCACTAAATGACACACCCTCCTGAGAACAGACTGTCTCGACAAACATTTAAGTACATTTATTTAGTATATTTAATGTACTCAAGTTAATAGGTCAGGTGTGCCTTCCCCTGAATGAGATCTGGTTTATTCATTTTTCTTAGGAAGCAAAATCAAAAAAGTGTCCCTTTTGTCGAGCCTCAATTGGAGAACTGGTGACAAACAAATAAAATGTCATCAGTTCAAGGAACTCCTACTTTAATTTTCTTTTTCCTCTGTACTGAGAAGGGCATCTGCCAAACCCACTACAATAATGTGCCAAAGACTGGGATCAAACGTGCAGCTGCTCGTCTGCCACTCAGCAGCTTATTGAGCATCACTATGTCACTTTCTGGATTCACTAAAATGTCTTTAATGAATTTGAGGCCATTTATTGCAACAAAATTAAACAAAATGATGCAATAAACTCAAATGTCAGTTACAAGTCCCATGAAGCTTGGCTACTATGTTTAATGAAGCGCACTAGAATCTAAGAGGAGCAGCTCAGAGCCCCTGAGATCTGAGACATTACATGATGATATTCCGAGTCCAAACTGAGGTCGAAATGCAAAGACTTTGTTTCCCCACTGATATACCAAAATATGAAATAGGTCACCTCTCTGAATAGTAATAATAACATGGTATATTTAAGATGAAATGGGATGAGACAAAGGACGAAAACAGAGCTAAACTTTTTTTATATACACACACATATTTCAAAGAACCAACAAAATACATTTCCTGCAAGGAAATGGCCAAGACAGCGGGGAGGGTTTCATTTATATGCTAAATGATCATTCGTTCTCAGGAGCATAAACACTTTGACTGGCCATTGAATGACAGCACTAATACATGCCCCCCCCAACTTAGGTAATAGATTCAGCCGTATCATAGCAACACATTACAAAGGCTAATCCACCGGGAACATACCAAAGCTCTGAATAGGATAATCATAATAATAAAATGACATCTTTTCACTACGGATTGTGAGTTGCCAGCCACACAGGTGCTCTTTTGAGTTTAAGTATATTCTTTAACAATTGCACTGAAAAGTTACATCACTCTGACGCAAAATGAACAATGAAAATATGATGTTGTTGCCATATCAAAAATAGGTGTCATCTGACATGTGAGTGGGCGCACATGCCCAGTCTAGCGCTCCCTTGGCATTGAGAAGCAATGCTGAGCTATTGTATAGTGTTAAATGGGATCTTCTGTGCAAGTCAAGAAATAAAAGATGTTGTTCTAGTTATAAGCTGCATGCCAGATAAGGCTGTGCTAATATAATATAGAGTTCCAATGTATGAGAATGCAATATCAAGATCTTTGATTCAACTGAACTTTAACAGTAGAATAAGCCCTTCGTTGCCTTTTCCATTTTTAAATTGCTGTCAAAAGACATAAAAAAACTCCTACATTTGATCTTGAAACATAGACTACATAGTTTTGTATTTTATACTTTTTATCAAAATAGGATTTGAAATAGGGCTGCACGATTTGGGAAAAATGTGCAAAATCTGATAACCAATTTAAATATTGCAATAACAATACTATCTGTGATATTCAAATGTTTTTCACATAGGAAAATGTTAACTTTCATTTTATTGCTCCAGTTTGATTTAGGCTTTGTTTGGACAATTTTGGCTATGCAAAACTAACAAGCAGGTGTGCTGTAACAGCCTTCACAGTAGCCACGAGAATGATGTTAGCTAAGTAGGCTGGGTTTGTTTACTATACATATACTGGTTCAAGTAGATCTGCTCTTCTGCATTCTCCTATTAAAGACATTCAGAATAATTTACATTTACATTACAGAATCACCTTTATCATCATCATTGCACATTTTAATTCAACAAAAAAATAGCACATAATAATTTGATTGTGCAGCCCACTCATTCTCTCTCACACACACACACAACTATAAATACATTACATCACATAAAAAAACAAACAATTTATTTTCCAGAATCAGAAAAAAATTGGTCCATTGGTCCAGTGATAATTTATTTTCAATACTTAATAAAAAGGTGCATTACGGAGGATTAAGAAATGTCCAAAAACGAGCGACACTTCAGGTTGTTAGTGGCAGAACTTTGCAGCCTGCTCGTTCATCGCGCACGCTCGTACACGCACGGCGTCAACCGACAGAGACTGTGTCACACGCAGATGCACAATGTTTACAGAGGTAAGAAAAAGTACAAATCTGCAAGTTTATTGTTATTGTAAAACATTATATTTACCAATGACCGCCTTAATGTAAAACAATTTAACAAATACTCCTTGTTCATAATGTGTTACTTTCTTATGAGTGGCATTTCCTTACCATGTACAGCCCAATGGGCATAATCATAAAATTAATAAACAGGAGATCTCCTAGATTATTACAACAGAAGTAGTGTTTATTTATCTAAACAGTCTTTTCCATGATCCTTTTTCCTCACATATAAACGCCAAGGTCAATGCGTTAGCATGCTAAACATAGCACCCAGAGGTACTGCGTAGCTTTTAGCCAGCAGAGGGCGCAGATCCTTCTTCAGACTGTGTTGCTACAACGTCGTTTGTTTACAAGTAGAGACCATCTAAAATGGCTTCTGAAATGGGTTTTGATGTATTCTGTACAAAAAGACTCTTTTGTCCAGTGTATTGGTCTATTTCTGCTCCCTCTAAAGCTCAAATAGATTTTGTTTATATTGGAGATTTCTGTTCAGCTGAGGGTACTGTGTCAGTAAAATTGTCATGATTCTACCAATCTCATGTAGCATTTTGTTTCTCTTGAGACCTGAGACTCCTGCAAGACTGCTTGACTCTAAGGGAAGGTGGGTTGCTGGCCAATTCCTGCAAGGCCGGGTTTTCCCCTAAGAGGCGCTAGGAAAGGTTGGGACAGACCCCATCCACCACAAAATAAGTCATTTAGCCATCACAATGACTTCGAAGTTGTTTTGAAACATGTAACATATAGTTACATGAACTGAATCTTTACTTATATCTATCTAACTTCAATGGACATAAACATTTCCATACTTGTTTCAATAAATACCTACTTTTGTGTAAATTTGATGTCCCTCTGTCATCTGTGGTATGCATCCTACTGCCAGATTTTTGCATTTGTATTTCTCATTGGCTGCTGTGTGTTTGACAGTGAGATCCCTGCTGCCCTCTTCTGACTGGCTGACTCCAGGAGTAGGCGGGAAATGTGTGAGGATAAATACTGTGAGTGGAGCACTGCAGGCTCACAGAGTTCTAGCTCTCTCATCTCAACAGCTCTAGTAGTCAGTCCAAACAGCCAAGATGTCTTTCGAGGTGAAAGAGAAGACAGAAGTGCGTTTGGTGTTTCTGGGAGCAGCCGGAGTGGGAAAGACCGCTCTCATTCAGCGTTTCCTCAAAGACACATTTGAACCCAAGCACCGGCGCACCGTGGAGGAGTTGCACAGAAAGGTGTACGAAGTAGGTGGTGTCAAAGTAACCATTGACATCATGGACACCAGTGGCAGCTACTCCTTCCCGGCCATGCGCAAATTGTCCATCCAAAACAGTGATGCCTTCGCCCTGGTCTACGCCGTGGATGACCCCTCATCCCTGGAAGCGGTCAAAAGCCTGAGAGATGAGATCCTAGAAGTCAAAGAGGACAAGTTTACACCAATCGTGGTCATAGGCAACAAAATAGACCGTTACAATGAGCGGCAGGTGTTCAGTGAAGATGTGCTGTCCACAGTGGAGCTGGAGTGGAACCACAGCTTCTTGGAGTCGTCCGCTAAAGACAACGTCAACGTCCTGGAGGCATTCAGGAAACTGCTTCAACAGGCCAACCTGCCCAGCCGACTCAGCCCGGCTCTGTGCAGGAGGCGAGAGACTTTTCCAAAGGACACCAGCAAGAGACCTCCGATGAACAAGACAAACAGTTGCCTCATCTCATGAACAAGTCCAAGGAGACCAAAGACTGACAAAGAGGGATGACAAAAGAGTCAAAGGAGACAAAACATACAGTATCATATGTTTTTTAAATTCTTTTGTGAAACTTTTAATAGCAACCATTCCCTCATTATGCTTTACATAGAAGAGAACACTGTAGACGCAAAAAATAAGACACCAGCTGGACTTAATGTAAAAGTGCAGTGATATTGTAAAAGCAACATAGACTGGCTCTGTTTACCTCTGCGTAATGTGAAATATGGCGTTCATATTACTGTGCTGATGAAGTGTTAGGTCATGCTTTTTGTTTTTATGCAAATGTGTTTTACGTGAGAAATATGTTACAGCAGCAACTGTTATGATTTCTCTGCGGCTTGTGTGCTTAGAAGGTACAGCTCATTAAACACACATGACTTTCATATGAACCATGACTGTGTACACCGAAAAGTCACAGCATTCACTGTTACTCTCTGTATCTCAACCTTGGTTGAAGAATAAATTTTTTTTTTTAGGATTTGTGCCTGTTTGTCTTTTATTTCAGCTTTTCAATTTTACATTTCAATTTAGCCTTGAAATAAAACATCTAATAAATCTAACAAAAATAAGTAAGTAAACAAAATAAATTGCCACTTGTATCTGTAACTGCTTACCACATTGTGTTGAAAAGAAAACACTTTACAAAAAACAGTGCAGGTCTCACTAAAAATACCACTAAATTATTTAATTTAGTAAAGTTTTGTTGATAACCAAATGTTGCATACAACTAGAAGCGTTTCCATAAAGCTTCTGGACAGTCTTATATTGCCCCCTGGTGGATGTTTGAAAAAACACGACATGGTAAATTAAGTTTCTTTCGATATTTATTTTAATCGTAAAATGAAAACAAAAGTTTAACAAAAAAGGCTACACAAACTGTACTCGTTGATGCTTTGGTTAAACCGGTCCTTGTCATGTTTTACCTGCTTCTTCAGGTGTCACCAAATGCTAGGGAATTTTAAGCGCTTTAACTGAACATCCTCATTACTGTGGTTAAAACTAAATAGTGATAAACCTTTTTAAAAGTGTATGCAGAAATATATACAAGAACATATACTACAAATCAACCCCAAAATTACACAAGCCAGTTATAAAACACGGATCTGTAGGATCTAGGCCTGAAGCTTTGATTTTGCATTTCCATACATGTTCCTGGTCCCAAACTGTAAAAAAAAAAAAAAAAAAAAATACACACATGTGATAAAGCAAAAAGTTTGCTTCCTCTTTTCATAAACGTTTACAGACAAGGTGCATTGTTCCTGAGAATGTTACAAGGAAGTGACCTTTGATAACCAGGTCTCAGGTTCCTCTTTGCGCACAGTTTAAACGCACAGCTGTCCTGGGCTCTTCCACACTACGTTCGGTTCACGACGTTGACAACCAAGGATGACAACATTTCATTTCAATAGGTGCGGGTTACATGTTTTCTTTGATAAACTTGTTATTTTAAGAAATGCAATATCCTTTGTGTATGTTCTTTGTCTATTTTTTGCGCATGCTTTTTTGTTTCTTAGCAGGCATTACAAGTGTTCAAAGTCGTTTCTGCTTCTGGACTTGGTCAAAGCTCCTCAGTGTTAGATAAAAGACTGAGAAGTTATGAACAAGTGCAGGATCACTGACAGGTCTCTACAGCTCTGTCTGGGACTGAGCTCGTCACTAAAGTACTTTGCAATCTATGTAATGTGATTGATGACAGATGTAAGATAAAATTTTGTAAAAATTGCTGCAAGTCTATAAAAGTTCATAATATATTGTTATTCCTATTAAGTAAACTCAAGCTTTCTACTCTCTCACTTCCCGGATTAAATTGAACTCACTACAGATGGAAACTTGAGTTGAAGAACCACACCGAAGCAGAACACAATGCAATACTTTTATTTTGATACATAGTGGCAGGCTAGGATTGAAATCCTAGACAAATCCAGAGCAATACAGAGCTGAGATTAAGACAGAGAATGGACAGACATTTAAGATTGAGCTGGTGGAGCCACAGTATTTGATACAACCTTCAGCATTGGCCTCATCTGCACGGTGCTGTCAAACAGGAGAAGTCTGATACTGATAATACAAGAAAATGAAGAACCAGATTTAGGAGTACAGTTAGAAGAAGACATGCTTTTTCAAATGCCATCAAAAGACACACAAAGATATACATTGGCTTAATATATCCCTGAGCAAAACACTCTGTTAGCACAAAATAAAACTCCCATTTCCCCAGAAGAAACTTTTTTATTGAGCCATTTTGCAACTTGAGGACCAGCAACAAGACAATTTATAAGTTTAATTGTATCGTTTCTTGCCTATTTATTATGGCAAAGTGATACTATTTCACATCTTCCTAGCCATGACAATAAAACATTTGCATCTCATAACACTGAATTTTGTCAATGGTTTAACTGTGTTCTTTCAAAGGCATGCTGCTCATTGACATCAAGGATCGTGAGATCTTTGGTATAGAATGGCTGTAAAATCTGCAGGACAATGAACTACAACATGGACTCAATAAAGAGAATTGTTAAAATTGGTAAAGCACAGAATTTATATTAGCTCAAGAGGGAAGTCGGCTAAGATTCAGAGGTTTCATACATCATAGTGTTTAGTGTGTAACTACTGTTCGCATTGGCTTAAATGTAGTGCAATTTAAATGTATGCAGCTCAAATGCAGGGGACGCCATATACAGCCATCACAAAATCACTAAAGATTATTTTAGATTTAGTTACCTCCATCCAAATCACAGTGCATTGTATTTTAAGCATACCTTTTCCAAAATATACACACACACACACACACACACACACACACACAAACACACACACAAACACACACACAGTGGATCTTTAGAGAACTTATTTCATTCAATACTAAAACAGTGAGATATAGTGTAAACAACAAACTGCTACTGCAAAGTTAAATGTTGAATGTTCTCAAGCCCTACTATGTATTTATTATATATTCTGATGTTTTATCACAGCAAAAATATATTCTCTTCAGTGTGTGTAAGAGACAAGCTTTCAAATAAACATCTAAGTATTTAAAAAAAAAAACGTTTGTGTAAACAAGGGCTTTTCAAAGATAATGCGTTTTTCCTTTTAGACTTGTTTGATGTGAGGTACCATTGTACATAAAAAATAACTCCTTAAACTTGGGCAATCAATGGGAGCAGCAGGACATAGAAAACACAAGCCTATTATTGACAAATTACACATAAACTCACTTCTCTTTATATTCCTTGCTTCCAAAAAGTAAAACATGTAAATACAATTTACAACTTTTGGTAAAACTTCAGGGATTTATGTTATTTTCATATCTTTAAAATGATTTAGGATGACTTGATGTTTTTACAGCACATGGTGGGGAGAAGACCCACCTCATCCATTCACTCTCTAGTCGTCCACTGTGATGTTGCGGAACAAGTAAGCCATAGACTCTCCATTGTGGATGCGGCGGATGGCCTCAGCCAGGATCATGCTTACATCTACAGTCTTAATTTTGGGACACTGCAGCTTCTGTACTTCATGTGGAACTGTGTTGGTCACCACCACCTAATGGCAAAAAGAACGCGAAGACAAACTTAATTAAACAGCCATGCCAATATACTGGTTCTCTGAAGAAAACCCTGAAACTGAATATGGACAAATTCACGTGAAAAGAATGCATTTAGCTGTTGCTATTGTTTGACCATGAGGAGGAACTGATAACTGAAACTGCTACAGAATATACAAAACCACAGTTAGTTTTACTAAAACACCTCCCATTAGGTAGAAATGTCTTTATATTGCATTAACCTGCACTAACACACATTTCACAAAAACGTCCTCACCTCATCAATAGCCGATTCCTCTATGAGACGAGGTGCATCCGCAGACAATAACCCATGAGTTGCCATGATGTAGATTTTATAGGCACCTCTCTCTTTTAGGAGCTCTGCAGCAGCAACAAAGTCTCCTACATCATCTATGATGTCGTCCTGTTAACACAAACGTTAAGAGTTTTTAACTATCATTTTTCAAGAGAACTATATCTGGTATTTGTACTTTAAAATAATGACTCTAAATATATAATGCATGTCTTCTCAAGAGAAAGATTTAAAAAGTGCGGTGTTGCAGCCCACAACAAAACTTAAAACCAAGTAGAGAGGATTTATGCAGATTTATGCTATACTGTGGAAGTTTTGGATAATGTAAACTACAGGAGCAGTATTTTTATATAAAACAGACAAAGTGACAGATTGAGCATGGAAATATTTTTCTGTTACTAGCAACAGCAGCTGTTCACATTAAAACATCAGTTTGGTAAAAAGTATGACTTTTACCTTGTGGCTCCTGGAGGAATTGGGGAAAAAGGCTTTAGAGAAATATGCTGGACTTTAGAAAACCGTGACAGTACCCACTAAATCTAATTGTACAAATGTCAAATTTTGTCATGATTGCCATTCCCTGACCTCAGTTTCTTGTTGCATATGTTCAGTGCTTGTTTCATAAATGTAAAATGTTTATAAATTAAAAAGTGAAAAAAAAAAAAACAATAAAAGAAGTTTGATGAAGTTTGAAGAATGATTCCATAATAGACAGAGAAAGCTTTATGCTTAATGGATTGAGGAACTTTATAGTCTATTCACTATTCCCCGCTGCTTTCAAGTTCACTTTTTAATGCCAGAAAAACATATTTGACTTCTCTAAAATCCCAGCTTTCTAGCTTTTGGTTTACTTAGACTCTGAATTATGGTTATGTTTACAACACAATTTAAACTTCCCTTCATAAAGACATGGTTGCTCTGATACTGTTAGGATTTTATCAAGATAAGCTGTAAAGAGGCATTGAGATTCACAGACAGTACCACTGCACCTGTGCTCAACTCATTAAAATCATCAAAAAAAAAAAAAAAAAAAAAAAAAAAAATCATTAAAATCTAGGCTGACTTTTTTTTTTAATAGTTCTTGATTAATGTAAAAACACTGCAAATCATTCAAATAAAAGTGATCATTTTAAACAGCAGAGCAAATAAATAAGTAATGTCCTCACAACTACTTACCACAATGATGGCAATTCTCCCTCCAACATCTCCGACTACAGTGATGGGAGGTTTCTCCTTGGCCATCATTACTGAAATGGAAAGCAGATTTAGTTACCTGTTAGCACATTATCAAGATTGCAAAAATAAAAAATAAAAAAAATCTCAAAAGATTGGGTAAAATGGGTTAAGAAAAGGTTTTGTGCTTTATGCAAATTAGTTGATTAAAAGGTTTTGAAAGATTTGTACAATTTATTTCAAGAGTTCATAGCAAACCACAAACTATGTGGTCTTCTTAAACAAATTTCCCCCATTCTACCCCACCTGGAGATTTAACTTAAACAAACTTGGAGCACTTGCCATGCCATGCAAAACAATCAAATGCAATGAGGGATTTTCTGCCCAGGATACCCAATCAGAAGGCCACATATCAGTGCTTGGATACACAAAAGGCCCACCCTCAGGCCCAGACTGTGGCAGGAACATGACAGCCGTCTGCATATGACCAATATGCAACTCACGCAGGCCACAGTGGCTGACAAGCACTGATGAGGTTTCTTCATACATGTCACTGTTCAAGGTTAGTTCTCAGCTGGACATCAGCACTACTTTTATGTGCACACAGTTGTCAAATTACACTTGTATTTTGACCCACACTTTATAATTAAGAATAGAAAGTTGGGCATGGATTTATTGTCACAACCTTTTAAATGAAATGTGCTCTGATGTAAGATACATATCTGAACTCTATTTGACTAGCAGAAAAGAAAAAAGGCCCATACTCTAAAAGGTAAATCTATAATATAACTAAAAGCAGTAATCTATGTACTTGAAATGTGCACATAAAAATAGTCAAACTTGGGTAAGGAAACAATTGACAGGTAAGCAATCAGTCAGTCGAGCTGATTGTGAAGGAGCATTAATAAAGAAACAGAATAGAAGGGCATGCCTTGCAGAACACTTTGTTGAATACCATGAGGCCCACAGCATCAGAACCTGTCACCCTGATACTTATACCACCACGGGCCAAAAACACCAAAAGCCACAGTTAGGATAATGCCTGCTTGCTGAGATACACTGCAACAAGCTAATACCTGAAAAGTGTTTGGGCAAACGCATATTAGGTGTACTGACATTTGTCAATATACCACAGGATTTTGATGTTACACTTGTTTTAAGTTGTAGCAACTAAAGGTAAGCAGGGCTGAACCATTTGATATGTTGTCTTCTATCATACCATCATAAAAGGTTAGATTTCAAAAGCATGCTTCACTGTTATCACATGCAGAGACCAAATGCTAATCAGGTTTATAGGAACAGGTTTCAAATGTGTTGATTGGCAAGATGAGTACAGATATTCAAGTTAAACACAAAATAAATGTTTGGCATGGTTCAGATTAGGTTTACGATTTTTTTTTAATAAAGACTGAGCACAAATACCAAGTGGGGTTTTGGCCATCTTGTAGAACAAGCAGTCTGGAATTATACAACAATGCTTGCGATGCAGGTAGCATAACAGTAAAGAGCAGCCGAATGACATTGTGGAAGGTTTTAAAAAGGAAATTGGTGTTGTGTTGAAAATGTAATGCATTTCAAAGTAGAAATCCAGACTGTGTTTTTACAAGATGCAACACAAACCCTTTTGTAACATGCAAAAATTGAGAAACTGTTTGAAGAGGAATCATTTCAAAGTCAGATGCAAGTTAATTTTGCGGCCGTACTTGGAAGCTCTATGCCAGGGAACGGAGCTTGTTGTTTGCCTGCTATTTCCAACAAATAAAAACCACGTTAACAAAAAATGCACAAATATATGACATGACAAACACATAAAGGCAAGACTTGGAAAATCCTCTGTGGGTAAAACAGACATCCTTACTATAATTTATCAAACTAAATAGTAATTAAGAGGATTTTAAAGTCCCTGGTAAAATATAAACAGAAAAAAGGATACATTTGTTAGAAAATAATAAGTAATAATACAAACACAAATGCTTTAAGGTCATTTGCCAATGACACATTCATTTGATGCTTTAGTATCTACTGTTTAAATAGCCTTACCAGAAATACACACTGCAAATATGGAGAAAACTGTACGAGAGCTTTGTTCCAACGTCATATTATATGAACACATTTAGAAATCATGAAGCAAGGATACATTTAGTACATGACTTTCCAAGTTAGCTATGGCAGCTTGCTCAAATCCAGCACAGTAGCAATGTATTTGTACATGCAGTGGCACAAAAAAAGCATTTTTTAGTATGGTGTGAAAGATATACGGCAGAATTTTTAATATTTACGTTGGATTAAATTGCAGCAATGGAGCAGAGTGCAAATGTGTATATTAGATTTGGGATAAAAATTAATCAAAATGTTGATATGACCTACAAAAGTAAAAAAAAAAAGTGATTAGGCTTTTTACAAAGACTGATTGGCTTACGAGGCAGCTCCAGTCCAGTGTGGCCAGTGGTATTGCGCACACACGGTGGGGAGTGTCTTCCATCAGCCATGTCAGACTCTGAGCACTGAGCCTCCCCATGAATCACAGCCAGACCCAAACGCAGACGCTCTGCGTATGACTGCGCTCTAGGGGAATAGAAAACAAGAGTGAGAACACATTGAAAGAGAAACACATACAAACTACCCACATTTGGTTTACTTTATGTGTTGCCAGAAACATTTACTGCTAACACAAATAGTTGATGTTAAGATGGAATCTTAGTTAGTTACCTCTTGGCTGCTGCTGGTGACTTTGAAACAATTATTGCGTTTCTGTAATCAGGAATCTGGCAGAAGAAAAGAAAACAGATGTCACCTTTATTGATTGTCTTGATCTGCCATTTGGGTGGAGTTTTAGCGAGGTCAAAAAGAGTTTGTAGACAGTCCAATTACATTAAATTATTCCACACAGATTATTATCCATTGAAGGAATATGTACAGAAACTACAATTCGATGTAAAGCACAGTCCAAAGCACGTTGAATCATTGTGGGTTTAAAATGTATTAAAGTATATTGGAAAGAAAAGACATCTCTCAGAATTAGGTTTACCTCTTCTTGGATATACTGAATTAAAAAGGGGGAGGCACGCAAGTTGTCCACAGGAAAGCTGAAGAACCCCTGAATCTCTTTCTGATGCAGGTCCATTGTGATGATGTGTGTTAATCCTAAAACATGACATTGTTTTCCTTTTACAACAAGCATTGTTTTTTTTTTTTTTGTTTTTTTTTTACATACCTAACACTATTGTGGAGGTTTTGCTTACCAGCTTTAGCTAACATGGAAGCTAACAGTTTGGACACAATGGAGCCTCTCTTTCTCATCTTGCACTGCTTGCTGTAGGGGAAGTAAGGGATGACTCCAATAATGTTCTTTGCACAAGAGGTTTTGAGGGCATAAGCCATGACCAGCAGCTCCATAATGGCCGTGTTAACATCTCTGAGAAAAGAAAACAAGGTGGCCCATGTGTACTTCGGAAAGCACAATCACATGAATAAATGATAAAATGATTGGACTTTCTTTCACCTGGGAATAGTCTGGATGATGAAAATAGTTTGACCACGTACTGATTCCTTGACATCAACTCTAGTTTCTGTGGTAAAAAAACAACAACATTGTTACACATAAAATTGAATCATCTTAACTGTAAATTCAGATTTGTTAACAGTGACAACATTAAAGGTGAAATAAAAGCTTCGGGTGGGTCCTGTATGCATATTACATAACTGTTAGTGGTCTCACCTCTATTGGATTCCTGAAATACCACAGATTTCCCCAGTTCAACTCCCAGCCGCCTGTAATACATGAACACAAAAATATGGTGTTTAGGCAGCTGGGATCAAATCACTGACTAATGAAGCGTTTTCCATTCTTTCATTAATTAAACCAATTTCTAAACTGACTCGAACACATGCTGCCCTGCTGCATATCAAGAGATTAAATGTTAAAAAAATAAAGAAAGAAAGAAAAGCATTAACGTTAGACAAACGAAGCTGTTATAGTAGCCTACTTACTCTGTTATCTTTTTGGCCAGTTCTGTGCAAGCAGCAGAGGAGTTTGCGGAAAAGACACGATATCCACTTTTAGCTACATTCATTTTCAATTTGCTGTAGCTAAAGAAATTCCCAGACTGTGACCTGCTACGCCTTACACCCCAACGGTGTTTTTCTTCTTGGAATCTCCTTGTCTTTAGCCTAGTGGCTAACGAGCGTAAGCTAGCCTTAAATTGTGTTAAAACACAAAATGAGCCCTAATATTGCATAAAGGCGTGTCTACCACATAATTATAGAATCAACATTTTTGTTTCCTCTTATAACGACCATACTATTCTCTATTTTTTGCGGATAAACAGCCAGTTGGCACCTGTCAAACAGGTAGGACTGTAGCCTAACAACTGCGTAACTCAACAACCAAGACTTACGGAATCCCCATTGGAACAATCTTGCTGACCTCGCGAAACGTACGTTGCGACGATTAATGCTGTTAATTTATCAATGAAGTATGCTTGTAATTATTCAATTACTGCATTAAGCCAGGCTGCAGTTATTATATTATAACAAGACCTGGGGGAATGTCTGCAAAGATAAAAACAGTCTAAATGAACAGTTTAAAAGTTTTGTGTCTTCATGGTCTTCTTGCTGAAAGTAAGATTCAGACATTTATGAATTATCATGCTTACATAACATGTCCTTTATTACTTTCAACCTGTTGTGGACACATTTCTTGAACAAACGGATATAAAACAAATCAGAAAAATATCGTTGTGACAAGAAAAACGTATTGTGAACTGCTATAATCATGACCTGCTCAGTCGGTTTAGCTGATTCAATAATATGTAGTTTTGTATGTAGTTTATTATTATTAAATTCAAAGCATGTTCAAACAAATGTAAAAATAAAACCTGTTATAAAAAACTACTAAGATGTTTAGAAAATATATAAGATATTATTTCTACCTATCGGTAAATCAAGGTTTTCTATCTGTTCAGATCTACGGTGGCCGAGACAGCTCAACACGCTGCAAATGAAGACAGAACCAGCAAATAAAGAAAACATTTTCATCAGTTTGACAACACGCGCGCTGCAAAAGTTCACAACACATGCAATTACAAAAACGCGCTGCAAATTCAAAAACGCGCTGCAAATCCTCACAACACATACAAACTCAAAAACGCGCTGCAAATCCTCACAACACATACAAATTCAAAAACGCGCTGCAAATCCTCACAACACATGCAAATACAAAAACGCGTTGCAAATTCAAAAACGTGCTGCAAATTACACTGACCACAACGGAAATGTTTTAAGGGGACTCCTTTGAGTGACGAACCCCAAATGGGACCTGCTTATTGTTTGCTCGCCTGTCGCCAGTGTTGTTGTCACTGACCTGAAAGGTGAGTTGTTTTTTTTACTTTTAGATCATGATCGTATAATTGCTTAGTCGTTTGGATATTGTTGGCCTAAATATATTGTTCTTTGGGGTCTATTTAATCTCTATTAGGTCTCCCATAATTATCCTTGAAAGAACAATCTGGGTTCTTATTGGTTAAAAAATACAAATAAAATTTATTATTTTGCATTAAACAAAAAAAAATCTGATATGATCACAGATTGTATATAATATGATTCTCATATGTTTCATTTCATTTCTAACTTGCAAAGTGAGGTGTTTCTAGGTGCCATCACTTTCTAGGCATTAACTCCTCCAAACCTTCCACTCTTTTCAGAAGTAGAAAGGTTTAATCTCAATTCTTAAAGTTTCTATGGTGTTTAATTGAGCGGTTTGTGATCGAAGGCCATAGCATGTGATTAAGATGCTTTTCTCATAGGGCTTAGCTTACTACTTACTATTATGTGCAGACTATGTGAGCCACATGCCATCTCTCCCAGGCTGTTTGATTTTCACGACAAATCCTTTATCTATTTATAAAGCAATAGTGGTAGTGACATGTTTTATCATGTAATTTACTTTCAACTGACCAACCACAATTATTTTTCAATGCTAGTCATATTACTGCAGTTATCCATGTCATTAGCTGTGTCTTTAGTGTTGTCTACACAACACTAGGGATGTGTAATTACTAAAAGGCATGACAAAACAATTCATATAAAGGTGTTCTATTTGTAAAGTCTTCTTGATCCAATTTTGTTACTCCATTATCTGTTACATAACTTTCCAATAACATTGATAACAACATAATCCTCAGTAACTGACCAGTGCACATGATAGTCATAAACGCAAACTGAATTAGATACTGTTGTACTGTCCTAGCTCCTCTGTGGTGGAGAGGTGCACCCGGGTTGAATGTGGGAGATTGGGGTGCCCTGGGGAGCAACTTGATCCCTAGTCCCTAGCACAGTACACTAACTTAGTCTACTGAACAGTCCCACAGTTACAAAAATATATATATATGGACATTTTAGGAAAGTTTTGCATTCTTGTAATATTAGTAGTATGGTTACTGTGCACAATTGTAGGTAGTCAAGACATTTGCAGAGCTGTATCTGTGCTCTGTGCTATACCATATTTTGTTCCTCAAAAGTTCAAAAGTGAATGCAAATGGCATACTATCAGGCACTCTGTCAATGTTTAACATAGGTCTGTATGTGGTTCACACCTACTGCACATTGCACCTCCCTAGTAAGGCTTTAAATAACCCTTTATATCTGATGCTTCTATGTTTGCTCTCTTTCTAACTTCACACGCAAACATCTGATCAATTTCTAAATAAGTGCTTGTTCTAGGCCACACACAGGTTAATACTGTGCTCTTACCGATTAAGTTGACAAAATGAGAGTCCACTGTGACCCTTGACAGATATCATTTGGTAGAACTGTATCTTGTTACCAGCAGAGAACAAATCCAAATGAATCCAAAAGATGATCCTATTTCTGAGGGACGTCATGCTGGTTTATTTCAGCATGGCTTTGTAACAAATTCAATGTCGTTGCAGGTTAATCTCCTTGATATTCACGAATGTTAACTTTATGTAAAAAAGATCACAGCGGGAACCTTTATCTTATTTTGACGTTCTAATCATTGTCCATGGCAAGTATTACATTTCTATGTCTCTTATTTAGGATTTGTTTTTGGAACTCTTATCTCATCATGTTTCCATCACATACCACCTACAAAGGTGAGGTGGGTAGACAGGGAGAACTGGAGAGAGGGAGAGTGTATACAAGCAAGAGGCTCCTCCTCATTTGCTGCGTGTGTTTCTTGTGTGTTTTTCAGCCTGGTCTTCACTCACACTCCCGCTTCAGTGGTGAAGAGCAAAGATTCTCACTGAGGAGGAAGGAGGCGGGAAAACGAGGAATTCAGACTCTTTCTCCTCTCAGCTCTAAAGGTAGAATTACAATGTTTATTTAGCAGAGGGGGAAGGGTATCCTCTCAGCACCCCTGTTTAATGCATGTGCACTCAGCTCTGCACTTACTGTGTTTCTTAGATGGAGAAGATGCAAAGAGATGGAGAGGTGGACCACCTGGAGCGGCCGAGCCCGCTGACTGACAAGGAGAGAATCATGATCCAGGACTCGTGGGCAAAAGTCTACGAGAACTGTGATGATGCTGGGGTTGCTATTCTTGTCAGGTGGGTCTCTGTTTACTTTCCCTTATGTTACACGATTACACATTTAAAAAGCTTGATTTTGGAGCTCAATTATACATTGCATAAAGAATAAATAACATTGATGTTACATTTGCAGGGGCTCAGATATAATATTGGCCATTTATATTAATTTATATGCCCCTCATTTACTGAAAGGAATATATGGTCATTTGTATAAGCAGCAATTGTGTGAGGTTTTATTTATGTATTTCCTATAGTGTATGCAACAACTGTTAGAACTTAGGCTCATTCCTACTTAACTGCGTTTCTGCACAAGATTAATTAAGACTAGTTAAACAAAATTATGATCACACAGTTCATCAGAACTTAGCAGGAAATTAAACATGAAGAGTCAAGTAAAAATATCGCTCCCTTCAGAATCTGTTTAGCCATATTTCATAATATCTCATGTAATCTATTAATCCCAATTATCACACTGGTACTGGACTCATAGTGGGCATAAAAGCATAAAAATCCATCAGTCATACATTCTTGGCTTTGAGAAGACTCCCTCTCTTATCAAGCAGGTCATGTTTTGAATGCAGGCATAGACGGCTAGGCAACAGGAATCCATCATGAGTCGTCAGACCTTGAAATCTCAGGTCTAACACCCTGCTTGGAATTCTAATCATTTCTGGTCCATCCACATTTGATTAGGTTGTGTGTGTGCCGACTCCTTTGGACAAGTCTGGTACCTTAATTAGAAAACAGAAATGTGCCAAAACCGAGCCACGGGTTAAATAGGAGCCATGTATGCCTTTCTCATGTCAGTCGAGTTTTACTGCATGACACAGCGTGCCTTTCTAATCCTTTTGATTAATGTAGGAGGTGAAGGTTGACAGGCAGAGTAGGGAAAAACACTAAGCTTTTGGTAGACTCAAAAATGTAACTGTGAGGAGTATATTTAAGTTTTATATAACACTCCTGCTCTATATATGTATGTGTTTTTTGAATTTGAAAACATGAGACCTCAGCGTTGAGTGTGAAGAATTCTTCTGTCAGCGGGAGGGCACACAGGCGACTGAACGTTCTTGTCCTGAGGGCAACTGAGGACTAAATTACCAATGTTTCTGATTGCCAACTGTTTCTAATTTCACCTTCGCAGTTAAAAAGGGATTAGGACTACAATGAAAATTCTCATTAATTAGTTTGAACATTTAAATAGAAGATAGGCTCTTCACCCTTGAACAGTGAAAGAGGTCACACTTAAATCCTACCTTTTCACATTCAAGGTAAAAACGATAGCACTTTATCAGGGCCGGTGACCTTTTTAACAAAGTCATGTGCTCCAGACGTTTTTATGCAAGTTCTAACACCAAAAGGAATATAGTGACATGAGGATTAGACAGTCTGCAACATCCAGATGCATTGGCACTGCTCCCAGGCTTTGGAGAGGGGTTGTGTTTTTAGGTTTCCCAAGGGTAATTCTTGCAATAGTCAAATCATTTATTTGGGGGTCAAAGGGGGATACAAAAACATAGTATTGGAAAGATGAGAGATGTTATTGTTTGCAGAGAATTTACAGTGTGAGTCAGCATGTGGAAAGACTCTACTATCCATCTAGATCATAAAGAGTACAAACAGGCAGACACTTAAAAGGTAATGTCAACTAAGAAATCAATAGTTAGAAGAAGCCAGATGAAGGCATCACATTTTTTGTGTTAGCAAGTGAGCCACAACATTGTTTTAGTAATAATAGATTAGATTTATATTGTGCTTTTCCAGGCTTTCAAAGCGCTTTACACAGTCCCTTATGTGATGATGTGGCAGCCATTTTGCGCCTACGGACTCTGCAGCCTCCAAACATACTCACAGATTCATACACCAAAGCCACAGACACTGAAGGCAAGGTGGGTTAAGTGTCTTGCCCAAGGACACAATGACCGTATGAACTGTGGGGAGAGCGAGAATCGAACCGCCAACCTTGATGTATAATGACATCAACCATAGCAGAACCAATCAGACTTGCTGAGGTTTGTCTATTGAATTAACATGCACACTAAGCTGTAGACACCAAGTCAATTTTTGTACCAAGCTGTAAATATTTAAGTCACCATTGGATTCTGTTTTTCACTTCCAGTCAGCCCTCTGGACTAAAGAGAAACTGTGTTATTGTAGCTTTTGAGCTGGCTTCACTCCAGAGCCCCTGGAGGTTAGACAGAAACAGAAAGAAACAGAGAAAAGTTATACACAAATGAATAAACAATAAATAAAGTTTGAAATGAGTCTAGCTTCTTTGACTTGCTATAGCATGTAGTCTGTTTTTTTCTGCCACAAATCACTAACTGACCTTCTAGGACTTGACAGTCTGTTTGATATATTGTGTACCAAAGTGCACTACCCTCTGCTTTTCACATTTTTTCAAAGAGAATAAAATTTTTAAATGAGATCTTGTGATAAAATGGGTTTGGAAAATGTTACTTATTTTTCATCTATATTAATGCCTCTATGAGCCTGCACCAAATGCCATTTATAGGACTGTTTCTCATAAACTGAATGTATTCCATTCAAATTTGAGATTCCTCTTAGTTAAATGAAATACGTATTCCGAGATAATAGTTGAAAGCACAAAACTACACAGAAAATATGCAAGACTCTGATGTGTTAATGTTTGCTTATGGTGTCTTGCCAGCTTTAAAGTGAACGTGGGTTTGCAGAATGCACAGAGTTGCGGCTGAAGGGAGCTGAGATTAGCAGAGCTCCACAGCAGCTGCTCATGCTTACATTTCTCTCTTTGTGACTGTCACTCTCCTCCTCTTTTGCAGGCTGTTTGTGAACTTCCCCTCATCCAAGCAGTACTTCAGCCAGTTCAAGCACATCGAGGAGGCTGAGGAGCTGGAGAACAGCGCCCAGCTCAGGAAGCACGCTCACAGAGTGATGAATGCCCTCAACACGCTGGTGGAGAGCCTGGACAGTGCCGAGAAGGTGGCATCTGTGCTCAAATCTGTGGGCAAGTCGCATGCTCTCAGACACAAGGTGGACCCTGTTTATTTCAAGGTATAACTATTTGGATAGAAGAAATAAAACTTTGAATATGTCTAGCATTTTCAGGGCAGGCACTATAGTCACTTCTGTCAGCGGGGTAACAATCCTGTGTGTGCTGATGTTTTAAGAGGGAGAAGTCCGTTGAACAGTGTACTTAGAGTAAAAACTAATTTTATTTTAAGAAATAGTTCTGTTAAGAAACTAATATTAAAAAACAAACTATCCCAAATTTACTGGGATCACTAGTCTATTGTGTTCCAGATTAAAGGTGGCAGTGTTGTTGGACACAAAAGCTTTGTTTTTGACATGGCTAGACTGGGTTAAATTACACAAGATAAACTAATTATAAAGACGACTTTCACTGAGACTTGTCTTCTCAAGGCTTATCAAAAATGGCACAAGTATCTGGATATATGCAAACTCAGTAATATAATGTCCTCTTTTTGTGTCCTGTCCAGATTTTAAGTGGTGTGATACTGGAGGTTTTGGGGGAAGCATTCCCGCAGGTCATGACCCCTGAGGTGGCAGCAGCGTGGACCAAACTGTTGGCCTCCATCTACTGTGGTATTACAGCTGTCTATGAGGAAGTGGGCTGGACCAAACTCTCGACATCCACTGGGTGAAGCAGCCCATTTTGGGAATTATGTAATCATACACACAGAGACGGTTGAATGGCCTCACACAGAAGGGATCAACTCACAGGGTTTGATCTGTAAGGGAAGTGCGGTGTATTTTTCTCGGACAAATGTGTAGAATACAGTTTTGTGTAACCACAGATAAATATGGATTATTATGCATATACACTAATGTGTCAATAATATGAGTAGGTACCATAGGCTAGCTGCTAATGCACGTATATTAAAGCTGCCAGTGTTTCTTTACCATAGTTTGGGACCAATCTATGTAAAGGAGGGAACAAAGTTGGGGAAAATGCAAGCAGAGCAGTGGACAAGAGGTCACATTGGACTTGGATGTGCCTTCTATTGAATGTGTATCTAGAAACTGCCATGTAAATACCATTCCTAAAACCTTATTGTGACGTTTTCCTATTAGTGTAGTTAAGTTTTCCTAAAGTGTTAATCCACGTGTGTTCTAGGTAGGATACTCAGATGTTTTTACATTTTTAACAAATAATTGTGATGATTGTACATTTTTACATTATCCTTTGTATATCTATTAAATGCCAATAATAAAATGCACACATAATCCAATGTATTTATTCTGATACCTGAGTGGCTAAGAGAGTGAGACCCTCCTCTTCTGTCTTGCCCTACTGATCCCTTGTTTGCTGCTTGAGTCTGCAGAGCTAACTAAAAGTAGCTCTGATGCTGAAAGTCTCTATTTATACCTCCATTTATCCCACTATGGCTTTTCTTTTCATAATAAATTGCAGGATGGGGCAGAGAGCCTAGGGGGGTGTCATTAGAGGGTCTGGTATTTTTAGAAGCAGCCTAGTAATATCTTTAACAATGATCTTGTGGGTCCTATTTCTTTGTTGGAGCACAATAAATGTAGGTTCATTTAAATTCTTGCAATGAATGAACAGTGACTCCTGGACTAAGAGTGAATTAATAATTAAATACAGTCAAGCATAATAGCCTGGGAGATTAAATTATAATTCATAGCTGAGTGTTGAACAGAGCAGGAAAACTCCATGTTGTAAATTCTTTTTTTATTAGCCTCCGGAAGTGCCATGGCTAAATTCAAAAGGATTCCATATACCACACAGCACCTCTCCTATCCTAATGACAATAGCTGCATTGCTTTTCGTGCTGCATTGATGTCATAGTGGTGAGGTAGCTGTTTTCAAAATAGAAATACAGCATGCTCTGTTTACCTCCCAGTCCTGCCAGCAAGACTTAACCCCCTTCTTGATCCTGGCTAATCCCTCTCTGCTAATCTCCCCAGTTGTGAGCAACAGCCAAGTGGAAAGACCGGAATAGTCAGTCTGTTGCCTCTCATTCAAGACTGCCTTCTCCATTCAAGCTTTTTTTAATGGAAGTACAAATCTCAGAGCTCTAAGCAGTAGTATCTCCCATAGCAGGAGCTCCGGGGGTGACACAACCATGTGTACTACTATGATGGTCTTAACCAGCATTGCTCTCATACTGCGACAACTGTTCTCCAACAAAATTATACCGTGAGTAAGCTTGAGCCATTTAAATGACTGGCTTAGATATATTGTACAAAGCCATATGCGGATTCAATATCTATTTACATTTTCTAAGCTCATCATATTCCAGAGAGTGCCAGGGATTGAGGCAAACTTGTCTGCATCATTGATTTTAAATCACCCCTGTGATTATTCCTGGGTTTGCCTTGAGCACCAGTGTGTGGTTTAAGTGGCTTGATACATAACAACCAAGCATTTCACTTTTTTGAATGGAGTCACTGATGGAGGTTGAGCGTCACAGCTCTCAAGTCTATGGTAACTAATTGACATAAAGTGGTATCTTCATTGCCTTCCGGCCCTGCCCAGCCACTTGCACAGCGCTGGCAAACAATGCCATGTGGTGCTGGGATGCATGGCAACAACTGGCTCAACAGTTATGAGCAACTGCTAATACTTTTTGAATAGGTCTCCTTTCATATCTTTCACTTAATAGAGTTCTGCAGATGATTAAATGTTGCATAAATTTGTTCTCTTTGTCATCATCCTTTACAGACAGAAATCGCCCGCTGAGACAGAAACATGCATTAGGTCCAATGAAGCAACAGACACAAAAAAATGAGAACCGCAATCATCACAGGGTAAAGAACCAACATGGAGGTCAGGCCAATGATATTTATCAATTCTGTGTAAAACTTACAAAATGTTCCTTGTAAAATAATCCTGTGTGAGTAAACTAAACTTGCTCTTGTCTTGTTAGCTGATGCTTTTTAGTTTTGCTCACCGTACCTCTTGTACAGAAGTGGCAAAAGAACATTAGAGGTCCAGCTATTTGGAAGACACAAATATGGCAGTCAAAGAAAGGAAACAGTATGAAAACATTAGTGAGACAAAGATACATTGTTAGGGAGTATTTGAGTGTGTCTACATGTAGGGGAGTTTATGGAGGGGGCTTCAGATGAGGAGACAAAGTGGAGTAATGGAGCATGTTATGGATGCACAGTCTGACATGTCTGTCCCACATTTAGCTTTTTATGTACTCCCTGCTACACTGCTAATACTAAATGATTCAGAGGCAGAGCAACAATCCATTGTCTGTTTGGGAGGCTAAATGGGAGGCTGGTAAATTGATTACTTATTTTTTGGTGTTAACTTCAAAAGCAGTGAAAACCCCTGATCTGTCTGTCTTCTTTTTGTTTTGTTTTGCAGTGGCCTCCACCAGCAAGACTTATTTTCCTGGGCACTTCTGATTCATCTATCACATCGTAGCTCACATATCTAGAATCCCACCAGGAGATTCAGAAAAGTGGGCCAGAATCAAACAAAAACAGAGCCTTGTTTTGATGGTGGCTTCCCCCTATGCCTTTGTCTGTCTCGCTGATGGTTTCAAACATGGAACATTGAGTAAACTCAAGCATGCATAGAGCCAATAATCTAACCATGCTCAGTCAGATGTACTGCTGTTTTAGGCAAATGTTCACGTCAAAGCTTGAATGGATGAAATATTATTAAATGTTTTTTTGTGCCTCTATCACATGTTCTCGCTTGCTTGCTGTGAAAAAAGCGTAAGCCGAATGTGAAGATTTACCATTCTAAGGGACCTGGTTTACTTTGAAATGGGGCTTATGCGTGGTCATCCTGTGAACCCCAACAAAGGTGTATACTATGTTTTTGGTCTTTTATACCTGAATGGATCTGTTTGACTGTGCAACAGCTTAATAAAAAGTCAGCATTTTTAGAGCAGTTTGTTTTTTTGGTTTAATCTTCAACAGACTGGCATAAAAAAACCAAGAGTCCATCTCAGTATAAACATAAGCCAATAACATGCAATGTAAAAAATGATCAGCAACTTGGAAAGTGAAAGAAAGATATGCTCAGTGGAGGGTGACAACTGCATTTTTACACATGACAGAATAAATAAAATAGGTGTTAAAATAAGTGTTATTATCACAATGGAGCTCAATTGTGAAATTACAGTTCACTATGACTGTGCTACAATTAAAAAAAAGAAAAACAGAATTAAGTTCTAATATTTACACAGAAAACATTATACAAAACACACCACGTAAATAACCAGACTGCAAGGTTTAATAATCCTTTGATATAGTGTCTCAAGAATTTATACTACATTACAACTATTGTTATTTTTCCTGCGAGTGGTTTCTGCTGCCATCTGCTGGCATCATACTTTGATTCATTTCAAATAGAATGCGAGAAAAAAGTACAAATGTTGAAGAATGTTCTTAACGACGCGACGACAAAATTCTGAATCCTTGTTACCTGAACTGCTTGTTCCGACGTTGTCACAAAATAAAGAACTTCATTACCCATAATGCATTAGTAATGGTAAACAGGAAATGATTTGCGCCCCGGTTCCGCAACAAGCCTTGAAGATTTGCGAGAGATGCTGGATTTAGAGAAGAAAAAAACGTGGGGTATTGCTGTGGAATGCATATTTAGACAAGCCCAATCCTTGTGTAAAAACCTAAAGGTTCTGTTGAAAGATCATATTAACGCTTAACGTGGCTCCTGCAACCTATTCTGCTGCTAGCTAGCTTTATAGCGCCAGAGTTATAAACTAAGTTACTTCAAGTTGCATATGGGGTGTATAAGAAATTACCGTTAGGACTGAATACGACTATGGCCAACACATAAAATATCAAATTCAGAGCTTTTATAAGTCACACACGTCTGTGTGCCATAAAGAGTAAACGGTGGAACTGTGGTTACCATTGGAGACCGG
This sequence comes from Neodontobutis hainanensis, assembly GCA_024349245.1. Classification (NCBI taxonomy): domain Eukaryota; kingdom Metazoa; phylum Chordata; class Actinopteri; order Gobiiformes; family Odontobutidae; genus Neodontobutis; species Neodontobutis hainanensis. The sequence goes on from JALDNG010000018.1 coordinate 2,881,224, forward strand.
AGACGCCTAATCAGATTTAGCATTAGCTATTAGTTGTGTTGTTGGCATTTTTAAGATTTTACACTGCCCTTGGAAATTGGAAATTTAGTATGGTAAGGTATACATTAATAATTTTACGATTATAATATTATTAGGATATGGATTGACTGGTCAAATGAACTTGTTTTTTTGCAGGCTAATACATTGAAGGGAAAAGCGTCATGTAAGTAAACTATGATATAGTTTGGAACACTCTATCTAAACTCTGTTAAATGTCGAGTATGAATGGTATGAATGCAATAGTTATATGTAGAATAGGGATGGTTCGTACGTACGTGCTCACTTATTACGGTACATTATTAAATATTTTTTTATATAGCGCTTTAACACCTAGTAGGCACTCAAAGCGCTTTACCAGTGTTACAGCTGACACCACTGGAGGCAATATTAATTAAAACAGGTGTAGTCATTGTGGAGTGGGTTTTAAAAAAACAGGGGCTGTTGTATTTTTAGAATGATCTTCATTTTGCTAATAAAGCATATGACACAAAACGTGCTTATAATATACATATAGAATTGAGAAATTTAGATTTAACATTTGAAGTGAACTTATGCCTGTAAGCATGAATTGAATGCCATGTGCAGTGCCTATACAATATTCAACTATTCCTGTGCATTGAGGTTCTTCTGTGATAACACAAGCTTATCAATATTCTTTACATCAAGGTGTGAGTGGTTTGCACTTACCAAATCTCCTGCAGTTGCAGATCTAATGATTATATAAACATATATTGTTTGTTATCATCAGCCCATAGAGTGATGTGATATGTTGTTCACTCAAAGAGGTGTTCTCTATTCCCAACTGATTTAAAGCCACACGCATACAAACATAACCATTTGACGGTCAATGTAGCTCACTTGATAGAAAAAGACAGGGACTTTTAATTATTAGACAATAACAAACAAACTGAAATTTACCAATGCGTATTGAGCTGTGAAGGCTGTACCGATTGGTTCAATACTGTATTGAGAATTGTTGCATCCCTAATGTAGAATATATCTAAATAAACTAGTTTCCAAAGAGTAGTAGTAAAGGTGATGAAGGTACGAAAATAGAATTTATGAAAACATTTCTTGTTGTGCTCCTACAAGGTTTCTTTGGAGATGAAGATTTGCTTGACACCTATTTTGATGATAAAAGTAAGTGTAGACCATTGTATCTTGAAACAGATTACAAACATTGCCATGTTAATCACGATGTTAACTAATTTCTTTCATTTACGTAAACACAAGAACTACCTGTTAGAAAAAGTTCAAATCAGAGTAGAGCTCTAAATCGGTAAGTAGCAGTTCATAGACTATGCAATACTGCAGCTGGCCTTATAAATGGTAACTTTTTTGTTTGCTTTTACAGCTCAACCGCAGCTGATAACATATTTAGTATGCTTGCAGACGAAGTAAAGAAGGATGGTGGGGACAGTGAGGTACGTGGGCAGAGCAGCAAAACGCTCTACATTAACTGTACTGTATAGCCTTTAAATTGTGTTTTTTTAAAATCCTGTAATGGTCATTATTAATTTTGATCAAAGAGCTCAGATGTTTCAGCAGCAGATCCGAATGATATCTTGAAGAATATGAAGGTAACTTATAAAATGTGGACGTTTGTAAAATATGATGATAATAATAATAATATTTAGCCTGTGCATGATCTGTTATGGTATGTCATGTGTTGTACAGGACCTGGATGATATGGATGCAGATCTTTTTGTGCCAAAGAAAAAGCCATGTTCAGCTCCAGCTCAAATAAAGCCTTTTAGTACTAAAGGGCCAAAGAAGAGCCTGACTACATTAGAAAGTAATGAGAAACCAGGGGGAGTAGGTAATTTAGTACAGAATGTTCCTGCATATATTAGCTTTTCATTATTACCTTGATAAAGCCACTAGCTTTGTAGTGATTTTATTTTTATTTTTTTAAAGCATTAAGGCAGATATGTGTCTCCCCACAGATAAATCCTCCAGTGGGGAGAAAAAGCCAAATGCTGTACCTTCATCTACCAGACAAAACTACAAAAGGTTCCCCTTTTCTGGTAAGTGGCACATGCAGTCTTTATTCCTCTCTAGAGGAAAATGTGTTATTATCACTGAGAGATTAGCAGTTTTTTTTTTGTTTGTTTATTTTACAAACTTCTCCATCAATTCAGATAATGATAATAAAGGATGTGATGAACCAACCTATACAAAAGTTAATTGTATAGGTCTGGTGTTGTGCTTAATTTGTAAAGCTGGATGTGGGGGAACACAAAATATATAGTATTAATATTTTATTACCCCAGCATTGAGTAGGGAAAAAGGTTATGAAGACTGCATTATAGCTTTTTGTATCTAAAAAATTATACCTTTTTAATATACTAATGAACAATGTCTACAAGCCGAGTTATACATCAGAGTTTAAAATGTTTAAAAACAGGTCACATTAACTTTTACTTTAAGAAACTTCTCCTGGAAAAAAAAAAAAAAAAAAAAAAGAGGTGCTGAATTCAGTTAAATCATTCCTGGTCCCAATTTAGTAGGTGGGGTATATATTCCTCTGTGTTTCCCCAAAGATTCTGGGTATTTCTGTGTGAAGTCTTATGTAGGTAGTTTGAACTGCAATAGTTCCCATGCAAGGGGTTATTTTTCTTCACATTTATTTCCCTGCAGTTTATCAGAAAAGATAGATGAGGTTTGGCTGGACAATGGGATTCCATATACTGTATCATCACCTATCTTTGCAGAAGAACCATTGGGTGACCTGCTTGATGAATTTCCTCCTGAAGAGAACAAGTCAAAATCTACAGCTACCAAGCAGCTGGCCAAACCTGTCAAATCTGTGGAAGAATCCATGCCATCCCCTTCTGCCTCACCAATCCTCAAAAGTAAGACAAAAATGTTGTTTAATAAAATAGTACTCTGTGTGTGACTGTCTTTTATTTTTTCTCAGCTAAGGCTCAAACAACAACAAAAAAACGGTCAGCCCTCACGTTTGATGACGATAAGGATGACGTAATGGATGCTCTTGGACTTAACAGTGATCAAAATTGTACTAAGAAAAAAGAAATTACACTTTGGTCCAACAAAGAAAGGTAACAACCCGGATATTTCTCCTCCGTCTTAAGATCGTTGTATTTTTATTTATAGCTTACAAAATAATAAATAATTACTGCTGCTGTGCTGTGGGATGCAGTAGAAATTAAAAATCAAACTTTTCTTAGGATCTGATGTTGATTCATAATGGAAGACGCCGGTGTTGCTTTTACATTTCTGTGTTTCTGTGTTCTCCTTCTCCATTTCCTATGAAGTGAGCAACCCAATAGAACTCGTACAAAAGTAGATGAGATTATGGAGGGTTTGACTTCTACTCGTCTCCTGGAAGAACCGCCCACAGGGGAAAATAAGAAACAGCTTCAGTCCCAGGAGAAGCAACAACAGGAGAAGAACACTGCTGTCAAAGGCAATACTGCAACATAGCTATATACTTTTTTTGAAAAACAAAGATATTACATACCAATACAAAATTTGTTGCACTTCAGCAGACAAACAAGATGATGACCTCACATTTGGATCGTATCAACCCACTTTAGTTTCCACACCTGAAGGGCGCCAGTCCCGCAGACAGTCAGTCCGGTGTGTGAACTCTATTCTCTACATATCTATTCTCTGCTTTACTGCTGCCCAACAATTTTTAAATGAATACTTTAGTGTTGTTTTGAACAGGTTTTCTACTGAGGATGTGAGTGTCTCTGCTTTAGAGAAGAAAACAAAACCCACCACACCAACCCAGCATCGAGGCTCAGCTGACTGGCTTGGGCTGAAAACAAATGTTGACCACCTAGAGGATGATGCCAATGAGATCAAGACAGAAGTATATTCAAATCCACCCTCTGTCCTTCCTTTAGAGAGAAGATCATCACTAACTGGCAGCCATACTATACCCACTGCCAAAATAGCAGACACACCATCACCAACTGATAATGACCTTGTCATACCGGCCAAGACAGAAGTCTCCATAAGCCAGAAGCAAAATAAAGAGGATGACTGGTTATCTGGAGCACTGAGCAGGAAAAAGGCTCTGTCAGGATCAACCCCAGAGGCACAACCACAAATGTCAAAGCAGGATGACACCTTTGGACTTGGAGTGGAATTAGATCTAGACTCAAATATTAGGTACTGCAAAATGTGCTTATAATCCTCTGCTAGGATAAAAAAAACTCAATAATTACTTTTCCTTTTTTCAGTAAACAAGTTTCTTCACAAGCTCCTAGAATCAGAGAGGAGTCTCCTCCATCTGCCAGTGAAACAAGGTTGTATAATAGCCATTGGACTAGTGTAAATTACAAAATGCAGGTTTTGATGTTTTTCCTCTCATTATCCTTTTATGCCATACAGCAACATTTTTCTTGAACAGCCAGACCCTCCAGCCCACTCCACACCAATTAGAGAAGAGACAGTGATACATGGTATGTCCCTCAATGATGATGTTTCTATTGTGACCCTATTAATCATTTCTCTGAAGCTAAGCTTTAATATATCATTGTTAAAGGGGAATTTTATTTTCACATTATTCACACTATACAGTTTTTTAAGTGCACAACTCATACCTATATTTAACCCAAACACCCTTTTCATAGTTACCTCTACCACATTTACATCTTCTTTACCAAATACAAACCAGTATAATAAAGAATGAAGCTGCTCGAGCTTCTGATCTATTTTTGTTCCCTGGCAGTAGAAATAGCCAGTCTGGGCCCTCATTTTAGTCTCAGTCACAGTCCAATCAATTACAATCCACTGAGAGAGCCAGGGAGATAGGAGAGCCAATTGCCATTGCCAAATAATGTCACCTGGCTCAGTATGGTGCTGGTAACCCCAGGGAAATATCAAGCTTAATAAAAATGTCCATGTTTCCATATCCTGAGAGAAATCACTTTTGATCTTTTGTCTTTACCAGATCGAGACAGAGCTACAAAAACAATACAAAGTACACCCGCTGCTGTCCAACAACAGGTATTGTGTTGTCTTGTTTTAAGTGCAGTATTTATGATAAATGATCTAATCTGTTCTTTTTTTTTGGCTCAGGTCACATTTACAGCTGACTGTCTGCAGCAGCTGCTACTACAACAACAACAACAGGTTAGGAATACTCTCGTATTGATTCAAAAACATGACCAGACATTTTTTCACCAAGGGTGTGTTTGTAACTGCGACTCCCCTGCAGATGATACAGCCTCAGTTGCTGAGCCTCGATGGTAATGTGGATGCAGGTGTGCTGCACAGACTCAAAGAGCCGCAACCTGGAGATCATCAGTCTTTACAGGCTCGCATAATACATCTGGAGGGACAGGTGCATCCAACCTTCTTCCTGAATTAAATGGCACACTTTGTTTCTTTGAGCCCGCACTTAAACCTCAATCTCAATTTTCCAGGTGAAGACTCTGCAGTTGAAGCGAGACCAGAGCGAAATGTTACTTGAGAATATTCGACAGCGGCATAAACAAGATATGGAACTCATGGAGAGTGCACACAAGTAAAATTTCTCCACGTATAACAATTTAACCATTGACAGCTTCAATGAAAAATGATACACTTAGATTTTTCTTTTAAATGTGTTTGTAAAGTAAATGTTGATGAGAACCAATCGCAATTACCAGAATAGATTTTTAAGTCTGCAGCATCTGTTACTTGTTTTATTGCTCTCTGATATTATATATCTGTGCAGGGCACGTGTAAGGTTGGTTGAGGAGTTGATAGCTCAGAGGGAAACACGAATGCGACAGGAGTGTGAAGACTTGATGGAAAGGCTAGCCGCAGTGACACGTTCGGCTGAGCAAGAACGCACAGAGCTGCAGGCACAGTACCAGCGCAAATTGGCTCAAGCCCAGCAAGACAGAGACCGGGAGGTAGACAGACTACGAAATCTTCAGAGGTAGATGATACATCCTGCAGCCTGTTCTGTCGTGTGTCTCGGGAAAATTGCTGTATGGTTCTAATAATGAAGATGTAATAAATAAATCTGTGCATTTCCATCAAGACAATCAATATTGGAGATGAAGAAAGATCATGAGGACCAGATACACAGACTAAAAAAGCTAAAGGATGAAGAGATTGATGCAGTAACAAGTGCTACTTCTCAGACTAGGTCAGAAATTATACATTACAGTTAGTCCTACCAAGCCTTAGTAAAATAACTCGCAAATGTGCCCTTTTTCCAGGTCTCTTACTATGGTCATTGAGCAGATGGAGCAGTTCTCCTCTCGACTCGGGGAGCTTTCATCTCGGGTGGAGAGCACACATGAAAACACAGCCTATGGCCTGGAGCAGGGGGCCCGGCACAGAGATGAACAGCTCCGAAGTACATCATACCCACAGACACACATACAACTTTTACCAGGACATTCAAATAGGTCAAGTCAAAAACCACATTGCATTTGGGTTAAGGTTGTTCTTTGTATCTGTTTCAGTCATGCAGGACCGTCTTGCGCAGCAGCAGAAGGCCATGGCGGAGGAGAAAGCTTACCTCAAGGAAATTATTTCCAGGTTGGATACTCGGCTCAATGAACAGCAGAGACAGCTTGAGAAGGTTAGTTGTTAAAAAAAAGTCTGGATTGGCCTCAAATCAAGGGTAAAGTCTATTTTTAGAATTTATCTCTGCTCTGGGATAACTGCATTTAAAACATTACTGAAATTCAAACAGATGCTACTATGTGACTTTGTTTTCTCTTTGGGTTTCAGGAGGGCTGGAAAGTGACATCGGAGCCGGCAAAGGCAGAGTCGACACAGAGAACCCTTGAAGAGGAGCGCCGTTCCCTTAGCATGCAGATGAACATGGAAAGAGAGGAGCTTGAAAGAGTGAAGGCCAATCTTAGAAAACATAAATTTTAATGCTGACAATGGCTTCATCTTTTCCTCCTGCTTAGTCTATTTATATCTTTTTTTCTTAGAGTGCATTGTTGGAGGAACAGAAGTCATTGATGCAGCACTGTGCAGAGGAGAGGAGGAAACTAGCAGCTGAGTGGGCCCAATTCCACGCTAAGGAGAAGCAGAGACAGGACAGGGCTGAAAGAGGGGTGAGCAGTCTGTTGGAAAAGAGTCTAGCACAGGTGAGGTTTATATTTAAAATTAAAATATACAATTTAAGGACAGTACCGTTTTGTTGTACAATACCAATATCTTTATTAATTTTAGGAGCAAGCCGACCTCAAGATTCGTACTGAAGAGGTGAAACAAAAGGAACTGGCTATAACACAGGAGAGGGTGACTCTGGACAGACTGAGGGAAGAACTGGACCGAGAGAAGGAGAGAATAAGTGCCAAAGCCCTGGGACTTAAGACGAGAGCACAAGAGGTGGAGGCATTTTGTAAGGTACAAAGGCCTACACCGACCCCTGCATGTTTTGTTTTAAGTCACAATGTCCTGTACTAGATTGTGTTTCTTCTTCAAGCTTGCTGCTGACAAATTTGAAGAAGGGGAGCGGGCATTGAATGAGGCCAAACTTGTGGAGGCTAAGCATGAGACGAGGCTTAGAAATATCCAGTTCCAAACAGATATTCTGAGACGGCGAGAACAACAAATTATTCAGGTGTGTGCCAGCTGGTCTGCACGTAACCCCATTTTTTGATAGTGCAAGACAACACACTCAGTTACATTTAAATACATTTGATTTTAGGGCCAAATGTTGCAAAGTAAACTGCAAAACGAAAGGCACAGACAGGATCTTCCCACCTTCAGCACTTTACCGCAAGTTCAAACACCTATTCTTCCAGGTAATTACAATGTCTCTATAGTTGAAGTCAATATTCTGCCCTGTTTATTGCTTAATTTTTCTTATTGTAGACGCTGCATCCTCACCAATGAATATTCCCACAAGTGCCAACTTTCAGTCGCAGGTATTTGCTGCAAGTTTGGCTCTGTGGGACTACACTTCTGCAAAGGTAAATCCAATGACCCACAACTATCATGATTTAGATGACACTGCATTTATTATATTACTAAAACAAGCTAACAGTTGGAAAAAAAATCTTTAACTCTAGACCGCAATAAAATGTTTTATTGTCAATGACACATACACATTTAATTACAAGTACAATACACTCAGGACTGGGAATACCTTGAAGATCAGAAGAGCTACCTTGAAAATGAGACACTGTTCCTGGAAAATCTGAAGAAGAAATCTTACAGCTCAACCTTTACCACAGACTGATAGACTGCTGGGTCCTTTATATTTTAAATATACTTTATTAAAAATCTAAAGTGTTCTATATACTTCAATTTTTTTATACCAATAAATGTGGTTCAGATGTATTCATCTTCACTGCTCTGGTTCTACTTGTCTGTACGCCTCTCCAAACAGAATCTATTAAAAATAAAAAAAATAAAAAGTATAAGTTACATTTGGCCAACAAATTTAGTTCTTATAAATCTTCTGCCATGCCTCAGGTTACCATACATCTCTACACATTCATGTTCAGACAGGGATAACTTGTATCATCAGAGGCTTTGCTTGATAATTCAGAAAAGTCTCTAGCAGTTACCTATTAAGACAAGCATCTTCAGTTGTCTCCCTGTTGTACCTATATGGTGAATAAACGATATGGTTAGAAGTATAGAGATAATGTACACACCATCAACTTAAAATGCATACATTTCTCAGAAAAGCTTTTTCCATCGTCAGTTATCGCATCAGACGGCACTTCCTATAGCTGTTTTCGTCAATGAAAATGGCAATGAAAGAATTAAACTATGGGATACAAACCTTTTGCATACAGTACCCTTAGTAGTATCCAAGTATGGCATGAAGACTTGGAGTCAATAATCAGCTCAACCTCTGGATTTGAAAGAAGAGTGGATATTAGTAATTGTTCAAACCAGAGCCATGCATAACATGGGCTTATTTAGCAATTCAGGTACCATTAATGTCAACACTCTGTTTCAGACAGGGATAACAAAAATCATCACAATTACTGTAGATGTAGAGAGAAATAAATTGTGAGCTAAGGTAGTACTCAAGTATTACCTTAAAGTGCCGCCCTGGGCAAAAGCACATGTCATTGCAGTCAGCGCCTGTTAAGAAATAATTTATTCATAAAATTTAACAAACAAGGAAATTGTTCCAACATGGACACAGTTTTGTTTCCGTCTCAGCTAAACTGTAACACGGTTTTGTTTCTGTCTCAGCTAAACTAACACAAATTTATTATCCCCTAATGTTTAGCACGTGTTGGTCGGATCAGCTAGCGGCTATGCTAAAACCCTCCAACAACTACTTCAGACACTTATTAGTCACCATTACCTGTTCACGGGGGTTCCGTTGAATCCTTTTTTAAACAATACTGTCTACATTTGTTAGTACACTGCATCCTGGAGAACTTTGTGTTTCAAATACTAAAGAGTACACCAGCCTCGTTCAAAGGCGTAAGAAGAAGAGAGCGAGGGTTCTCGCGTGAAGTTTTTAAAAACGTACTACGACGTCACATACCACGTGACACTCATGTATGGTAAGTAGGCTGTGACTAGTTTATATCTATGGTTTACTACAGATTCATTCAAGTAATTGTAATCAAGAAAAGCGCAAAAACAAAGGGATACGGTACGGTAATTAGTTACCCCATAGGGCTGCACAATAATTATTTGTACTTTGCACAATTTTTTCTTTGTGGCATATTGGTTACTTTTAATTCTGTAAATTTGGATTAATGCAGGGGGTTATAGGCTACTATAGGCCTACCGCACTTTCTATAGTTGTCTTCCGCCAGTTCGGCTTGTCTATACCCCAATAAATAGACCGTCCAACGTCAATCTAACTTCACCGCGGTAATAGATAGTCTAATTAAAGGCACACGGAACTAACAAAGAAGTTTATCAAAGTTACATTAAAATTAAAAGTTAGGGTTAACTGGTTCTGATGTTGTCTCACTGATTCGTAAGCTACTCTTTGAAACACACCAATAAGCTAACCGTGGATCTGAAAAGCATAAAGATACTAAAATAACTCACTTGCTCCTTGGGGTGCTTAGATGCTCCCAAAGTGAAAAAGTGTTCTCTCCATTAGTTTTCCGTGAAGGAGCAGTTTGCTCGCCCTTCTGCTCTTGCTCCATCGCTGCCATTCCTCTTTCAGTCACTAGGGAGAGACTGTGAACTGGAGGAGCCGACGCTATCGCTGTCAAAGCGTCCCACAGCAGGCTTTGAGCTTCAGAGTGTGCTCTGCACCGCCATCCGCTCACCGGCCTGCGGGACGCAACGTACCCTCAGCCCGGGATGGAGAAAGATGTCTCTGAACAGGACCCATCCTGCCAGCGGAACGGGATTGTGGGTGTCCTGTACGGAGAGTTCTCCGACACTCTGAACGACAAGGTCCGCTACTCGGTGAGCCTGTGCGAGAGCGCGCTGACCATCCAGAGGATCTCCTCGTCACCCGACCGGACTAAGGTGGTCTTTAACTTGACCGACTGTGTGGGCTGCAGGGCGTACCGTGGACCAGACAGTGAGGACGTTGGCGCTTACTTTACCGCCTATTTCTACCCGTTCAAGAGGCGCTGGATGAGCGCCGGAGTGGCCCGTCAGAGAGTAGAGCAGTGTTTTCGGGTCGCTCTGGTCCAGGACCCCATCGCCAACCTTCAGGAGGCTGAACGGTGGGCTAGGGCCATTAAAGACGCCTCAGCGCTGCAGGCACCGAGGAGAGAGGGTAAGCCCAGAACCGTAAATATTCTTTATAGTATTATGACGCTCATCAAAGTGTAACTGAAACTTTATAGCATCTCACATTCAATATGTTATTGGACTGAAATATAGTCTGTAGTTTATTGGCCATATACGACAGTTAATTAAAGTCAGGTGACCTAAGATTAGTCTGAAAGTTCTCAGTCATCCAGGTCCTCTTGAACAAAAGGTTAAATCAAAAAAGCTTCTGGACTCAGTTTTCAAGGTGAAGACGTTTTGTCTCTAAGGCCAAAGAAACTTTATCAATATTCTGAGATCAACTGGTAAGAGAGGGAGGCTTCTATCTCTAGAGGGAGAGGTTTGACCTGAAACTAAACCTGATGGGACCAGGCTGTGCTGGTCTCATCATAGTTAGCTATGAAAGGACAGTGGGACTCCTGATGTGAGAGTCGTTAAAGGCTCAGGTGAATCTAGAGTGTTCTAGGGTAAAACTCTTTTGATTTAGGTTTAAGAACACTGTAGGCAACATGAACCTGAGAACACCTCCTCTGTTCAAAGAGGGCTTTTCCATTAGGGGCAATGAATGGAATAGAAAAAACAGGAAGAAACAAAAGCATCCTAGTCAATTTACCATATTATTACATATAGCCTATTTGAAGCACAATGCAAATATTGACCCAATTTCTTTTAGAATTATTGTACATTATAATATTGTTCAACAGTGGAATGATGTAAAGGATAGTGATAGAATTTTTGTTGCAATGTATCTATGATTCTGAGTAAGCTGCACTGAGCAATAAAGACTAACCTCCAGATAACCTCATATCTTTGGTCACATTACACAATTCCTTTGGCAAAACTATTCAAAGTGGCAGATGGTGCTATCTCTGTGAGTAAAACAGGTTTGTCTGAGAGGATTCCTGTCTTCCAACTGCCCTAACAAACTTGCTCTACCTGCTGTGAAAGGAGACCCAGCTGCCTGTTGTAATTAGACTGCACCTTCCTCATCGTCCACATTCGAGCATGTGAGAAGTGATTCCACTCAGAGCCTAGCAGACACCACTGTGTCTGTCAGACGCTCCATACAACCCACCACTTAAGTGGTTAGATTCACTCACCCTCTGTCGGCAGCTGCTCGCGCTTCATTATTTGTGTTCCCTAAATTCCCTGCGAGAATTTGTTGTTGACGGGTGGAAAATCGCATCAAAACACGGCGGTTGCAGGATGCAGCTTTGTCTAATTAAGCCTCATCGAGTCTCCCTTTGTTTCAGATGTAGACAATCCTCAGGTTTCTTTGTCTTTCAGTCTCATTAGCTTCTCTGGGCTCCATTCTGCCACATAACCAGACAGTAATTAGTATGAACAGAATATGAGAAGTGTATGCACATAATTAGCCCTATCACTCATCTGGGAGAAAGCCAGCTCGTTCTAATGATGGAACAAAGTCATGCGGGTCCTGAAGTAATGACAAATCAAGACTTTGTGCAAACCCTCAGGCTCCAAATGGATGAGAACTACTTGTGTAATATGCTGTATGTGATGATATGTTGAAACAGAAAAGATTTGACTGTAGATTTGGCCTCAGAGTTAAAAGATGAAGCAGATATTGAACTTGGCAGGGACTAATTTGGAATTTTGGTTGCCGGTTAACGGAGGCCTGTGTAAGTAGTGGAATGAAGAATGAGGAATGAGGTCGCCCTCCTGTTAGCTGCCTCCAGGTGTACTCTGCAAACACACAGAGGTAAATAACGACTGTATGAGAGGGAACATCGAGCCTCCTTTTGCTCTGCAGCCAGCAGGAGTTCAGTACTCACAGTTTTTTTTTTTTCCACCATGCAGGCAGATGGTAACTGGGCAGCTCTGTCCGCTCACTACACTCATCAAAGGTTTGCAGGTTGGAAGGCGTTCACATGTTCATTTACACATTCTAATCAGGCAACTCAGCCATATAACAGTTTGTTAGATCAGATTTAATAGGGCGTTACACACCCAGAGCGTCCAATAACACGGTATTTAGGGAGTAAAGTTATGCTAATAGATCCAAAATGAGCTCTCGCTGCCTCGTCGTAGAGGGTGTATGAAAGTCAGCGTGTGACTTTCTAATCCCTTGTAGTCTATTTACCCCCAAAGTTAATTGCACGTCATGTCATCTGGCACTGCAGATGGAAAGGTTGGATTAAAAGTTCAGTTGCAATGTAAGATTTGTATTCATTAAAAGAGCTATCCTAATGATGCACTTAAACTAAACTGAAAGCAAACTCTGGGGGTATTATTGTACAAAAGTCTCTGCTGTCGTCATGACTTTGTCCCAAAACTGTACCTGTAGACTATGACACAGTCTTAAAACTCAAACACAAAGATCAAAAACAAGTTAAGTGTAATATGCTTTGTTAAACAGGGACATACGGTAGGTGCGGAGTAAAAAATAAAAGTCTATTGTGTGAAGATTCAATTCATTTTAAATGGAAATCATTGCTGCTGTGTATAAAATGTTAATCATTTGCGAAATGGTGTCATAAGACAGTCTTCTGCAAACCACAAAAGCTTTATTTAAAATGTTGTTGAGTCTGTTGTGTGTTGGATGTAAATAATAATAATATCCATTAATTTTAACTGTTCTTGAGAATCTATCGCACCACTAGTTTCACTGGGTTTGCATTCTTACTGTAGGTTTATTGGAACGAATGAGCCGTAAATAATAAAGTACAAACACCCTGATATAGCGTTTGGACTAATGCTCTAATGCTCAGAAGCTCCATGGTGAGATGGCAAGAAATTACATGATGATCACATCCCACTTGTACTTTTCGTGGACGTCTTCTGTCATATTTCCAACTGTATTCTTTGCTGCTTATGGAACAGTTGGTGTGAGGCCAGTTACAGATGGAGTCTTTATAAATAGGTGTTTGAAAAATCTAATTGAAAATGTCTGCACAAATATACCATCAGAGAAACAGAAGGAGAAACAAAAATTATAAGGGAAGGAGAAAAGAAGATACCACTAATGTTTTTTATTTGAGCCATTGGGTCAGTGTGTGTGTGTGTGTGTGTGTGTGTGTGTGTGTGTGTGTGTGTGTGTGTGTGTGTGTGTGTGTGTGTGTGTGTGTGTGTGTGTGTGTGTGTGTGTGTGTGTGTGTCTGTCTGTCTGTTTGAACTCTCAGGCCTTGTGTTTGCAGAATACATTGTGGCTTCTCAGTAAAAGAGACAAGAGCAATGCATCACCAGGCGACCCCTCACCTCTTGCCCAGCTTCCCGTTCCCCCTCAGAGCGTTCGTCTTGCGCTCCCTGGCATGAGGCTGTGATGGCCTGTCAGCGCCCTTCCACTCTGGTCACGCCTCAGTGGGCACCAGTGTTTGTTCTCCGCAGACTTTCCTCTTTCTTACTCATCCTGGGGAATGTTTGCACACACGTCAGTCCAGTCTGAATATAGAGTTAGTCCTAACAAGACAGCTTTCACCGAATAGCCCACATATTTGTTTCTGCTCCAAAAGTTTTCTCTGCGTTTTCATGTGTTAACAAATCCCACCTGTGCGGCAAGCTGAGGGTAAATGACTCCACCTTCGAGTCTCTGATGTGGTACTGTGGAGATGATAGAGTCATTCATCACTTCAGGTCTGGTTGGCAGCAAACAATTGTCGCATCCAGTCTGTCTCCACCGCAGCGCTGCTTGTTTACCAACGTGTAGCTGTGAAAAAATGGTACACACACTCTGATCAAAGTTTGCTTTTCACTGTGACAGTTATGAACCCCCCACGCCCCACAGGTATTTCACTCCACATCACAGACATATCTCAAATTCACCCTATTTCTGTCATCAAATACCGCGTGTGTTTTCCATCTCCTCTGACTCACAGAGCCTAGGAGGAATGTCTGGGAAGAAGACATTTTCAGAAACAGGACTTGATCGATGCAGTATTGACCAGTGTTAAGATTTGTCTCTGGGGTTGACAAGACCAAAACAACAAAATAGAGCTAAAGGGTGCTTTGTGCAGAATTTGTGGGACAACTAGTGGTTGTTATTGCGTCATTCTCTGTTAAAGCAACACTAGGGGATTTTTTTTAAACAAAAAATATAGTTGCAAAATTATTCAAATGTGGAGTCTCAAAGTAATTTTGATGGTAATAAAAGGTAGACTAAATTCCTTTATAGACCCAGTGCACCAGTTACTTACAAGATACCCCACTATGTGCCTCAGAGTAACAGGGCAAAATCAATCTGGCAATTAAATTCTAATATGGTGACTATGAGTCCCCCTTTTTATTTATTTTTTACATATTATACCTCAATGGAGTTTAGGACATAAGTAGATCTCTTTATCTATTTTTAATAAAACTTGTTTTGTTTTAAAGCACCGCTATGTACCTTTTCAGGCATTGCACCTAATGAAACAGCGTTGACCTGAGACTGTTACGGGCCAGTATGTACATTATCAAATATGTGGAGAGTTTCTATGAATATCTATAGTAGAGCCTGTGTTACATTAGGTCAATTGTTGTTATCTGAATTACATGTACAACAATCACTCGTTCCATCGACAAGAAGAAGGTGAGTTCCATCAACGCGTGCAGGTTCCTCATGCTTGGTGTGATCACTGATTGTGAAGTGCTGTCACTTTGTCACTATTGTTGGTAACATTCTGGAAGTGTAGAGAGGCTCTTTTGTGTCTCACAGCCACATTGTGCTATGCTAAAGGCATCACACACTGTGTGGGTTGAGTGCAGGCAGAGGCTGGCATGTGCCTGTATGTTTTTGCATTCTCTCCTCACTTCTTCCTGTCAGGTTCGCACCCCTGACTCGGAGATATTTTGGTAACCCTTCATCAAGAGCCAAAAGACCCAGAGGGCGGCGGTGACAGCAGCAATAAAATTCAAGTAACAATGAGGGAAAATTGAGTATGGGCAGATGCTATAGTGAGAAACAATCTATGACATTATTAGTGTTCATTTTATTGAAAACATGGTTTTCATTTTGTGAGAAATGAGAACCACTTCACTCAGCATCAGCTGTGGCCACATAATTGTGATGGAAGTAGATAGTGAAAATTCTGTCCTCAGAAAGCCCCAAAGTTAAATTCATTTTTGTCTGTTCCGATTCATTTGATATTGTCTCCGGTGTGTCCGCGATAAAGGTCAAGGGTATCTGGTCCCTAACTTTCTTTTTTTAGTAACAGGCAGGCAGTATCACAATTAGGTGGCTAAACTTGATCCTTTTAAAATATGGATTAAAAATCCTCAGGAAACAAAAGAAATGGAACAGATAATGTGACATAGAGATAAACCTCAGCTTCAGTTCTCTATTAAACATTAACAAAACAAATAATTTCATATGTTATCCAGAGTCTAGTTTTGTCTCATTTGAATTACTGTTCAATTGTTTGGGCCAAAACTTCATAAAAAATCGAAAAGACTAGTGTTGCTAGCTCTGCTGGTTTTGGATGAAGGACAGATTGTTAAACACTTTGACAAATTTTGTAAGAAGTATTATCTCAACAAAAACGTCATATGTGTTTTACCAAAAACTACCTTTTCAGCAGAAAGACATTTAATTTCTCAACAAGGCACGCCGCTGAAGCCAGTGTTTAACCCTGCCAAAATGTAGAGCTTGTCTGAACCAACGTTCAGTGATGTTTAGAGCTATGCATGAGAGGAATCAAGTCCCACAGACTATAAAGCAACAAACTACTGCTTACAGCTTTAAGAGGCAACTGAAAACATATTATTATATATAAGTACAAATAGTGATTTTAAATGAATGTAGGTGTATGTATACAGGAATGTATGAAGTTATCTAGATATAATTGTGTGTATGTTACTATAACTAGAATGTTATAGTGTAAACTATGATGGCAACGTATTTACATGTTCTACATTAATTACCAGTGTTACAGCCACTGGAGGCAAGGGGGGTTAAGTGTCTTGCCCAAGGGCATAACGACAGTATGAACTGTGGGGAGAGTGAGAATCGAACCGCCTACCTTCCGGTTGAAAGACAATCGCTCTACCTGAGCTACTGCAGTTCGGTGGGTATCTAATATTGTGGACATCTTCACCAAACCCTACATTTTTAGAGCCAAAATACATGTGAGTGGTCTACATTTATAGCTCTGTCATTTCAACAGCGCTGAAAAGTTCTGAACTGATATTTGCTTGTAATTTTGGATGTAATGAAAAAAAAGGATTATATTTTAACAGTGCCTTCTCTTGGAAGGCAGTTATTGCATCCTCCACATTTTCAACAAATACAACATAACATAAACAACATAAACAAATCATAACATAATAGAAATAACCTTTTCCTCTTTGTATAAGTGCAGCATTTTCCTTGACCAGGATTATTAACCAAACCCTGCATATTTTAATGTTATTACTACTACTGTGTGCTTAATTAGAAGACGATCTTTGTCTTGCCTTTTTATTTCATTCTGAACTGTAAAAAAACAGAACAGCTTGGGTCTCTCATGCAACGTGCCCCTGAGCAGTAAGCTGCTCCTCCAGAGAGAGGAGCAACAGGCGAGGTTCCTCATGGGGACAATGTAAGATCATTTCTAATATTTAAAAAAGTAAACTCCTGCCATCCGCTCTCCCTCTTTGAAGCTGCATGTCACATTAACTTGAAGCATCGTCTCAGTGAAAGCTGTCCAAGTCTATGATCTTACATTTGTCATAGTGCTTTTCCTGCACTATGGAGACCCCTGAGGGATGGGACGTCCTTTCTTTGAAATATTCGTTCATGCATACAAAGTCACTTCATTTCAGTCTGATCTCTCCCCAGGTGTGGTGTACGCCGTGGTGCGCCGTCCTTGCAGAGTCATGATTCTCGTGAACCCTCACAGCGGCCGTGGCCAAGCCCTTCAGCTTTTCACCGGCCATGTGCAGGGCATGCTGACCGAGGCATCCGTCCCGTACACTCTCGTCATCACAGGTCAGTCCCGGCGTTGAGCTAACCTTGACCTTGAATAAGGGGATTAAACCATCAACTTCAGCATGCGTCTATGAGAAGTGGGTCATCCTGCCACTGACTCACACTCACACATCTGCCGTGCCAAGTGAGCCGTCTGTGGTTATTATACATTATTTGTGTAATTACAAATGAGCAAGCCGCATGTTCAGCGCATTGACACTCACGCACCTGCAGGCTCTCATTTCACTCGTCCTTATATTTCCTTCTGTTTGATTTGATGACAGACTATGGCCTTAGACCAACTGACTGCCATCTGAACAACACTGTGACCTCTGTCAGAATAAGGAAAGAGATCAACATCAATGCCAAAGACATAAAATGTAAAATCATTGCCTTATATTGCCTCTTAGCTGTATCTGCCATTGCAACACATACGCTATTTGACAGGATAAACTACTTGACTGGTTGTATGGCCTCTGCTTCAAGTGGGACACCAACAGACAGCAAAAGGAAGAGGTAGAATTTGTGTTTATTACAAAAAAGAGCTCTGCTGAAAAGGTCAGAACCTGGATTGAGATGAAAAAAAGACAAAACAATTACAAGAGC
This sequence comes from Neodontobutis hainanensis, assembly GCA_024349245.1. Classification (NCBI taxonomy): domain Eukaryota; kingdom Metazoa; phylum Chordata; class Actinopteri; order Gobiiformes; family Odontobutidae; genus Neodontobutis; species Neodontobutis hainanensis. The sequence continues at coordinate 2,899,402 of JALDNG010000018.1, forward strand.
AGGCTTACAATGAGAGGAGAATCCAAAGAATGGAAAAGCATATAGGTCACCAAAGGTCTTAGTGGGCTGATGTGGTACAGGGGCTAGAGATAGATTCAGTAGATTATTTAGAATAACACATTCGCACTCATCCTGCACACACATTCTGTTCCTCGATGAATGTATCGCCGAGCAGTTGCCCGAGGAAGGACGAGCACCAGTGGAGGTGGCTCTTGTGTCAGCGTGTACCTTTTACATACTGTATGAAGCATCCAGTGTACCAAGCTGTAGCTTTACCCTGATTAACCTCAATAGAAAGCAGCAGAGCAGAAGAAGGAGAAAGCTACTTTGGAGTTTATAATATATGTTTCATATTATATGGATAAAGCTGTTGAAGTGTATAATGTTTGAAAACATGCAGGTTACAGAAATAAACCTTAATCCCAATCCCCAAATTGTCCAAAAAATATTATATATTAAATATTAATATAATAAATATTATATATAATATTATATTATATTATAATATAATATAATATAATATTATATATAATATAATATTATATATAAATATTATATATATTATATATAATATTATATATAAATAAAAAAATATATATATAATAAATATTAAATATTATATAAATATTATATTATATTTTGTTAAAACAAAGTCACTGTTCTGTATTTTAGTTTCAGAGACAATCCAGTGTTAATGGAGTACTTAAGGCAAATGCAGAAAGCCATTAAATATCAACTTTTCCAATTTGTTCAATGTTCTCTACGAGAGAGGTCAGAGAAATTATACAAAACGTGCTAAGTTGGTTTTGGTATGTTTGGCTGTAACAGTTTCTGGCACTGGCCCCTTGAATAAGAAATTAGCTGCAAAGTGAAGCACTGTCTCAGTCCTCCTGACAGGCTCCTTAGTGCTGAGTCAGCCGTGCTGAGCAGTTACTCTCCTCTGCCTCTGTCTGTCAACACAGTGCTGCATCACCGCCTTCAGCATCCTCAGTGCACTGCAAACAAACCGAGCACGAGCCTGGTAACTAGGCCCAGAGGAGCAGAGGGGACATGCAGAGGTTGAACTAAGTGAAGGAGCAGGGGCCAGTTTAGTCACTATTCAACTGGGCAAAATCAATACTTCAGTCAAGTAAGAAAACTTGACTGCCTTGACAGCATAGCTTCAATAGAGTTTGCCTTTGTTCTGTCTGAATCTTTTTACACAAACACACACACACACACACACACACACACACACACACACACACACACACACACACACACACACACACACACACACACACACAAACACACACACACACACACACACACACACACACACACACACACACACACACAAACACACATACACACACACACACACAAACACACATACACACACACACACACAAACACACACACACACACACACACACACACAAACACACATACACACACACACACACACAAACACACACACAGACACACACACAAACACACACACACACAAACACACACACACACATACATACACACAAACACACACACACACACACAAACACACACACACACACACACACAAACACACAAACACACAAACACACACACACACACACACACACACACACACACTTCTGTTTACTGCAGTCACAGCTGGCAGGACTGTAGCTTTTAAATCTGATAGGTCCACAGAGACTCCCTGCAGGGGATCACTGTAGGACGCTGCCAATAAAACTGCTCTGAATAAAAAGCCCAGTTCTCTGGCGGCACATTAACCAACTCTCTTGTGCACACAGCCTCACATGCATCAAGTCAAATTGCATACACACATGCCAGTATTTGTCAGTAACAGATGTTTGCATGGAGGCTAAGCTGCCTTGGAGCTGTTGAGTAGCCACTAGAAGGGCTAATGTGATATGTCTGGCCTGATAAGGGAAATTGAATCCCTTTTCTGCCTAATCTGCCTGATCCTGCCCCAGAGGCTGGCCATGAACACAGCATGTCTGTTTGACTGTCCTTCCTTTTTAGTTGTTTGTTTTGCATGTCAACATGTCTACTGCTTTTGCCGTATAGTTTAATTCGAAGATTTCATTTTTCAGTTGAACTCGTGTCTTTCAGAGCACCAGAACCATGCGCGGGAGCTGGTGAAGAAGGCCGACCTATCGCAGTGGGACGCCCTGGTCATCATGTCTGGAGATGGACTATTGTTTGAGGTGCTTGGACTTTGCATAGACTACTATAGTTGGAATGATTAAGACAGACTTTCTTTACGTACCAGTGTCTTAAATAAGATAGCACCAGCATGTACAAATCTTTGACTCATTAAAACGATTCTGAATCTGATATTACTGTAATCAGTAATATTCTAATGCCTTTTATGTACTTTTTTTTTTTACCACATTTTGTAGGGTTTTCTACGGAGCCCCTCTGGTCTCACTATGTAAAAAAAATATATATGTAACTAAGTCGTGGCCACGAGATACGCTAAGTCGTGGCCACGAGATACGCTAAGTCGTGGCCACGAGATAAGTAAATATGAAAGCATGCACGCTAACTCTGCCGCCCATAAGGCTCATACATACAGCCAGATGGAGGTACCGTGACCTAAGCCTAGAACGCCCTCTGCTGACGTTTTATCGTAGGCTACACAGACATGCTTTTCCAAAATGTCAAAGACTTCAATAATTAATAAACCAGTCTGCACACTAATATAGACTATCTTAAAATCATAATCAGAAATACTTTATTGATCTTTATTGATATTGATAACCTTTGTTATTTAAATGGACCCTGTACTGTAGTGCAATGTAATACTTCACATTCTGTGCAATATTATCTGTTTTAATATTCAGTGTAATATAGTTTGCTGCAGTTCTGCTTCTATTTATTTACTAGTACTGTTCATCACAATCAATTCAATTCTGTTAATACAGTAATGTAAATCTTGTAGGCTGCATATCCATGGTCCTTTATAACTCTTCTTCATATTTTATAGCATATATTTATTTAGCATATACTTTTTACATGTGTATAGGCTACTTGTTTATTTACCAACTTATATTATTATTTATATTTCTTTAAATGTCTTGATGTGCACATCAACTGTGACACAACAATTGTCCCCTGGGTTATCGATATCAATAAAGATCAATAAAGTATTTCTGATTATGATTTTAAGATAGTCTACAGTAGTGTGCAGACTGGTTTATTAATTATTGAAGTCTTTGACATTTTGGAAAAGCATGTCTGTGTAGCCTACGATAAAACGTCAGCAGAGGGCGTTGTAGGCTTAGGTCCATCTGGCTGTATGTATGAGCCTTATGGGCGGCAGAGTTAGCGTGCATGCTTTCATATTTACTTATCTCGTGGCCACGACTTAGCGTATCTCGTGGCCACGAGTTAGCGTATCTCGTGGCCACGACTTAGTTACATATATATTTTTTTTTTTACATAGTGAGACCAGAGGGGCTCCGTAGTTTTCTCTTAATATGCTGCTTATATTTATTTAACTAAACCAGTAAATTTTTTTACAGATAAAAACGTCTTCTGTCTACTATTGAATGAAATGTATAAAGATTTGTGTTATGTGATGCAGCTCTGTGTGGCACTGTAGCCCAAGTTTATCTTAATAGACATCATCCTCCCTTTTCTTGTTGTTTCCACTGTGGATCTGGTGTAAGCATTGCAGTAGAACTAGCAATAAAATATAAATTTTCAATTTCCATGTATTGCCATTTATTAGTTAACATCATCACCTCATTTCTTCCTCAACGGTAATAACAATGGGGGAAAAAAAAGGGGAAAAAAAGTTTATTGTTAGCATAACAAAGCTTGGTTATTTCCCTATACAATACTGACTCTAACTTAATGAAAAACACTAATCATTTGTTCTGAATGATCTCTCCTGTTTCTGTAGGTGATAAATGGTCTGATGGAACGAGAGGACTGGCAGCAGGCCATCCAGACCCCTCTCGGGATCCTACCAGGTGGCTCAGGCAACGCCCTGGCCGCTTCCGTCCACCACTACTCACAGTGAGTCGCCCCATAATGAGTCATTTAAATGCATGGACTAATGGTGCAGGTCCAAAGCTAAGTAAAAAAAAAACCTTTGTGTTCCCGAGGAAGACACATTATCTCGGTTCTGTGTAATTATGCCAAGGGCTGACTGGGCACATCATTCCTCTGGAGGGAGGAAGGAGACACTGTGGAGGAAGAGTCTTGAACAGCGCTGCTTTGAAGCACCAGGTCATTTTGGGCTGCTGTTAACTCTCACAGGAATCATGTAATGGCTTCAGAAAGTCAGCACATTATAAGTGATTATGGTCCACAGTGCAGCTTTGGCACTAGTTGAACTGTACTGTCAGAGGATCATCTCCCTCTGCTGGTGGTTCTGTGGTACCACCTGAAAAAAGGTTTGTTTTAGAACCACCTGCTCCTTTGCTATCGCAAGAAATTAAAAAGATTATTTTCACAATCCTCAAATCAGGGGACAGACATATTTTTTCTTATTATTTTTCTGTCTGCTGGCATTGAAGCATGAAAAGTTTTCAGTGTTTTTGCATGCATTAGAACTGATTTTCATGGTGGACTTTACCTAACCAGCAAAAAATACATTTTGTGAATGTGTCTGTCGAAACTTGTGCCAAAGGCAAACCGAACCTCATGCTTGATCTTTATTTTCCACCTACTCTCCAAACTTTTTCACAGGATATGTATCTTTTTCTTTTTTCACATCAGGGCACCTCCAGCATGGAACGAGGAGCTGCTGTTGAGCTGTGGCTTTGTGGTGTGTAAAGGCCTCGTGGGGTCCCTCGACCTGGTCTCGATCCAGTTGTCCTCCGGGCAGCGCCTCTTTTCCTTCCTGTCCATGGCCTGGGGTTTTGTAGCCGATGTGGACATTGAAAGTGAGAAGTACCGCCATGTTGGTGTGATCCGCTTTTTGATGGGTACTTTGGTCCGTCTGGCCACCCTTAGAGTATACCAGGGCAAGCTAGCATACTTACCTATTAGCGACGCACCCAAGCATCAAAAAGGGAGTCTTAAATTAAACCCTTCCTCCGCACCTCCTTCGCTGTGCTCCTCTCTCCCCTGTCGCCTCATCCCCAACACTTCTCTAAACCAAAACTCTGTCTTACATTGCAACAGCACCAATTCAGATCAAAACACAATTAGCAAGTGTTCCAGCAACACCAATACACCTTTACAAACAGAGACTCATAGAGAGGGCAAAAGTAAAGTGCTGTTGGACTCTCTGCTTCCTGGTTTGGACCAACCGCTTCCAGAAAGTTGGACCTTTGTCAAAGAAGAGGACTTTGTGTTAGTTTTGGCCATTTACCAGTCGCACCTGGCCGAAGACTTGTGGACCGTCCCGGGAGCAATGGCGGACGATGGAGTGATTCATCTGTTTTATGTGACGGCAGGAATCTCCCGTCCCGCACTTCTTCGCCTCTTCCTGGCCATGGAGAGGGGCGCACATTTGGCTGTTGGATGCCCATATCTTATGTATGAAAAGGTAAAGGCCTTGAGGCTGGAACCTATTACACCACAGGGCATCATCAGTGTGGATGGCGAAGTGGTGGAGTACGGGCCTGTGCAGGCTCAGATTCACCCTGGATTAGCAAGACTCATATGTGGATAAACTGTTTAAACTTTTCTTAGCTTTAAATTGCTATAGTTTGGCCTTTTATACTCCAAGTCAGTCTGTCTGTATGCTGTGTTTTCAGAAGTGCCAAAGACATTTTGACCGCCTCTATTTTTCTATTCATGCTGTTTTTCGGATACCTGTCTGCTCCTTTTCTCAATGTCTCATTCAGGGTTAAAGTCATGGATGTTTGCACTTGCTGCTGGCTGGTCCCAGTGTAGAGAGAGAGATGTGCACGTGCAATATGTTTGGGAGCACTCGAGTGTGATAGCATAGTGGCAACGGGCCCACAGGAGCACAAGATGCACTCTGCTGTCGGACCTCATAAGCATGACACATGTGAAGAGAAGCACATTTATTTCAACCCCTGCTCTGGGAGGCTTCAGTGTAGAGCACCAGAACAAGACACGCCCACTGTCCCATAGTGCACCAGGCCAGTGCAAGCATTCACAGAGGAAGCCCGACAGCATTACCTGGCTAAAAAGCAGCATTCACAGTAGATCAATATTATCCCCTGTGGGTTTTAATGTTGATGGATCAGGAATCATTAAGGTTTATCCTACAGTTACCTCTATAGAGTCAAATATGCGTATGAGGTATATATTTACACAACAATTACTGTCCCCCAATGTAAACACTGTAACGTGAAGAGCCTACAATCATCTATTAGAATTCAGTAGTAGAACTATGATCTCAAATCATCTTTAGACTTGAGTTTTCAGATTTAAGCAGTGAATATAACACCGCCTCCTCGTCTTTCCTTGTGTGAAACTTAGTGTGGTTTTAAAACACCCAAAGTGTTAGTGAAACGTCACCAGCTGAGGTAACACTATCCCTCTGGTCCATTTCCTGTCCTGTCCTTATTTTTTACCCCGCTTCATCTGCATCAAAACTGTAGGATCCACTAACACACACAAACAACCTCTTTCACTCCACCCCCCGTCTCCCTCGCTCTTATTCCCAGCTTCTCACATGCACTGGTCCGCACACATTCCCTTGCATCTCTGCAGCACTTAGTGGTGATGAGGGGGGAGGGGCACGGTCTGCCACTGAGCATATGATCCCTTCTCCTATTGCCATCTGAAGATTGTACTCTCCCCACTCGCTGTTAATACTTCTTTAGCACCTAATGTGTCCTTATTCTGAGGCCTAGAGAAGATATCTTATTTTTTAATTACAAAACCTTTTCTTAAGGGTTTTAATGCAAAATTATTAGACCTTTAAAGTTGAGAGCAAAGGTTTTCACACTGGGTCAGTGCGTGGTGAATAATAAGAAGCATGCGATCAATCCTAGCTGGAGTGAGTCAAGTGTTTTTTTCTGAATGTGACGATGAGCATTAGTCCACTGGAGCAGAGGAGAGTGCAAATGTTAGCATTATTAGCACCTCCATTCCTTCCTCCTTTCCTTCCAGGCACCTTTTTTCAGGACATCCACACTCACGCCAGGTTTATCTGAGGTCAGCACCACCCGAAATGATGCACCCACAGGTATGCAGTGTAGCGGCTGGTTAACATCCTACAGGGATGTCTCTGCCTGACCATCCTCTGTAAATATACACACAGCAAGAATGTCTGTCCATTACTAATCACCTCTGTCTAAAAATGTCATGTCATATTTTAAAGCAATCATTATTTTTTTTTTTTGGGAGGCACACATTGAGCATTCTTAACAAAACTGAACATAACTTAAAGCATATTTGAAGGGATTACATGTAGTTTTGACTATAATCATGATATTTATCAACAAGAAAGTGAAAAAAATGCCATTCTAATAGGCCTTATGGTAAAGGAATCACACTGTACCACTCTGTTGTGGCACTGCAGTGATAAAATTGTTACCTTTGATAAACAAATACAAATACATCACACAGTCCCTTTAAATTACCTTTTTTATCCATACTGCAGTGTCTTCATGTTACATACCTGTGTTCTGCAGCTATCAATCTCTATCTACTATCGCAATTCAACTCATGTACATCATGTACTTGCTACTTTTACATATCTTCCTCAGTGAAGTTTTCTCGGTGCTTTGAATTCTTTCCCATCTGCTGCTGGCTGCACTTGACAAGCTGCTTTCACATGCACGGTTCATGATTAGATGTGTAAAGTACATATGGGAGCAGGAGAAGGGAGATGCTATGCAAAAGTCTTGTCAAGGCTGTGGTAAAAGCTCCCCCTGCTGGGCAATATCGTAGGAAGGAAATATATTTGGGGCTTTCTTTGTTAAACATCCACTTTATTGTAAAATATACTACCAGAGAAAAATATTGACTGCATACTTGCATTTATACATAGCTGCAAATTAAGTAGGAGTGTTGGTGTACTACTGTTAACTTATTTTATGGTTCAATACTGTTAAACTGTTGCTGCCGTTTATTAAATTTATAAGTTTATAGTTTATTTGAAACAAACAAAAAAAAAAATACCTGCCGTCATAGGGCTTTTGGATATGACATTATGAATTAAAATGATAAGGCTGTTTTTTTTCTAACTTTTTGCACTTTCATTTTCTGTGTATACTATACTTATTTTGGTTGGTGGCTTTAACTGTGATTGAATCGGAATAATGACTTGAGATATTATATTGTCCCATGTTAGTAAGAAATACTTTTTTAAAAGATGTCTTATTTATTGAAATAAGGGAAAAAAATCTACAAAGTGCCTTAGTCTTGAACCAAGAACGCAGATACTTTTGCAGGTGCACAAAAAACTCAGTAGTAAGCATGAAGTGTTTCAAATCTACAACAGATTCTTGTTTTGTATCTTCTGTACGCTGTCGTATGTAAAATGACAAAGATGGATTGAGCTGTTCATGTAAGATTGAAGACAATCTGGTTCTGATATGGACGTTTGAAAAAAACAATAAACAAATTTAGAGAAAATGACTGACTTGTTCTTTCTGATAAAAAGATGCAGACTGTGCTTATTGTTTTGCACCTGACCGTTTCTTCCTTTAGAGGGCAATAAAGTAATGCAAGTGCCACTGAATTTCAACATAAATTCAAGGGAAGGACCTCCTTAGATCATATGCGTAAATCCTAGGGGGGGCAAGTGGGACACAACCCCCCCTAATTATGTCAGTTATCATACATTTCTGATTTTTGAATAATACGATGACTGTCGACAACTATGTCACACTGTGCAGTCTACGACCACTAAAAATGCTTGGTGTTACAGCCTCGACATGCTCCGTTTACCCAGCCAATTGGAGCGTCCTCTATTTCAATTAAAGCAGCCTCCTTTCTTTATTTTATTTTCTCATTCTTGTGACGTATGTTTCAGTCCAAGCGTTAATGACAGCTGGAGGCCTACAGATGGCAGTAGACTGTAGCTAGTGGACGTCTCAAGCACTAGAAGTGTGTGTTTGGTTGAGGAAGTGCCCGGAGATCATTGGTTTCACGAAGCAGACTTTGAGCTGTTGTGAAAAAGAGGGCTAGAGCGATTGTTCCACAGGAAGCTACACGTGACGGTTTGTGTGTCCTGTGTCTGTGCGGTCTCTCTGTGCTAGTTGTGACTGGCTGCTGTCAAGTCACAGGAAGATAAAAATAAATAACATAAAGGTCAGCTGCCAGTGGTTTGCACTAAAAAATGGCAGTACCAAGTTCTGGGAGGGTGTTGTAATGCGCTGTTCCTCTTAGTGAACTCAACAAATGTGTGTAAATACTAAACATAGGGCAATAATAAAGGTTTTCTGTGTTATAGTTCCAAATTGTTTAGTTGAAGATATAGGTAGTTAGGTCTATAGCTATGCAATATGTCCTCATATGGGTTTCAGAGTGTTGCATAAACCTCTAACCAACCTAATCTGTCTACTGAAGTAAAAATACAGATAAAGAGGGTGAATGTAAGGAAAAGTATCCCCTTAAAATTCTTACTTGAAGTATAAAAGTAAAAGTATTCGACTCAGCTTTAACTAATCAATATAAAATGTATTTAATAATTAAAAAGGGTTTGTTGGAGTCAGTGTCAGAGGAGGACTAAATCCTTGTAGCTCATGGGAACTTGAGTGAAAGTATTGTTCCTTAATCAGTCTGATCTATGTCTCTCACCATTGTTGACTTTACCTCTGTTTGTAATCTTTTAACTGTAAGAGACACAAACTGTAACTGGATCAGAATAATTTAAATAAACTGATGGTGGATGATTATAAACTAGCAACACTTTAGAACTGGTTTTACAAAGAGGAACCAGACTGTGACAGTGTGCACACATGAAAAATCAAACTCAGACTTTTTTTAATCTTCAGCAATGGTGTAGTCACTATATGGTGCACTCTATAGTGAATAATGTGTTAATTTGTATGACAGCGCATTAGGGCCATTTTGAGATGAAGAAAAAAATATATTGTTGTGTACATTTTCGAGTTTAAAGGCACAAATCTACGAGAAAAAAGCATTACGGATGATCTTGTAGTTTTTAAGGTCAAAAGGATATCTAACAATTTTGCATGTGTAATGAAAATAATGTCAGTACTTTATTGTCTGTGTTGGCGGTTAATGCAAAATATTTAGGGGCACAGTGGCTCAGTGGAAAAGCAGTTGTCATATATAGTAAGGTTGGCGGTTTGATTCCCGATGCAAAATGTCTGTCAGTCTACCACATGTCAGCTATGGCTACAGATGCAGCTTACCACCACCAGTGTGTGACTGTGGAGTGAATGAATAATGGATATGTAAAGTCTTTGGGTATCTTGAAAAGCGCTATATAAGTACTCTGCATTATATACTTATATTGTAGCGACCCTGCAGTAATCCTGTTGAGTGCTGTTAAGATGTTGTACTGCTGTTCAGACGCTCTGTGATTACTGACTTAGGACAGTGCTAGGCGGGTGTGTGGGAATCTGCGTGTTTGGTTGGTGTTGTGTGTTATGAATGTACAGAGCCTGAGTTAGGGCAAGTTAGAAACCTTTCTACAACTTTTATATAGGCCTGATTGCAGCCAACAGTAACCATTACTGTCAGCCGCAAGATAAAAGTAAAATTCTTACAATAAAGAGGTTTGATGACAATCTTCTTGTCCATTATTTCACTGCATCTGTCTGGATGCTAACATGTTAGTGACCATATTGTGCTCGAATTGTCTAAATTTTGACGCAAATTTATTCCCGATACTAATGATTACATGGTCATTCTGTGCTAATATCGTAAGTATCTCCTTATTAGTAAATCCAAAAGAAAAGCACAGTTTAATAAGAACTGCCAATGCAGCCATGACAAAGTGCAAAATGAAAACAAACCAACTTCCGCTAGTAACGTGATTTATTTTCCGTGTAACAAGTGGCTAGGCTTTTTACATTTTTCCATGCAAATCTAATACTTTTTTACATTTTGTTTTCTTTTTTCTTATAAATAAACACTCCAATATTTTTTTTCTTTGCCTCAAAATGGCCCTAATACACATTGTAGGATTCAGACAGCCAAGAGGAACAGCTACTAGTAAGATGCTGTGTTCAAGTGTGCTTTGTAAAACTCAGCGCTCTAGGTTTAGGTAAAAATGTATGTACCACTTTAATATTTATTTTAAGGATTTGCAGATTTAAACAATTTACAAAATTACATGCAATGCAATGTAAAATATAGTGTAAGTTCGACTTTGTTCCATTCCACCCCTGATCTATTGACGGAGTTTTCTTCTTCTGTGACCCACATTAACACCTGTTCAACAAGTTTTCTCCAGCACATTTCTGCAGGTCATGCTTAAGGGAAATTTACATTTATATTTAACACTTACATTAGATACGCCACAAGGAAAGTTCAGTTTTGTTTTTTTTAACATTTGAATACACTTTTTAGTAAAGCTCTTACATCTTATGACAGATGCAGGTGACCGAATTCAACTGTGTGACGGAAGAAGTGGTATGTCGATTTAGTGCCATTAATTGCTTTTCCGTTTGACAAATAAAGCTCTTCTCTCTTTGTCTACGTCTTTAATGTTGGTCCTTCCCTTGTCTCTTCTTTTTCCCTAACCTTTTCTGACAGGATTAATGAAATGCCACTCCAACAATCAGCCACATGCCAAAAGAGGGAGTGGACCTCAGAATAGAGCAAATGTGGCTTTGACCTTAAGCTTATGTCTTTCTTTTTTTTTTTTTTTTTTTTTGGACCCTCCCTGCTGCTTTGTTTGGACACGCTGAAATTGTTGCTTTCTGTCTGTCCTTTTGTCTGTCGGTCTTTTTGTGTCTGCATGGGATGAATTAATTACTTTTTGGCCAGGAGCAATGTTTTCTTTTTACTTTATTGCACCATTATTTGAACAAAGGACAACATTGTCCCTTTTTTTTTTTTACGGTGACACTTTATGTTTCAAATTGAGGTCTGGAAGAAGAAAAAGTCTCATTCCACAGAGTTTACCATCAATCTTTTCTTGACAGCCGGCTTGTTCATCAAACCATTTTTCTAATGAAGTGAGGCATTGTTAATACACTGTTATATTGAATTCTGCAGAGTATTAAAACATCTTAACTTTATTGTCCTTTTACATGTTCCACAGGCCATGTTGTTGGTCTTCTTGTCCCCCTGAACATTAACAATCAAATCAAAAATTATGGTTTCGATCTTAACTCAGGAAGTCAGCCATCTTGGATTGAAGTAGATTTCAATTGCCAATTAAACCCATTAAAAGAAGGCTCAGCAGGGCTCCATGGAAAGGGACTTTTAGTTTGATGTAAAGGAATTGAATTTGGTACACACATCCCTCATATCCCCCTGAACAGAAAAGCGTATGACCACCCCTATCCACACCTATCTGCAGCCTTGTTGCCACGGCAACGCCCAAATGTGTGATATAAATGATCAGGGTGGGAACATTTAGTTTGCTGTATATTAACAAAATTAATATCCAGCCTGGGACCCTGAACAAAAAATCCTGCGAGGACTATGCCTTTTCACCAACAACGCCCCCTGCAAAAATTGGAATGGGATGTGTGTATAAAATCTTTCTTTTTATTATTTCACTGTTGGGCTCTTTGTAAAAAGCAGTCCTGGCAAACACCTAAGTCCCTTCTGTTGCAAGGGGACGCGAGGGCCCTTTGACGCTGCTTGCAGCTTTAATATTTACATTTAAAAGCACGTACCAGATAGAAGGAAAGATTTAATGTGATATTATTAATGCTCACATACAACTGGCACTGGCTTACAAATAATCAAACAAAGGAGATCTATTGGATACCCCGACAGACGTGACTGATAATGACAGAAGTCTGTGCACCCGAGCTCCCTGTGAAACATGTGCACTGTCTCTCTCACCCATCTTCTCTGTACACCTCCACACATATCTCAGCTGCGAACCTGTCTCACGCTTTGATAATCCTTTTTAATTTCCCACACAAGTCAGCGCTATCCATATGTGTTGTTCTTTTCCAGTTTAGTGGTCATTTTGCCAGTTGGGATTATACACTCATTGGCTTAAGGAGGATTTTTGTGTTTTTATGTTGTTTGTGTAGTCAACATCTCCTGTGCTTTGTGTGCTATTCTCCTCGAGCAGTGCAGACACTTTTCTTTTACAGCCAGGTGGTGCAACTATAGTAATATATACCCAGTTGTGTAACGGGGCAAGCCCTGCAGCTTCAGCAAGATGCCACCACAAATCTTGCTTTGTTAGTCTACCCAGGCTTCATGGTGCTCTAGTGGCTCTAACACTGTCTCATTTCTGTTCCACTTAACCCGTATTACAACAGCTATTGTCTGAAATACTACACCTCTAAATGAGATATTGACATTCAAAAATGGTACTTATATTGTTTATGGGATCTTTCTGACAACAGTTTTACAGGATTTACAGGACAAAGTAGAAATAGTGAAGGTAGATTGTGGGTTTGGACAATATACAGTATTTACTATATTTGGGAAAAGTTTGATCACACACACACTTGTAGCTTGTGATACTAAAGGTCAAAAATAATAATCCTGTACTGCATTTCAGAGAGAATTGAGCACTATTTACACTTACAACCTTTCCTAGTAAAGTTCCACCATTTTAACTAAAAGGGTACATGAAAAGATTTCCTATAGGAAATCTACATCAGTGGTTTTCCACATTAAATCGTATAACTTATATAAATATTTTCAGCATTGCAATATCAAGTGTAAACAGGAGCAACATGTAAATGTTCTGGACATGTGTGAACACTGTAACTCACTATTGCAAAGTAACTGCATTTACATAACACCTTTATTTCTTTGTAGGAAGAAAGGTGTTATATAAAAGCACTTTAGACCAAACATTCATACACACACCACACTGGAGACCAGGTGGGGTTTTGTGTCTGGGAGAGAGGGGATCAAATCTCACCTTATCCAAGCCTCTAGTTACTGGACAACTGTCTGTACCTCTTGAGCCAATGCTGAATAATAGGGCTTTAAGCACAGAGACAGTCTTCGTCCGGTTGTCTATTAACTGTTTCTGAACCCATCATGAGACTGGCTAATGTGTTATTGTTTGCCATAGTTCAGTGGGACTCATGACTACATTTGGTTGTTTACTTTTCTTATCTCTGTTCCACAGATATCAAGTAAAGACATTGAGAACAGTTTTTCATTTTTCATCATCAAATAAAGAAACGTGTGTCTTTAATCAAGTCTAAACAGGCTAATAGGACACTTCATTACCCAGAGGACCGAGTGAGCAAGAACGCGCTAATTAAAGAATGACTCATGTCATGTGTCGGAAATTGTTGACATCACAAGATATATTGACTAAAAGGCCCTTCATCTACTTCCACCTACAGGCACTCAAACACAAGTGCTGACAGTTCTTTGCATTTTCATATGTCTTTGGATGTGTGTAGGTGCTACTTGACAGTTAAAGCACTTGCAAGTTGTCCACACAAAAAACACAAAGGATAAAAAAGGGCTGAGTCACTGCATTGTGTATGTAGTCCATTGTGTCTTACTCGTAGCTACTTGTCTGGCCCCCGGGGTTCAGTGGAAGTCTGATATTATCATTTATGATGAGCTTGGAGGGCTCAGCTGACTAGATTATGTTACAATGCCCTTATGTGTCTTTTCATGTATATCTCTGTCTGTGCTTGTATGGCTTTAACCAACTTTAACAAAGTGAATAAGGACTAATAGGGTGAGGTTGAATAGCTACAACATGTGTTTTGTCAATGAAAGAGAAACTCAAAGGAAGGAGTGCAAATGTGTGTGTCTCCTTGTTATCAAGTGTCACATCTTCATATAAATGGCCTACGGGAGTGAGAATGCTTTCTACTTAAATTTGAGTGTGCTTTACTCTGTGCTATTCTGGGGATGACACTCACTTTCACCATACACACAAGTAAAACTAAAAAATCTTCCACAAATTAAATGAGTCATTGGCATCCTGTTAAAGATGTTTACTTAACATTACAGGACTTACACTGCACTGCTAGTGAATATTGTGAAGTTTGCAAATGTTTGACAAAGCAGACTACATGGCACGTAAACCCAACATGAGATGATTTTTTTATTTGTGTTGTTGCTTGATAGTTTCACCTTAATATCATTCTTTCAAAAATAATACAGTACTTCTGTGACTGATAAAAGATAAAATTCCATTCCATTAAGATTCTCCCCCTCGTAAGCTTAGAAAGTTTTTGCCTTTACTTATCAGTCTTTCTAAGCATGATGAGCTCAATCTGATTAAACACAAGACTTCTACAGATCTACAAAGGAATCTGTGTGCATATGGTGGCTGACGTCAATAGTTTATTTTGCAGATTTCATGTCTCTTGTGCGATATCCCATTCCCTCTATCTCTGCTTCCCCCTTTTTTTTTTGCTTTATGCTCAGTGCCTGTCTGTTCTTTTCCATTTGCCTCTCAGTCACTTCAGATAAGAGGAAGGGATTTTCGGTTTCTCTGTCTTGCTGCTTTCTGCATCTCAATCACGCCTGTATTTTCCTCTGCTATTTTCCTACCATTATGTCAAGTGTGTCTGTATGAGTGTGGGTTAGCGCTTGACTTATTCTGAAACCTGGATATGTGACCCAAAAAAGATTCATAAAGACTATTTGATCCTGTATCTTTAAGACAATATGGAGTTTTGAAGATAATTTATGTCTACTGATTCTTTCCTGAGCATAAAAAAGTAATAGAACCTGTCTAATAGCGTCTGTTTTCAGTGCATTTTGGTGTTTTGGTGTTCCACAGGGGTCTGTCCTTGATCATTTTTTATTCTCCATAAATATAATTGGACATCTTACCATTCTTACTTGCCAAGTACATTTTTAAAAACAGGCCTCAACATGATAACTCATGATAGTACTCTGCGCTCCAAATACCAGGTAATACTGTATTATGAGCTTATAGGAGTGTCTAACAAATTCACAATTACAAATGCAATGACTTAGGTTTTTGTTTTATTTGCATGTGGGTTTTTGTTTTATTTTGGTGTTGGTGGTTTGTCTACTTTGGCTTGGAGCAGTGACCTATATTTTAGCCAACAACTGGTGGTGGTGTGGTGCAGGTGTACATAGAGCCGAGGAAGACGGAGTTCAGGGTTTTTGGGTGACAGGAGGTCACACGGTTTTTACCGCTCACACTCATTTACACACTGGAAATATACCACAATAAGATCATCCTCTACTGAGACTTCATAGACCGCCATCAAGGACATCATTTGGACCCAGACCCATAGCTATATTCATCATTCATTCTTTCATTTTATTCAATAAACAGTCACACACCCCAAACCCAGTCAGGATATTCTTAATCCCCGCACCCAGAAAAGGACTGGTACAAAGGCCTGGATAGTCGCTACAGCAAGTATCAGCTCCTCAGCAGTATTGGGATCTGCATTACACTAGTTTCAGTTTTACCCAGCATTTACCCAATGATACGTGAAAACAAGCCACACCTAAAGTTTACACAGAATAATACAGGTGTGAAAGTGTGTGTAGCTGACACAGCTATCCCCCATGCAACAAAGTGAGATGTCTTTTTATTTTCTCCATATATTGTTGTTACTTAAACTAAGCATATTCATGGTTAAGCCAGATGTACCACCTGTCTGTGCTTGTATCCATAACTGTCAGTACCCATATTAACTACAAATGATCTTAGAAGTATACACTACACTATAGCATCAAATTACTTAACTGTAAGTAACGGTTGTTTAATTAAATTCCTACAACAGTCAACTTGTCTTTCTTATGTGACATTGAGCCCACAATATTATAATCAACATTTGAGCACCAAAAGAACACTATAAACTCTTTTTTTAATGTACAGATTTTACATACTTCACACACATTCATTCGTTTAAGCCTGCTTATCTGTTCCTTTTTTAAAGTACTATTTTACTTAAACCTATATTGTAACAAATGTCTATAAACCATAACATATTGATAGCACAATACATAAATATCAATGTAGCCTGTATGTAGGTAGACCTGTTATTTGTGCTTCTAAATAGCTCACAGCTACACTTACAATTTACTAAAAAGAGATATGTAAAGATAAAAAACATACAGCTGAGTAAATAGAAAGCTTTTACAAAAGGTAATTGATAAGGCTCCATGTAGTGCAGTCCAATCTATCTGGTGCTTTTCCGGGCCTGAGCTGAAGAGCCGCTGCTGCTTCTCCTGCTTTGTGTGGGCAGCTTGTTCATCTTGTCCTTAAGGCTCTTGAGGTTGTACAGCTTGCTGAATGAAATGCCAAATGCAGTTTTCTCGTCTTCCTGCCCGAATCCCTCTTGTAATGGTACTGGTTGGCTCTGGTTCGGAGAAAGGACCCGCTGTGGCATCATGTGAGTGTGCGTGTACAGAAAGGAGGGCTGGGGTTTAGAGAGCAGGGATGTGTTCTGTGTTTGGCCTGGTTTTGGCTTGGCCTGTTGGCTTTGGGAGAGTTTGGGAGCAGTCCCGGAGGCGGTTGCCGGCGGGGGAGGTCTGGGTGGCAGTCTGAGAGAAGATGAACTACTCTCGAAGACTTGAAGATCGCCATCGGACATCTTCCTCTCTCCCTGGTTGTGCTGGTTGCCCCAGGGAAAAGCCACCGTGGACTGGGTGGCAGAGAGGGGTCGGGGGGGTCTGGATGGCTGGGAAAGACAAGAAGAGGGGGGCACTCCGGAGTCCTTCTGCGACTGCTCTCGGAAGGAAGGAGGCAAAATTAGAGAAGAGAGAAGAGTTAATTCCCATGAGTGGTCTACATACTCAGGTCTCTTTGGCAGCCTTTCATACTGTATTCTATGAGCACGTGTCTCTACAATGCACTGTGAGGCTTTTACACTCAACTGCAGCCCCATGTGAAATAAAGTCTTGTTGCAAATGGACAAAAGAGGTACTCGTGTGAAAAGGTAATTCCTTTTTAAATATCAGTAAATATTGCATGAGCCAGGCTACGCCTCTCTGACTCAAACAGAACATTGTCAGATAAAAGTACGCGAGTTAAACTACTGCAAAGAAATGTCAAACTATCAATCTTTTACTATTGTATAAATGCTTCATCAATTTAAATGACTTGGTTTCATTAAAAGTGTGTCACTTTAATTGACGCACAGTATCGTGTTTCAACATTGATGTTCTGCCAGAGAATACTTTTTCATTAACATAGACAGACAGAGACATAAATCAACCTTCAGAATGGCCGCCACAAGTTGTCAGTCAACTTCAATAATTAAGTATTTTTATGCCACATAGGAAAGTGATAATCTGAAGGCAGAAGAGGAACTTACTTAAAACACTACGCACCTGTATATGTATATATAGTGTATGACATTGTGACATCAGGATTTTTTTAGACCAGTGTCTTTGGGTTAGTTTGGCTTACCGCCAATATATAGTTTCATTAGTTGTATAATTGGTAAGATCAGCTGACTGCCATACATCATTCAACACAAACACTGTATCTGCACATTCACTAAAAACAAATAAATTAACTATATTTGATAGTGTTTTTCCAGTGTCATGCAGTAAAACAGCATTAATAAAAACAAAATAAAAAATTAAACTCACCTGCTAGATCAAGGAAAATCCATGTTATTATTACCATTTCATTGTCTTTATGTGAGTCTGGTTTTAGATTTTCGATGGAATAAGTTCATTTCAGTGAGGGGTGAGTTTTAGTAGGGGGTGGGGAATCAAAATTAGGATCAAGGATGAATTAAAAGAACTGTTTTTGTGCTTACCCATCAAATCACTGGTGTGGGGTGAACAGAAAACTGCAAGGTAGTTAAAACATTCAAAAAGTAAAACAAAATGATTTGGGTTAGATTAGCCCACATTGTCATTTGAATTCTTATTTTGGATGATGAAAAGATTTATATTTAACATAAAGATAAGAGTTTTGTGAATTTCAATTCTTTTGCTGCTGGTGTCATACCTTCTGTCCCTCGGGCTCTTTGGTTGCTTGAGGCGTCGTATCCCTCCTCTCCACGCTGCCAGGCCTGTCCGGCGTCTTCTCTCCACCTGCAGGCTTTTTCTCGATCCGCTCTGCTTTGTTATAGACTTTCTTTGGTTTCAGCTCACGTGCCGACATTCTCTTTGCCTCTGTGTCCTTATTATGTGTTTCCCCTGGGGTTAAACTTAGGTCTACCGCTGCCGCCGCTTGGTTGAACAGCTTCTTTCTCTTAGGGGCTTGAGGTCGGCCATTCTCTTTATCCACTTGCACTTTGGTAATAGCCTGGTGTAAATAGTTTCCTCTTTCTGTGTCCATCTTTATTCTTGTTTCTGTCAGGTGGAAGTCTTCCTCTGTCTTCTTTAAACTCTCTTGATCTTGTTTATTCCCACTTTTTTCATCTGTGGCTTTCTGTTCATTATCCATTGCAAGTGTATCAAGTATGGAAGATAATGAACCATTAGCAGATGGAGAAAAGTCCAGTGTTTCACTACTAGACGCATTTTCCAACGTAGCAGCGTGGTCTATATCATTTTCACAAGTCAGACCGGTGTTGGTTGTGGCAACAGTGATATTTTTGGATGTTGTATTATCTTCAATTGCCCTGTGGTTGCGAAATACCACTCGGTCTATTAAACTTTCGCTTAAAGGGGACTCGTTGCATTCGTAATACTCATCTGAGGCTGTGGAGCTATGGCCGTCACTTATGTCGGACGTCGGTGTTCGGAAGTCTGGGGTGTGAGAGGGTGGGTTCGGAGTGTGCATTCGAGAGTCAGGAGTGGGTATTCGAAGAGGGACTTCGTCAGGGGTTGGACTCTGTGCCAAAGTTATTAGCGCTCGAGATTCTTTTTCCCGTGTTGTTGAACGCAAGTCTGTTGTTTGTGAGTCATTCAAGTGTAGAAACGTAGGTTTCTCAGGTGTGCATCGTGCCCTGAATGCTTTAGGTGATAATAAGGCGGCGTGACTGTAAATTTTTGCAGTTCTGAGCACACTTTCACTGGTGTGTGGTAAAATGCCATCTTGTTGGCTTTGGGTATCTACAGTAAATGTGCTATCCTCAGCTTTGTCTCTGCGTCGTATTTTAAACTTTGGAGATCTGTCTTTTAAAGAGTCTATGTTTTCCTCAGATTTTGGGCTGCAATACGATATCCTCTGAGGTATGTTAGCTCTGGCTTGGTATGCTTTTTCCTGTGCTGCATTGTTATTTGTTTGACTGTGGACTTTGGCAGTGCCACTACTTTTTGGGGGACTTTCTGTGGTCTTGAAGTTTATAAAGTCTCCTGTTTGGATGACTTTGCTCCTTGCAGCGGTTGAAGCCTCGTCTTCTCTTGGAATTGGAATTACCTTTTGAGTATTAATGTTATCTTCCTTTGGCGCTTCGGTAAAGACAACATTTGTTTGGGCCTGAATTATTTTGCCAGTGACCAGTTGTACCTCAGCTTTGTCATTGTTTGGTCCAGCTGCTTCATTGCTCTTTATCTCCTGGGACCTCTCGCCCTGGTTTTGCTCCAAACTGTCTTTCCCAGCGTTCTCTGTGCTTTTTTCTTGGTTCGTTTTGCCAACACTTTTGTTCGTTACTTCGGGGACAGTCTCAGGTTCTTTTTGTGGGAGCACAGTTGCTACAAGGGGCTCTTTGTGGGCTGCAGTGAGTTTAGTTTTAGCTGGGCTCTCTGGTTTCTTGATTATGCTGACCTCTGGTATTTTCCGATCATTGTCCACGACGTCTTTAATGACCAGGTGGACAGTTCGTGGTTTAGGAACTGGGGGAGGCGCTGAAAATGAAGATACTACAGGGGAACAAGAGGTGAGTGGAGGAATAGATGTGCTGATGGAGGTCAAAGGCAGTATGAGGCCAGAGCTTGTCAAGCCTGAGTTCACTGGAGCCCTGGAGACTTGGTAATTGGCGGAAGCTACAGTAGAAGTGACAGAGCTTGAAATATGGCTACTGGAAGAAGGAATGTTTTCAGATGAGCCGGGTTCCGGTGTTTTTAACTGTATCTGTGAGTTTGAGTCACTGGGGGACAATGGTTTGGAGCTTTGATTATGGCTCTGTTCGGAGTGAGGCCTGTCTTGAAGTGGACTTTTACTACTTAAACTTATTTCAGCTTGGGTTTTCCTTTCTGACTCTATCTTGGGACTGTCTACAGGAACAGTCAGAGTTGTAGCGGCTTTAACAGGTTGCTGTGGTGTGTGCGAGTTTGAGGAAGAACTGTGAACTGGATTCTTGTTTGCAGGTGTGTTTGACTCTTTGTTTGGGGCCTTTACGTTTTCTTTGTCAGATTCGGACTGAGGCCCTTCTATAGGCTTTGCGGTAATTGGTGTTGACTCTGACGCTGTCTTTTTGGCCTTGTTCTGTTGCGGCTGTGTGAGATCCTCCTCATGTTTAGCAGGAGTGAGATTTCTAAGCTTGGGAACCTCTGGCAGAGTTTCCTTCTGCGGGCTGATGGGACTGCTAAACCTGATTGCTTGGCTTGTTTCAAACATCTCTGAGCGCTGCAGGTGAGCTTGAGTTGGCTTGCTCGCATCTCGAATGTTAATAAATCCAATGACATCACTGGGAGGGTCAGGCTCGGGCCAGATGGGTAGGTAATCAAATAAATAGGCCTTCTCTAGATTAATAAGTCCCGGGTGAAGGGGTGGAGCTTCCTGTACACTTGCCTTCCTTCCCTTCTCTTTATTTATGTCTTTGTTTTTGACATCCAGTGCATTCTGGGACTCTTTGGGGCTGTTGTTGCTGGGAGAAGAGGGAGGGCTTGGGTTTCCAGCCGCAACCAAAGCATACTTGGGGTTATACAGTTTCCTAGCAAGAGCGGCTGATGGTGGGGCCACAGTGGCGGGCTGGGCTACAGGTTCTGGCTCAGGTTCTGGCCCGGTAGCGACTCGCCGGACGTCAACAAACTTGGAGGTCAGGTAGAGGAAGCGGAACAGACGGTCAAAGGTGTCCACTGCCTGTCCCGTGACGACAGTGATGAGGTTTCTGTCCAGACGAGATGACATCCATGTATAGCTACCAAAAAAACATAAAAATGCAAAATGAGACACCATGAAACCTAACCTACTATGACTTGATAACAAACACACTTTGAAGCCCTAATGGGGTTACACATTTGACAAAAATTGCATTCAATCACACTATTCAGTCTGCTGTAATTGTTTTCACCTCTCGTGAACACAAGATACACTTACAACCCGTCTGTCTTGTATGGTGACAAGGTAACTTTGATAGACACCGTGCATTCTTTCTACGTGTTCGTCTGGGACAGTCTCACAATGACAAAAGGTGGAGCACACAAGTAAATCTCTTTGTCGCTCCCTCATTCACTCACAGAGTACATAAGCATTTAACAAATAAACACTGACCTGTAAGAGCCTGACACTGCCTTGTCTCCATCAACGAACATGAACCTGTGGCCCATTCGCCCTCTGACCTTTGTGCACGAGTGAGTGTAGAAGTCCGTTCCTTCAGAGTAGCGCACGCGGAGATTCTGGACACAAACGGCAATCGTCAGAAATAGCACGTACAGCATACCAGGGAAGAATAGTGCTTGAGAGAGAAACTGTAATTATGTGGATATCTCCCTTACATTATTTCTACATCCATTAACACTAATATATTGGCAAGGGGTAATTTTGCACTTACCACTCTTTGTACAGTCCTTTAAATATTGCTCGTTTACAAAATATAATTACACAAAACACACAAAGCAGCCAAGTACAGTTGTTAAATCATGAACAAGTATTAACATGTTGCTCGCCACAGTTTATCAGTTGATCCTCGTTTTGTTGTAACTTGATCTGAGACGCACTCCCTCGTCTGCCTCAGGATATGTTGACCACACTAATTGCTGTTTTGTAAGTTCCGATTTTAACTAAATGGATTCTTGCAATGTCCATGTTGTCATTTATACTAAACATTTTTTTTATTTCTGTTCTGTGTAGCCCACACCCAGGACATCCAACCTTGCAGTAAATTATGTTGAAGTCATAATGATAATAAAAAATAAAATAAAACTTGTCTGATAAGACGATGTTGTCTTGACCCTTTTGACTCTTATCTGTTTATCAGAAAAGTCCAGAGGTGTGAGTGTGGCACCAATAGCTGCACTTTAACTCCTCAGAAGCTTTCATTTGGAATCCACTGCCTATTTCTTGCCTATTTCTTGCTGAATGCTATGGGCCAAATGTGTGTCTTGTATCGGAGGCTTTTTCAAGGAATTTGAAGAAGACAGATATCTGAATCATTTAGATAGTTTAGAGTAAACCTGGCTTTCATTTTCAGTGGTTGTTTTATGACAACATAACTCTTAAGGTAGGAAGCAGCTCAAGTATTTATTACTTATGAATAGCAGGCCCCACCCTTTACTTTCTCCTCTCTGGGAACATTCCTGTGGCTGATAAAATGATCAAATATTTATTTATATTTTGTTGCCAGATTTCAATTCCAATAATTGTAGTGTAAGCCTGTGAACCTTAACCAAAGACTAAAGTGCTATGCATTTTATTGTATTGAAAACAAACTCTTGAATCCATCTTTCATTCTATTGTTAAGCATCGAGGTTATACAATTGCAAATGAAGAAACCCCCTACAGACTAAACAGAACAGTACAGAGAGTCTGGCATCCACACACACTGAGTCATCTCACCGCTGATCAGCTACTCCTCCTAGTCCTGTCTATCAACTCTTCCACCTACTCCCTGAAGTCACTGCTATTTTACAGCAAACATTTGAACTGTTTTTCTCTCTTCCTCTGTCAGTCATCCTCTGGTTCACTCAGATGTTTGTTGTTCGGTTCTCTTACACGCGCCACACTGTGGGATGTGCCATTGTCCCCAGCCCAGTCGCACTTATATTAGCACCTGCTGCTGTCACGCTGTCCGGTAACAAGTTTTGAACAGATACCATCACATACATACTCCGGTCCATATTGTGAATACATTTAGGAGAATATGTTCTGCACAAGTAGTGTAATTATTCAAAGTGGCAGAATGACAAAAAAATCAACCAAAAACCTCAATCTTTAGTGTGCTTTAACGTTATGAATCCAAATGACAGTATCAATATATACTGCTGATACAAATATTCATTGACTGAACTTCCCACCTCCAAAAAATCCAATCATAGCATAGCTGTTAAAGGTTAAATGCTTTTGCGTTTTTGCTTTTCACTTCATCCTGGGAGAGTTTAGGGACAGTCTACATGAAAGTATTGGCTTGTTTTGCAAATGTGACGTAATAGTTGATTTTCTTTTAGACACTGTATTTCAGACCCACACACTTAAAATCGTAATAAAGACAATAAAGCTCAATGTAATCTTTTCAGCTGTGATTCTGTGTATGTTTTTCTCACAGAAGCAGATAATGCAGTCTGACTTCCAAGTACTGATGTGTTTGGTACTACTTTGTAATTATCATTTCCAAATCCTAAACAGATGTGAGACAGTACCAAGCCAGACATGTTGAAATTGCTCCATATGAGTCAATCCATTAATACTTGGTGGGTTTGCAGCTTAGCGAGGTACTTCTGTGTAACAAGGTATATTTCAATAAGGCCCACTTTTTCATGCACTAACCCACCGCCCAAAATGAGTTGTATTACTTGTGCTGTTATGGGATGGTTTAGGGATTTAGAAAAACAGAGTAGACAATCTGAAAACTGTGTGTGAAAGCCATTACTTTCACCTACACATAATAAACTCTGTTATCGATATGTTTTTTTCACAAAGTAAACAAAAAGTGGCAAAATGAATAAAAAATAACTATCATTTTTGTATTCCGACCCACCTTAAGGTGCCCGGCGTGCATGTCAGCTCTTTGGCACATCGACAGGAAATGAGGTACTGTGGTGCGTTCCAACAGGATGTAGACAGAAACCTTCCGCTTGAAAGAAGCATCGAGTAAATCTCTGAAGATGTCAACATCTGTGAAGACATCCATCACCACTGCTATTACCTGGACAGAAACATATTATACTTAGATTACAGACAGCAATTACAGCTTTATGGGCAGATGAAAAATGTACCAATGCAAGTGCACAGCTGCTTCACTTAAGTAGATGGGACATTCTTATTGTTTGCTGTCATCACTTTGAACATAATGTAGCAGACAGACATTGTTTGCCTTTATGCAAAAAACAAATGATATAAGCTGTTACACAGTTTTGAAGAAATGTGCGCACCTGTGCATTTCTTGACAAAGAAGGATGCCCTAGATAAGGGGTGGGCAATTATTTTCCCCCAAAGGCCACATTAGAACATGGGACTCTAGTGGAGGGCCAGTAGCCTAGCCAGCCAGACTGCTTTCAAGTTTTATTGCATACACAGACAAATTGGTCTGGGATTGACCAATCTGCTCTGTATTGTGCTTAGGCGCTTTCTTTCCGGGCAAATCATAGTGAGGGAGATGGGTTTTTGTTTTGTGTTTTTATACTGTGCTTGCCTCTGTTCTTAAAGACCTGGACATGTCATTAAACCACAGCGACTTTTCTCCTCTTAGCCACTCTGGTAAACGTTGGGGTTTGTTGACAACTGAAATTGTCACATCCGTGGTTTCTCTGATTGGTTTACTCAGAAAAAGTAAGTTGATCAAATCCCGGAATCCCAGACGATCTCTGATGTTAGCTTGAGGAAAGGTTGTTTCTATTTGGACCTTGTCATCGTGGAATTAATTCACTGCAGGATATTGAAGGAAAAATATATGTGGTGTTTGATTATCAATAAATTATTAGTAAATGCCTGGCGGGCCAGATTATACTGCCCAACGGGCCGCATGTGGCCCCCGGACCTTAGTTTGCCCTAGATGATTTAATTATGTTACCTACCATGTCAGCTAACACAAAAGTTACCACAGACACTTCAAACAACCACTAAAGTACTGAGAAACATAATATAACATACAATAGTCTCCCTAATAATGTCCATAGTCATAGTCATTAATACAGTCAAACACAGCACATGTCTAAGTACATGTACAGTCATGGTGTTGGGGCTCTGACAAGCAATACTTCTGTGGTCCTTGATAAAGCAGCTCTAAATGTTAATCTACTTGAACTTTACTCTTGAATGTCTCATCTGGTCAGATGTACTCTGACCTATTACGGAGGCATGTGGTAGTCAACATCCTGTTTTTTGTGCTGTAGTGTAATGTCGTAGTTATGAACGTTTTGCTTAATTTGTTTTTATGTTAAGACAAATCCATTTTGACCAAGAGAAGAAAGGTTAAATAGGCCTATTATTGTTTGAGAGTCTATGTGTCCCTAGTAAAGTGTGTGTGATTTATACAGTAACAACAACAACAACCACATTTAGTCCGTCATCAAGTCAAGCACAGATGTCGAACCTACTTTCTGCGCCTGCGCAATCATCTTCCTGATGACCTCTTTGATGTGTGCCTGTCCTTCTAGCGGCGGCTGCGTGTGCACTGTGGTGCGTGTGACCCCACGATAAGCCTCGCTATCTGGCCAGCCCAGGTCCAGCTGTGGCATGGACATGTCGGACAGATCAGGCCAGTACTGCTGGGACAGCGGGGTCTCGTCGTCTTCAGAGTCTTTCCAATACGGATCCGAGTCCGGGTCGAAGGGCTCCTCGGCCCCTGCCAGAGCCTCGAGCTCCAGCTCCGAGAGGAAACCCCGTAGGCCGCGCGCCTCCAAGTGCTTAAAGAACGCCTCGCGCCCATCGCGCAACAAAGTCTCGAGCGCGACCCGCTGCTCCTCGCAGTAAAGAAACTCCGGCTTGGACTCGTGCGTCCGCGGGTTCACGTGGTTATCATCCAGGCACCGGATCTGTGACAGAGCCATGTCTGAGCTTCGTACTCCCTAAAAACTAAGATGAAAGTCTACAAATTGTGAACGTGTCCTTTACACGCCTCTCACGTCTCCTGACCTGAGATGAAAACGATGCATTAAAGCTAAATGCAAATACTGAAGTGGTAAAACGACGTGCAGCTGGTGGTCCGTTTAACATATCGCTTCTTCGTGAAGTTGTCTGCTGTTAACTCCAGTGACCGGCCATGTTCGCTCTCTCCCGGTGTCAACCCTGGTTCTGGAGACTAGCTAAACAACTCAAGGAGCAGATGAGTGACACCCTGCCGCCGGCACCGCCCGACAGGTGTGACCCTGACAGGCAAACACACACCTTTACCGCGTGACTGATCAGAAATCCTGTATGCACGCCTCAACAGTGAAAAGAGTGTGCAGTGGTAATAAAGTGGTAACATTGTAGTCATTAGTGTGTCCCCAAACATCAGACGTAAGTGAATGCGTCAGAAAATCCCCAATTAAGCTCATAGTTTAGCCTACTTGTTTAAACGTGTTTGGTAAGGCAATCCTCAGCAGTATTTTCTATGGCTCAAAACAAAATGTAAAACCTAACTAGGAAAACGAAAATATAAAAAACATAAAACAATATATATATATATATATATATATATATATATATATATATATATATATATAAAATATTAAAATGAATCTTAAAGACTTATAGGCTATGTTTATAAGCTGCATAAGCTTCCTACTTCTACAGGCAGTTGAATGTTGGTGCAAATGTTTGTGTATAACACAGGTTTAAATAGCTTTAAAATTTACATTAACATGAGGAATTTACCACATTGTCTCAGCAGTTTTACTATAATTCTGTGTAGGTTGGAGAGGCCTAAGAAACTTTCATTCTGTCTAGGTGTCGCTTGATTTTTATCTTATTGTCTGACTGTAAAAAATGTTGACACTGTATATTTATGTTAAAGGTTTATTTCTTGTTGGTAATTGGCAGTAATTGTGAAGTATGTAGGTAAGGGTTTATAATGATTTAAGGATCATGTGTCAGGGCAGCAGTCAGTCAGACAGGTTTAACTGTTTTGTTGGATAATCCTCTGTGTCATTGATGTCATAGCGCTCACACCTCATAAATATCCTATGCACTTTTAGTTATTTATTTCCATGAGATTTTCAGTTTTGCCTTTAAACTGCTTCTTCTCTTGCTGTCATCTGATGACTTTCACACTGCATTTTGCTTTGTGACACTGCCATTTCCTACATTATCTCTCTCCTGGTTTTTGCCACAAATATGTCACCATGAATATGTTAGCCCGTCTCTTTCCTGCACACGGCACAATGTGTCGACTATACTTCAAAGTGACTCAGCAGTTTAGAAAGAAAAGAGCAAGTGGCACTATTTTTGGAACACATCATCCAAGCGCTCTTCATCTCCACTTCTGGATGTTGACAGAGTATTGACTAACTGTCACTGTGAAGCCAAAGGTGACTCTGTTGGGAGAGAAACCCATTTGCTCAAATAAAATTAGAAAAAGAAAAAAAAAGTCTAAAATTTAGTAATAGTCAGGAGTGTTTATGAGAAATGAGCTTGCTTTTTCTGCAGTTTAAAGATCACATCCTGGTGAGAGAAGCAGGGTTACATTCCACACATTTTGTCTTGACATCCCTTGTGTGTCACCATTGACTCATTGATACCTTGATTCTATGGACTATAATTACATGTATATAGCATAAGTCTTCAAACAGTAATTTTATATAAATGAGATATTAAAGCATGGCATGTTCCATTCTTACGTGTTGCTAAATTATAACTTGATGAAAGTTTAAAGAGGTAAATGTATCACTTTATTAATTGAAATGATTACAAGTTAAGGAAGACCTGCCCGGTTCGTAGTCATAAATTTACAACAGAGATCCTTTTTTACATTTTGTGCCTTGCCTGTAATATACTGTCAAATGTATATAAGTCAGATGTAATACACAAATAAATACAGAAAACAAAAACTAAAACAAAAGAGGGTAAAAAATGGTATTAAAAAAAAACATGGCAGTGTTCATTTCACTCAACAATTTCCACACACACCTAATATTTTTGCTTTACAGAAATGTTTAAGATATCCTATGAGTGTTTTACATTTATGTGAATTATTAACAGAAAAAAATATCGCCTGCAGAAGCAATTTTTACCTACTTACCACTAGAGGGAGTCAAGAGCTACAGCCAAAAATAACGTAAGTATTACAATAGTGGTGATCCTTTTATTATTATTTTTCAATTTTTTTCTGTTTAATTCCCAGTGTATACTCCTCCTACTGACGTCAAAACAACATATAGCATATCTTAGATTTACACATATTTATATTTAAGTCCTTATCAGAGGAGTCCACCTTGAGTCTCTGGCAAAAATGTTCACAACAATGTCTCTTTACACAGATTTGTGGATCTCCCAGCATGAATACATACTGCAGCGACGTAAACTTCATCCGCAGCTTCATCTGCAACTTCATCTGCAAACGTCTAACAGGTTAGTGTGACTGCAGGTTCATGTGGTTTTGTGTAAAGTGTGTTCTCCACAATCTGTAAGTCTTTGATTGATATGTGGCATAAGCGAGTAGTGAGTCAGTTACATTGCTTTTCTGTCCCTTAAACATAAAAAAAAAAAAACATCATGGGAGTTGTTCAAAGTTTTGGGGTCAAGACGTTGATTAAAGCCTCGAGTGGGGCTTTGTCATCATCATGTTATTGGCATTGGTATATGGGCTGGACGTACTCCGGGGGAAAGTAGCCCATGCGTCCATGGCAACGTCCCCTCCAGCGAGTTGAGTCAGAGCAGTCGACGATTTCGATGGCATCGCCGCGCTGGAAGTGGAGCTCCGAGGGGTGCTGAGGGGTGAAGTCGAACAGAGCGCGGGCGTGGTGGGGGCGCTGT
Organism: Neodontobutis hainanensis; assembly: GCA_024349245.1. Lineage (NCBI taxonomy): Eukaryota > Metazoa > Chordata > Actinopteri > Gobiiformes > Odontobutidae > Neodontobutis > Neodontobutis hainanensis. The sequence continues at coordinate 2,929,031 of JALDNG010000018.1, forward strand.
CAGAAAAGAAGAAGAAGAAGAAACATGAGAACAAATGAACTTTTGACATTGTGGTGTTTCCAAAAGCGTCTCTCTGTATTCAAATGGCTCATCTGGCTGTGTGTCTGTTGAATAAACAATGCATTCCTTATTTCTTAAAAATATAATATATTTTATTCATCGTCTTCATTTAACATTTATTTAGCCAGGCCTTGGTCTGTCCAGTTATGCATATTAAATATTAACGTGACCAAGAGAGCCGCAGCTCACGCAAAAATAGAATTGACAGTGAATATGCACACTAAAATAGTTACTCATAATACCAAACTGCTTTAAGCTAAAAATGCTAAATTATGACTAAATTATGAAAAATGTAGCCCAAAAACTGTTTAATTATGTAAAACTATGACTCATATTGAAGTCACTGACAGGATTGAGGTGATTAGTGTCAGGATGAATACAATGACACACTGAAAGTGACAGGAAACATTTTTTACATGTCACATTACTAACATACTTTGTGCATTGTGGTATATGCACAGTTTTTCCTAATAACAGACGGTGATGATGACAGTGAATGGTTGTGTGACAAAAGGACTGACAAATAGCATCTGTTGAGATTATGAACAAAGTGAGAATACGTAGCCCTACACTTGTTTAAACTGCACTTTAAATTGCTCTGAACCATTTTTACTTAAATCTATTTTGCAGGTGCTGTGCTTTCTCTGTCTCGCTGCATTATTCTTTGATCTCACAAAGTTGTCACTGTTACATCCCGCCCAGCCATCCCAGCTTATTCAGATTTTCCAGTGAATTTAAGAAACAGAATAAATTTGGCTATTAATAAGTATTTTGTTTTGAACAACCCTCCTTGCTGTCAGCTGCACTCCTGCCGAGAAAAGTGGAAGTGACCTGGGAAGGGGCTGAGAGACTGTATGGTCTACTGTAGTTATGTTGAAACTAAAGACAGACCAGTGTGATCATGAATAAGCCAGACATAAGGATTAAGATTGTGTATAATTCCCACAAATCTAAAAAATCCTTACAGCCTTGTTTGTTGTTGTACTCATCTTGTCTAGACTGCTGCTTTGTGTGCTCGTGGCTTGTACTGTATTTACTCGGATCTGTGCCAGTTTGCATGTACGAGCCAGCTCATTATGCCTGTTTACGCGTTTGTCTGTGTTTTTGTGACAGCGCCGGCACGAGCCCATCCGTTTCTCCGCGCCAGCTTGTGAGGAGCAATGGTTTGGAAGGAGAAATCTGTCCCGTCCAAATCAGCTACGCTCCACCGCTCTGTAATCAGCATCCTCTCCAGAGCCCGCCACGAACCACAGCGAGATCTGACAGTGGAACAAATTACTCTGTAACATCAACGGACTAGATTAGTACTGAGGCGAGATACATTTGTTTCAGCATACACTCACCAAAGGCATTTAAGGCCCTGACACTGCGTTTCAACTTGCTGTAAAAATGTAAGCTAAGAGGACTTGAGATGTTAAGGGTTAAAGGGATGTTTGTTTAAGACTTTTTTCATTCTGCTATATACTGAAAAAATAAATGATTCAAGACCATGTAATGAGCTGATGTGGAGTCACTCAGACCTATTGCAGCTAATGGGAGGAACTGCATGATGCACATTCATTCTACTGTCAACAAAACAAATTGTGATTGTGTCATGGTGTCAGATCAGTTTAGAGGAGGAGTAATCGGCTTAAAAAAACTCTATTTATGAAAATGAACACAGTAAACCTGTTTTTATGGATGAATCAAATCATCTACGCCGCTAAAAAGGGCAATGTTTTGCTTTTGGAATTGTATATATGCAATGTCATTGCCGCCCACTGATGAACAAGCATTGTTAACTGAAGAAGTGGGTGTATTAATATTTTAGCAAACAGAAGATATCTGGTAATAAAGGGAAGGCACTGGCAAATATTACAGTATAACATTTTGCTATTACTTTCAACTCCTCACTTTTCTTTTTCCTTTCTTTTGGAAGAGTGTGGCAACCAAATGGCTGTTAGATTCAAGTTTACATATTTTAATAACAAAATTGAATAAACACTTACTTTTGGCATTCACAAAATGTATTAACGTCATAACAAACTGTATGGTTCTTCAACATGTCAAAGGTGAAAAAGACCACTGCAGTTGCAATAGGATGTTCATTCTTCTTTCTCCTAAAAGCTATATACGCACTAAGGTAAACACGCAATGTTCCTCAAGCCACTTTACGCTATGGATACAAAATATAAAACAACGGTTGGCATACTGCCAAAGTAACGCCTAAATAAACATGATCAAAGTCATTTGTTAGAATATAATAACATGCAATTGGATAAAATGACATGATATAGAATATCTGGTATTATATATAATGATAACTCTCAGCGTTTAAATGTTGTGACTGTCAATAATAGTCCAATGGCGATACAATAGAAGGGCTGATGAGTGATTTCAGTACACTATAAAGATATCCAAAGCTGACAACGTGGTTATATTCAAATCCACAATAGATCCTAAATAGATTATCTCACTTTCTAATGCAGTAATCAGAGAATAAATTAACTGCAGAGCACCACACAATGACATTAGCAAGCGTAAACATAAAATTAGCACCAGATCATTATATATCTTTACTTATATTCTAATACAACTGTGAAAAAAATAGGACAATTCTGTTTTGGAGGCTTGTATTTCCATATTTGTTACCTTTTACACAAGAGGTTGTGTAATTATAGCCGCACTGTGACAAGGTCAAATGTTAAAAGGTTTAAGTTGCTGCTCGCAAAGCTTGCTTTTTTTTCTCCCTTTGTTTGGCGTTCACATGAGTGAGATTTTTGTGTGTCACGGAATTTAGGTCATGCAGTTTTGTCATGCTCCCAGGAGAAAGCTGTCGTTATCTCGTGTTTATCTACCGATGAGACGGCCGTGAGCAAAATACCTCTCTTGCACCTGCTCCAGATTTGAGGGTTGGCATATTTTAGCTAACACATGCAATGGAGATTTTGTTCGACACCAGTTGTCAGATTGCAGCCACCTAATATTTACCATATGATCATCAACAGTATTCCCTCATAAACATCTAAGTTATATAAAAATATATTTTGAAAGTGAAAGATTGATGAAACCCCCAATCCCTCTAGGTCACCTTTTGTTTCAGTGCAAATAACTTTAAGAACATTATAAAGTTAGTGTTCTCATCAATTGCAAACAAAAAAAGCTAATGTTGGCAAAAGCCTTCAGCATGTATGTTTGCACTGAACTCATTCCCACAATAGGTCTTTGATGCTGATAATATTTTGCTAACAATAATATAGTTAACTTTAATGCCTCTCTGAGTTTGGTTTACGGGCAAAAACAGACTGTTGTTTCCTCAGACTTGCTTTAGGCTTACACCAAGCACCCATCACATCTGCAGGATCAGACTTAGCTCACGCATCAAGATCAATAGAAGTGGATCAACTGACTTTGATGCGCAACACATTTTA